>NC_069439.1:1493440-1543440 GCF_026875155.1 Cherax quadricarinatus | reverse complement strand
CACTAAAATAATTTGGAATATTATGAAATATTTCGCTGGAGCACGTGAGGGGACCTTCGCTCACTGGTAAACAATGCCAGACTAGCTGCCGCCCCGGCTCACGCCGTGGGTACGCGTCCTGGACGAACTACAACTCTCGAGTCAACTTATGAAAGCGAAATCCATGTTTCATACGAAAATACCCCTATGATTGGCGAATTTTACGATTGCCGGGAACTACGAAAAGCGGGGGGACCACTTTGTATGTATGTATGTATGTATGTATGTATGTATTATGTATGTATGTATATATATTATATATATATATATATATATATATATATATATATATAATATATATATATATATATATATATATATATATAATATTTTTTTTTTTTTTTTTTTTTTTTTTTTTTTTTTTTTTCAACAAGTCGGCCGTCTCCCACCGAGGCAGGGTGACCAAAAAAGAAGAGAAAATCCCCAAAAAGAAATACTTTCATCATCAATTTCAACACTTTCACCACACTACGCCACACTATCACTGTTTTTTGCAGAGGCGCTCAGAATACAACAGTCTAGAAGCATACACATATAAAGATACACAAAATATCCCTCCAAACTGCCAATATCCCAAACCCCTCCTTTAATAGTGCAGGCATTGTACTTCCCATTTCCAGGACTCAAAGTCCGACTATATGAAAATAACCGGTTTCCCTGAATCCCTTCACTAATATACCCTGCTCACACTCCAACAGATCGTCAGGTCCCAAGTACCATTCGTCTCCATTCACTCCTATCTAACACGCTCACGCACGCTTGCTGGAAGTCCAAGCCCCTTACCCACAAAACTCCTTTACCCCCTCTCTCCAACCCTTTCGAGGACGACCCCTACCACGCCTTCCTTCCCTATAGATTTATATGCTTTCCATGTCATTCTACTTTGATCCATTCTCTCTAAATGACCAAACCACCTCAACAACCCCTCTTCTGCCCTCTGACTAATACTTTTATTAACTCCACACCTTCTCCTAATTTCCACACTCCGAATTTTCTGCATAATATTTACACCACACATTGCCCTTAAACAGTGACCCCGCATAACGATTACCTCCGAATGTGACAAATTATGTAAGTGTATTTATGTAAGTGTGTTTGTACGTGTATGTTTGGGAGTCTGAAATGGACTAATCTACTTCACAATATTTCTTAGGGGAACAAATTCGGTCAGTACTGGCACCTGAACATACTTCTGGAGTGAAAAATATCGTTAACCGGGGGTCCACTGTATATATATATATATATATATATATTTATATATATTTTATATATATATATATATACATACATACATACATACATACATACATACATACATACAAAAGGAGTTGCTAGCCCCTTGCTCTAACTCTGGAAACAAAATTGGATTCCCCTCAAGGAAGGTTCCTTGATGTTGGTGAGGGGCTGTTGATCTAGGGAATTGGATCTGTGCCCCAGTTCCCCGAATTAAGCCTGAATATCTTCCACATTCCTCCCACAGGTACTGCATAATCCTACAGGTTTAGTGCTCCCCCTTGATTTTAATATTAATAACAAAATTGGATATTTTGAATAATGATGTTGGTGAGAGGCCATCTGTGCTTAATTTTGCATGCAGTGTCAGTGATTATTATTAGAATCGAAAAGTGCTAAACCTACTAGGATCATACATCCCTCAGCTGGCAAGTCACCCATTCACTCCATTAAAAAGAATGCTGAAAGCATTAAGAGATCCATAATACAGTCTACATTCATGAAGTATTAACCAGAATAAGAAGATATGAACCAGAGGAAAAGGAATCCTTGCACTGCAGCAATCACAGGTAAAAACCCTGAAATGTATGACAGCCTGAAAAGACAAAAATGAGCGTAGAGTATTTCATAGCTAAGAAGGGCTGACTTGACAGATTTTAGTGTCAAAACTTTCAAAACAATGCGACTGGTGAATCTGCAAGTGCTGGTGTGTGCTGACTTCATGTCATGCGAAGCTTAACCTTGAGAACTCTGTACCATCCTCTGTTTACATAAACTAGACCATCACCAGCACCCTCCACTCTCATGTCACTGTGCTGCTGTGGCTAGTACCAGTATAGATCATTGAACACATCAAGATTACAACTGAATTTTGGATGTTATTTTTTCACATTTGCTTTTCAACCAAATTCACTTTATTGTATATGATAATTTGGTGTGTTTGAGACAGCCTTATTTTTTTATAAACATTAGTCAAGAAATGGAGATCTGACAGTCTCAGAATGTTTTACATGCTATACAGAGTTCACTCTATGGACTATAGGGCAGGAATGCATATATTGCATAAAGAAAGAGAGGCCTGCATTACTGGTACAGTATATATATATATTTGTTATTTATGTAGAAGTGCTGAACTTGAAGAGGTCATACAGCACCTATGAAATGGAAGGCAATCTGATGGTCAATGGAAAAAAAAAAGTTGAGGTTTTTCCTGGATCAATAAATAGCCCTTCACAAATGCCAGGGCACCTCCCTTCCTTGAAGGGATGAATCATATAATACCTAGAGAACAGGAGACATTCAGGTTCAATCCAGGGAAGTGAAGGATAAGTCCAGTTCCATGGATGAAGAGTCCCTCATCGATATCAAGGTAACTTCTTGACAGATATACCATGATTATTGCCTCTCATCCTCTCAGCCAATAAGAGATTTTGATTTAATTTATTGACGGGGAGTACTAAACCTGTATGGGTCATATAGTGCTTTGGAATGGGGAATGGGATTATTATTATAATCAAAACAAAGTGCTAAACCTGCCCCTTCAAGGGCAGTGAAGAGCTCTTCACTGCCTTGAAGGGGAGATTTTTTGAGTACATTATATTGATCTTCGTTCATGAGTCATTTTGCAAGCTTGTATTTTTAAGTCACAAGCAATCCTACCATCATGTAAAACAATTACGGGTTTCAATTTAGCACTCACTTGGCAGGACGGTAGTACCTCCCTGGGCAGTTGTCTACCAACCTACTACCTAGAGAAAGTAAATGTGTTCCCATATTTGGGAGTGGATGTACCAGTGGATGGCTCTGTGGAAGATGAGGCGAACCTAAACCATAGAATTGACAGGGAAAAAAATGGGTGATGTCTTAAAGTGTCCATGGTGACAAAGAACTTTGTCCATGGAGGCACACTGGGAGAATGTGCGAAAGCGCATATAATGGTGTCAATATTGTTACATGGGTGTGAGGAATGAGTTTTAAACATTGCATCTAGGAAGAGGTTGGAGGCAGCATGTATAAAAGTGATGAGAGTTTGAATAGGTTTGTAGACAGTAGCCACCCAGGGAGATATTACTGTCCTGCCAAATGCATGTGAAACAGAAACCAGTTATTCACACAAAAGTAGGATTGCTGGTGTCATTTCTTTCCTTTTCATAAATGTGCAAGGAAACAGGTACATGTTTCTACTACTGCTTACACTTAGGTCACAATACATATACATACATGTATGTACATGCTAAACAACCACTGTGAAAGAACAGTGAAATTCCAAGCACTTTCGTGACTTCTCACATTTTCACGAAAGCACTTGGAATTTCACTATTCTTTCACAGTGGTTGTTTTGCATATTCTGATATCACCCGTTTACTGTGATCTTATTGCATGTATGTATGTGTACACATATGTGCACATATATGTATACACACCCATCTGAATTTTCATCTATTTTCTTAATAGTTCTTGTTCTTATTTATTTCCTTTCATCTTTATGGAGAAGTGGAAAAGAATCATTCCTCTGTAAGCCATGAGTGTCGTAAGAGGCGAGTAAAATGTTGAGAGCAATGGGATAGTAACCCCTTCTGTATAAATTACTAAAAATAACAAGAAACTACCTGCACCTCCACCATTCAACTCCCCTGCCTCACCCACCCAACTCCCAGTGACACCCCAACTGTAGAGGGTACTTTTCCCCTCCTAGTCCCTCAAGTCACACCAGGTCACCAACGCCATGGAATTCGACCATGAGGCAACTGTCAGGTGCCACAGGGAGTGTGCACTCAATCCCTCAACATCCGTGTACATAATGGATGTTTAAGCTCCCAGAGAGCTCCAAGTGGGAACAACCAACAGCCCCTCCCAGCAGACAGAGCTGACAGCTACTGTGACTTCACCTCTACAGAGGATCTAAAATCTGCAATCAAATTAACATCCACCAGGATGCTGACACATTCACAGAGCAGCTCTCCCTCAAGCTGCTACCAAATTTGCTGACTTCTTGTTTTCCCCTGCAAACAATGGATCCTGGCACAACCTACTATTTGCAATGGCTGTCCCACCAAAGGGGGATAAGCCCCCATCAACAGCTGTTATTAAGCCAATAAAGGCATTCCCTAGCGATGATTATTAATTTCTGATATATATTCATTGTCTTCTATTTTTCATTGATAATTAATTGATAATTAATTTTCAGAGTGAAATCTATTATAATTTAGTATTTATTTTTTTTTATATACAGTGGAACCTCTACTTACGAGTTTAATCTGTTCCATGACCTTGCTCGCATCTGGATTTGCTCGTTTGCAGAGTCAATTTTCCTCATTTAAATTAACTGAAATGGAATTAATCCGTTTCAGTGGAATTCCAGGCACAACAAAATGCTTCAATAATTTCTCTAATATCAACTCTGCGGCCTATTTATCAATCACAATTCATTTAATATGACGTGTAAAGGTAGAAAGTTGAAAGTGAACATAGATAAGAGTAAGGTGATGAGGGTATCATATGATTTAGATAAGGAAAAACTGGATAACACATTGGAAAAAAGGAGTATGGAAGAAGTGAATGCTTTCAGATATTTGGGAGTCGACGTGTCAGCGGATGGGTTTATGGAGGTTAACCATAGAAATGAAGAAAAAAAGGTGAGTGGTGCGTTGAGGTATATGTGGAAACAAAAAAAGTTATCTTTGGAGGCAAAGAAGGGAATGTATGAAAGTATAGTAGTACCAACACTCTTATTTGGGTGTGGAGCTTGGGTGGTAAATGCTGCAGCAAGGAGGCGGTTGGAGATGTCCTGAAGAGGGGTTGTTGAGGTGGTTTGGTCATTTAGAGATAATGAATCAAAGTAGAATGACATGGAGTGTATAAATCTGTAGGGGAAGGAAGGAGGGGTAGTGGTCGTCCTCGAAAAGGGGTAAAGGAGGTTTCGTGGGCGAGGGGCTTTGACTTCCAGCAAGCATGCTTGAGCGTGTTAGATAGGAGTGAATGGAGACGAATGGTTTTTGGGACCTGGTGAGCTGTTGGAGTGTGAAGGGATTCAGGGAAACCGGTTATTTTTATATAGCTGGACTTTAGTCCAGCTATATAAAAATAACCGCTGTAAATATCTACTGTAGTTCATAAACTCACTTGTTAAAATAATTAAGGTACTATTAGATGCTTAAGTGTATAACTGAATTATCTATTTTGTAATACAGTGGACCCTCGCCTAACGAACGCATCGCATAATGTTAAATCCGCCTAGCGATACATTTTAACGCAAAAATTTTGCCTCGGCTAGCGCTAAAAAACTCGCTCAATGCAATTCGTTCGAGACGCGTCCACGTGCGGCCTGAGCCCGCCTCACTTGTTCCGTGGGTGCCAGTGTTTACAAGCCAGCCACCCTGGTTGCTTTCAAGCATACAATCGGAACATTTCATATTATCACAGCCTTTTTAGTGATTGCACCTGCAAAATAAGTCACCATGGACACCAAGAAAGCTTCTAGTGCCAACCCTACAGCAAAAAGGGTGAGAATTACTATGGATATGAAGAAAGAGATCACTGCTATGAAAGTGGAGTGCGTGTCTCCGAGCTGGCCAGGTTGTACACAAAACCCCAATCAACCATCGCTACTATTGTGTCCAAGAAAATGACAATCAAGGAAGCTGTTCTTGCCAAAGGTGCAACTTTGTTTTCGAAACAGAGATCGCAAGTGATAGAAGATGTTGAGAGACTGTTACTGGTGTGGACAAACAAAAAGCAGATAGCAGGAGATAGTATCTCCCAAGCGATCATATGTGAAAAGGCTAGGAAGTTGCATGACGATTTAATTAGAAAAATGCCTGCAACTAGTGGTGATGTGAGTGAATTTAAGGCCAGCAAAGGTTGGTTTGAGAGATTTAAGAATTGTAGTGGCATACATAGTGTGATAAGGCATGGTGAGGCTGCCAGTTTGGACCACAAAGCGGCTGAAAAATATGTGCAGGAATTCAAGGAGTATGTACATAGACAGTGAAGGACTGAAACCTGAACAAGTGTTTAATTGTGACAAAACAGGCCGTTTTGGAAGAAAATGCCAAGCAGGACCTACATTTTCTCAGGAGGAAAAAGGCACTCCAGGACATAAGCCTATGAAAAACAGCTTACTCTTCTCATGTGTGCCAATGCTAGTGGTGATTGCAAAGTGAAGCCTTTATTGGTGTATCACTCTGAAACTCCCAGAGTTTTTCAGAAAAACAATGTCCTCAAGGCTAATTTGTGTGTGTGCTGTGGAGGGCAAACAGTAAAGGGATGGGTCACTAGGGACTTTTTTCTATGACTGGTTACACCATGCATTTGCCCCCACTGTGAAAAAAATTTAAATAATTGAAAAGAAATTAGACCTTAAATGCCTTCCCGGTATTAGACAATGTCCTGGTCATCTTTCAGACGTGGCAGAGGACTTTCTGCGGAAATGAGCTTCATTAAGGTCAAGTTTTTTCCCTTTTAAAACCACTCCTCTCCTGCAGCCATGGACCAGCAGGTCATTTCCAAAATCAAGAAACTGTACACAAAAGCTATGTTTGAAAGGTGCTTTGTAGCGACCTCAGAAACTCAAACTGACTTAAGAGAGTTTTGGAGAGATCACTTTAGCATCCTCAATTGTGTAAACATTATAGGTAAGGCTTGGGAGGAAGAGACTAAGAGGACCTTGAACTCTGCTTGGAAGAAACTGTGGCCAGAATGTGTAGACAAAAGGGATTTTGAAGAGTTTGAGGCTAACCCTGGGAATCCTATGCCAGTTGAGGAATCCATTGTGGCATTGGGGAAGTCCTTGGGGTTGGAGGTTAGTGGGGAGGATGTGGAAGAGTTGGTGGAGGAGGACAATGAAGAACTAACCACTGATGAGCTGCTAGATCAACTTCAACAGCAAGAGGCCACACCTGAGGAAACTGCTTCGGAGGAGAGGAGAGAGAAATTGAGGAAGTTGCCTACTTCAAAGACGAAATGTGTGCAATGTGGCTTAAAGTGCAAACCTTTTTTGATGAAAATCACCCTCACACAGCTATTGCAACCCATGCTGGTGACTATTACACTGACAATGTTGTGAAACACTTTAGGAATGTCATAAAGGAATGGGAGGTACAGGCCTCTATGGACAGATATGTTGTGCGACAGAGGTCCAGTGACTCTCGCTGGTCCTAGTGGCATTAAAAGAAGAGGGGAAGTAACCCCGGAAAAGGACTTGCCACCTCAAGTCCTAATGGAAGGGGATTCCCCTTCTAAACATTAACACCATCCACAGTCTCCCCTCCTCCCATCCCATCAATCATCACCAGATCTTCAATAAAGGTAAGTGTCATGTAACTGTGCATGTCTTCTTCAGTTTGTGTGTATTAAAATTAATATTTCATGTTGTAAAAAAATTTTTTTGTTCATACTTTGGGGTGTCAGGAACGGACTAATTTGATTTCCATTATTTCTTATGGGGAAAATTAATTCGCCTAATGATAATTTCACCTAATGTTGAGCTCTCAGGAACGGATTAATTGTGTTAGGCGAGGGTCCACTGTAATCCCTTTTTCTTTCAAATTTTTTACAAGTTTTAGATTAATCACAGAGTCTTAATCATAAGTCTAGTTGTAGATTCAATATAAATCTTATATCATTTTACTCAGAAAATCTAGTTTGTAAAATTACTCTCATCCTATGATTACAGGCATAGATCCTGATGTAAACTTTTTACTAAATATAATTACACAAATCAACCAGTAACTATAATTACTACACAGCAGACCAAGCGAAGACATTACTCAGTGTAAACAATAACATAACCATCTTTAACTACAATGTCAGATCCTTGAGCAAACATTATGACGACCTCACAGCATTATTCAATTCACCTTATTCCAAAATATCAATCATCACACTCACAGAAACCTGGCTTAAGCCTGATATTACAGATGTCTACACCATTCCTGGCTACATGGCCATACACAACTGTAGAACAGACCAGCAAGGGGGAGGAACAGCTATGTACTACTCAAATCAACTCGAATGTATCAATAAATCTTGCACAAGGGACGAACATGGAGAATATATCATAGCCAAATTTAAATCAAAAGACCTGCAAAAACCCTCACAGTTATAAACATCTACAGAGTACCACAGTCAAACATTTATCACTTTAGTGAAAAACTAGGAAACGTGATTACTGATGCACACATGAATAAAGACCGCCTACTACTAACAGGAGATTTCAACATAAACATATTACATGACCAGGAACCACAAGTAACCACATTCACAAACACAAAGAGTAACTACCTGTTGCTACCAGCAATATCTAAATCTACAAGAATCTCCGAGACAAGCATCTCCTTAATAGACCACATCCGGACAAACACCATATCCCCTTTAAAATCAGGCATAATCACAGACAACACTCCAGACCACTACCCAACCTTACTCATATCTAATCTGGGCAAACTGCCACAAGACATTACTAAAGTAACGTTCAGACTACATAACAAGACAGCAGTTAACAACTTTATAGCAGCCATGAATATCATTGATTGGCAAAATGAGCTCGAAACATATACATACATGAATGAATGTATAAATAATTTTCTAAAAAATGCCCAATGCCTTTATAACAGACATAGCACTAGAAAAACTAAACAGATCACGGCAAAGAGACTGAATAATCCCTGGCTAACACCCAGCATCCTCAAATCCATTAACACAAAGCACAAATACGAAAAACAGTATAGAATGGGTCAAATAACTAGAGAACAGTCGAAAAGTTACTCGTCAGCACTTACCAGCCTGATAAGAAGGTCAAAAAATTGTATTATGAAAAAAGATTACATAACATCAAAGGTGATATGAAAAAAACCTGGTAAACTCTATCTGAAATTCTTGGAAATAAAAAGTTATCCAAAAACAAAATAATTAAACTAACAAAATCAGATGAACCCCTACTCACTCCAACCGAAACAGCAAACAGACTTAATGTTTACTTCTCCACCATAGGAAAAAACCTAGCAAACAAAATACAGTGGAACCTCAAAAATCGAACGTTTCGAAAATAGGACCATTTTTTCAGACAAACTGTGTCCCTATTATCGAACGCGCCCCTATTTTCGGACCACCGGGTATGGGGCCTGTCTGCCGGCCGCTCTGTCCGTGTCCCCGCGCAGGTGCCATGAGCAGTCTAGCTTTGTTTATGCTTGAGTGAACACTAACCTGCGCTCTCATTCACGCATTTTACAATTATTTCGTTGTGTTTAGTGCTTGTGGGACTGTGAAATAAGCTGCCATGGGCCCAAAGAAACACCATAGATGTGAAGAAGGAAATAATACAGAAGTATGAGAGTGGTGTGAGACTTGTTGAGCTTGCCAGGAGGTATGGGAAAAACAAGTCGACCATCGGTTCTATCCTGTCAAAGAAAGAACAAATCAAGGAAGCTGATGTTGCGAAAGGTGTTAATATAGGGAGTGGATGAGGTGCCTTCTTCAAAGATTAAAGAGATTTGTGCCAAGTGGGATGATGTCCAAATGTTTGTGCAGAAGTACCACCCTGAGCAAGCTGAAACAAGCTATCTTTGCAACAAGTTCAGTGACAGAACCATGTCCCATTTTAGAGAAATCTTAAAGAGGCACCAGAAACAGAGGGCTGTGGACAGTTATTTTGTGAGACAGGGGTCCAGTGACTCTCAAGCTGGTCCTAGTGGCATTAAAAGACAGAGAAGGGAAGTAACCCCAGAGAGGGCTTTACCTGATGTCCCTCATTGAGGGGGATTCTCCTTCCAAACACTAACCCCAACTTCCTCTCTCCTCCTCCCTATCTTCCAGATGCCATCACCAATCTTCAATAAAGTTAAGTAAAAATGTTATTTTATATGTATTACTATATATAATTAAAAACTATAGTATTTGTTGTATGTAAAACTGTAATTTATCTCCATAAAATGTATTTTTTGTGTGAATATTTTTGGGTTTCTGGAACGGATTAATTGTAGTATTTCCATTATTTATGGGAAATATTGCTTCGAATTTCAGACTTTTTGAATTTAGAACTAGCTCCTGGAACGGATTAAGTTCGATTTTTGAGGTTCCACTGTACCAAGCACAAACACCTGCCCATCAGACTACCTCATAGGTACCTACCCAAATACGCTATTCCTAGCTCCAATCAACCCCACTGAAGTTACACTCATCATAAACACCCTTAAAAACAAGGCAGGAGACATAAACAACTTGCCTGCTTTTATGTACAAAAAAGCTTCTCAAGTATTGTCACCAATTATTGCAATGCTCTTTAACAAATCCATTGAATCATCTACCTTCCCAACAATCCTCAAAATAGCGAGGGTCACTCCGTTCCATAAAGGAGGTGACCAAGCTGACTTGAATAACTATAGACCAATATCTAACTTACCATTGCTCTCTAAAATCTTTGAAAAATTAATTCATAGACGCATCTATTCCTACCTCGTTTCACACAACATATTAAACTCTTGTCAGTTTGGATTCAGGAATAATAAAAGCACAAATGATGCTATCATAGACATACTAGAACTAATACATACCGCACTTGAAAAGAAAGAAGTCCCGCTGGGCATTTTCATTGATTTACGTAAAGCTTTCAATACAGTCGACCATGAACTGCTGTACTCCAAATTAATGCACTATGGTATCAAAGCCCACTCCCTCAACTACCTAAAATCATACCTTAGAAACAGAACTTAATATGTGCATGCAAATGATGCAAACTCTTCCACCCAACCAATCACAGCAGGAGTCCCACAAGGAACCGTCCTTGGACCACTCCTGTTTCTCATCTACATCAGTGATCTACCAAATGCATCACAGCTACTCAAACCCATATTATTTGCAGATGACACTACATGTCTTTTCGCACCCAAACACAGTCATACTAGCAAACACAGTCAATGCTGAATTACAGAAAATATCTGCCTGGATGATGACTAACAAACTTACCCTGAACACTGATAAAACCTATTTCATTCAGTTTGGAAACAAAGCTGCAAATGATCCAATTAACATAACGCTAAATGGATCATCAGTCACAAGACTCACAGAGGGAAAATTCCTAGGTATCTTCCTTGACAGTAGCCTTATGTTCCGGACACACATACAACAAATCACCAAGAAAATCTCCAAGACTGTAGGCATACTATCAAAGATACAGTACTACGTTCCACAATCAGCTCTCCTGGCACTGTACCATTCACTCATATACCCTTATCTTACATATGGAATTTGTGCATGGGGATCAACAACATCCAATCACCTAAAACCCCTAATAACCCAGCAAAAGGCAGCAGTAAGAATGATAACAAATTCCCACTCCTGCCAGCATACTCCACCATTTTCAAAAGTCTGAATCTGCTCACCATTAAGAACATCCATACTTATTCATGTGCCTACTACATACACAGAACAATACACACATATATAAACCCTCCACTCAAACTTCTGCTCACCAACCTAAACAGGACACATGACCACAACACAAGACACAGATCTCTTTTTGATATACCTCGTGTCCATATCACACTGTGTAAAAACTCTATGCACATAAAGGGCCCTAAAATATGGAATTCATTACCAGAAGATATTAAAGTAACCCAGTCTGAAAATCAATAAATAACAAAAAAGGCACAATACCGTGACTGGAACGATACACAAATAACCCGCACATACAAGAGAGAAGCTTACAACGACGTTTCGGTCCGACTTGGGCCATTGACAAAGTCACACTAACCAGAGGAGGAGCAGGACGGCTATATATAGGCAGGAAGAGGTGGTGGTAGTAGTAGTAGTAGTAGTAGTAGTACAAGAGTTGTATATAATACCGACAAGATGAAATTAAGACACATGCACAACACCCGGGCATCCCCATCATAGACGTTTCGCCATCCAGCCAGCCACTGGATGGCAAAACGTCCACAACAAAGACAACCAGACGCCGCACATGTGTCTTAATTTCATCAGTAGTTGTAGTAGTAGTAGAAGAAGAAGAGGTAGTAGTAGTGGTAGTGGTAGAAGTGGGAAATAAAAAGGACGAGCCAGTCAAAAACAAAGGAAGGGGAGCACTGCAAGAGAGCTAGATGCCCACAGAGGGAGAGCAAGCGCACAGAGGTGCGTGAAAGGGAAGTGGTGAAATAAATGAAGAAGGAACAGAAACACAAGACAGGAGAGAGAAAGACAACCCAGAGGAGAAAAGGAAAGAGGAAAGGGGAAGAGGAAGAAGAAGAAAAAAAAAAAAAGAAAAAGAAAAAATGAGGATTCAGGTTAAGTCACGGGTGTTCTGAAGATTGGAGCATTTTACAATGTAGTGGGAGAGGAAGGCATCTACAGAGACGAAGCCAGGGCTAAGGTTCATACAAGGAAAGTTGTGTATTAGAGAGGATTCAACTAGACGGCGACTGTTCGAGTTGGAAGTAGGGAAGACAGTTTTAGCAGAAGACCAGTCAATAGGATGGCTATGATCTCTTGACGTGACAGAAAAGAGCATTGTTAGTGTCGGCAAGTCTAACACTATTTTTGTGCTCCCTAAGTCTGTCAGAAAGAGATCGACCAGTTTCTCCGAAGTATTGAAGAGGACAGGAGGAGCAAGAAATAGAGTAGACACCAGGAACATCTGTAGAGGGAGGAGAGGTATGAACGAGATTAGTGCGAAGAGTGTTAGTCTGGCGGAAGGTAAGCTTGATGTCTAAGGGACGGAGAGAATTGTTGAGATTAGAAAGACCGGAAATGTAGGGAAGGCAGAGGATAGAAGAGTTCTCATGAGTAGAGAGTTTGGGAGAGAAGAAATTGCATTTAGCACGTGAGAGGGCAGAGTCTATGAAATGGGAAGGGTAGCCAAGACGGGAGAACGAATTATGAGAGTGGGAAATTTCTGCTGGAAGGAATGAGGATCACAGATGCAGAGGGCATGGAGAAAGAGGGAGATAAGAACACTTTTCTTGACAGGGGAAGCATGATAGGAAAAGTAGTGAATATACATGCCACTGTGCATAGGTTTTCGGTAAACGGAAAAGGAAAAACCTGTATCTGAGCGGTGGACATGGACATCAAGGAAAGGAAGCAAGGAATTAGATTCCCATTCAGCTTTAAACTTAATGGAAGGGGCAAGAGTATTAAGAGCTTCAAGAAAAGGTTGGAAGAGACTGGAGTCATGAGGCCACAGAGCAGCAAAGATGTCATCCACATAGCGGAGCCAGAGTGAAGGTTGCACATCGAGGGTAGGAAGAAGAACAGTCTCGAAGTATTCCATGTAAAGATTAGCAAGGACAGGAGAGAGAGGAGAGCCCATAGCGACACCGAAGGTTTGAGAATAATATTTCCCTTGGAAGGAAAAGGAGTTAGAGTCCACACAGAGGTGGATCAGATCAAGAAAGACATCAGTGGGGATAGGGAGATGAAGAAACCCTTCATGGGCCTTCTCTCTAAGGAAAACAAGGACATCATCAAGAGGGACATTGGTGAAGAGGGACTCAACGTCAAGACTAAGCATCTTACAGGTTGGGAGAGAGCGAACCCGTTCAATGAAGTCTTGAGAGTGACGGAGGTGGGCAGGAGAAAAAGTACCAAGAAAGGGAGTGAGGGTTTTGGCCAGCCAAGAAGCAAGAGAATAAGAGACAGAACCTTTAAGACTCTTCTCAAAAGCCACTTAATCACCCTAGACTAAATGCTAAATACTCAGTACACATTTACTCACCTATGTACTCCCACATCGTAACTGAAACAATCACTTTGAACCTTTTATCCATTGTTGACAGGAATATAACTGAATCACTGTTTTATCAAAAAGTATGTTGGAATATAAATATAAATTTGTATTATACAAATTTTGATTCATTTCTAATTAATATTCTACTGTATAACTATGAAATAATTACTATCCTACTGTACAACTATGATATACTCCTTAGTGTTAAGTAGACTCTAAGCCAATAATGTTAAGTTGGCCCATAATGCCTAGGCATAATGGAGGCTCTCTTTACATTGCAACCCACTATTGTAAATATAAAATCTTAATGTACTGTTTGCAAAGACATAAAATAAATAAATAAATAAATGCTGTTTGGAAACAGAGCCTGAAATATCCAACTTAATACGTATATCAATAAATGGTTCCCCTATATCAAGACACACTGAGGGTAAATTTCTAGGTCTTCCCCTTGACTGTAATCTTAAATTTCATTCCCACATCCAACATACATCCAAGAAAGTTTCCGAATCAGTTGGCATCCTTTCCAGGATACAATATTATGTATGTACCACAAACGGCACTCCTAACACTATACCACTCTTTAACCCTTTCATGGTTCAGGTGGCTCGGTGGCCTGGTGGCTAAAGCTCCCACTTCACACTCAGAGGGCCAGGGTTCGATTCCTGGCGGGTGGAAACATTTCAGTGCGTTTCCTTACACCTGTTGTCCAGTTCACCTAGTAGCAAATAGGTACCTGGGTGTTAGTCGACTGGTATGGGTCGCATCCTGGGAGACAAGATTGAGGACCCCAATGGAAATAAGTTAGACAGTCCTCGATGACACACTGACTTTCTTGGGTTATCCTGGGTGGCTAACCCTCCGGGGTTAAAAATCTAAGTGTGCACCAGGGTCCAAGAATTTTCAAAAAATAATTTTGTTATTTTTGAAATGGTGCAGAATCTTTTTCTGAAAGTAATAAAACAAAAAGTACTAAATTTGATGGAAAATTGATGAAATTATGCTCACGAATTTTGATGTGTCAGCATTATTTACGCATTGGCGATTTTGCTGACTTTGACTCCCATTTTAGGCCAATTACATTATCCCAGTCGACCAAATTCCTAGCTATTTTACTAGTATTACTTCTATTCTATCGATTGAGCACAAGAAATCACCAAGTCAACTGTTTCAACTACAAAATATGTAAAGTGATCGGAAATTGGTAATTTGGCCAATTTAATGCAAAGTTCAAAATAGGGTCCAGAATAAACAATACAGGCATTCCTGACACTAAACCAACATTTCCTCTGTTCATTAGTTACATTTTCAGGCTTTACTAATGAATTCCATTTTGATTTTTAATTCACAAAATGAATTTTTATTCAAACTAAAAAATAGATTTACTGTTATGCAATATTGTAATAATTGTATAAATAATATCACCACATTTGTGAATGTATATCAGACCCACCAGCTGGCGTGTATTAGACATGTGAGGTCATTTGTTTACTCTTGAACATTGGCAAAAATTTAACATTTCTGCTACTTTGAGCTCAGTTTCAAGCCATTTTCACTATGAAAACCAATCAAAATCATCTCTATGTCTGTAATATATCTTCCATTCTATCAAATGAGACCAAGATATCGCAAATACAACTATAAAAAAAATACGAAAAAACACTGCACACTCACTGTTTTAATCGAAAATAACGGTCTCGGTTTTTTCTCTCATTATGCAGTGTGCTGCAGAATTTGTGGTGCACACATACCACATAGATGTATTCTCTCATATCTAGGCCCAAATTTACCGCTCACAGCTTATCAGAGTGAGCTGAGCTCATGGCGTAGATCTACGGTTTGGACCCTCAACGTAAAGCCGTAGATCTACGGCACAGACCCTGAAAGGGCTAATATATCTTTACCTCACCTATGGTATTTGTGCCTGGGGATCAACCACAGCCAACCACCTTAAACCTTTATAACCCAACGAAAAGTTGCTTTGTGGATGATTACTTGCTCCTGCGCTAGACAGTACACTCCACAACTTTTCAAAAACCTGAACTTGCTAAATATATGAGACATACACTCATATTATTGTGCCTACTACATATACATAACATTAAATTCTACTATAAACCTTCCACTTAAACTTCTCCTTGATAGTTACAACAGAACACACAGTCTCAATACACGGTATAAGGCACTCTTCAACTTCCCTCACGTCAGTCTCACACTATGCAAAAACACTATGCACATAAAGGGTTCGAAGATCTGGGACTCAATACCGGAACCGGTAAAGGATCCCCTGACTACTTATAAATTTACGACTTTGCTAAAAAATCATCTTATCTCTCAATACTAACCAAATCAACCCAAACAACTTCTAATTAGTTATATCATGTAACCTCTAGGCTATTAAACACCTGCCAATTCATGAAATATTACTGCCTGAACCATTAATTGTAATATTATTTTCATTATGTGCAACTACCTTGCATTAGTATTAAGACTAAATAAGATTATAACCAAGTTAACCACTATTATCTTGTCTAGCTTTAAGTAGTTACTGTGTACTAGGATTAGTCTGCCCAAAATGCCCCAACATGATAATGGCTTTCTTTGTACTTAGCAAACCAAAATTGAAATTACACACTGTAACCTTTCCAAAGAAATAAATCATTATCTTTATCTAATATAATTCATGTAGAGATAATGGAACTTGATTAGAGTGAGGAGAAGGTTGAGAAGTATCAGGATTTGAAATAAAACAACTTGCAAATTGCCTTGTATGATCAAAGACAGAACAGAGGAATTAATATTACTATTCCCACACTCTTCGTCAAGGCTTTGTATCATTGAATAATCAATGCCATTCATCATGGGAAGACTTACATATTTGCTTTGGAGGTATACATGAGCGACCAACAGAGATCTAAGTGACAGCCACAGGACCAAAATGGCACCTGTTCTCACTAATAGCTAAATACACTTTCCCATCAGAGAGTGGACAGCAATGCAAGACCAGTTAAGTGATTCAACAAGGCCAGGACTAAACCTGTTTTACCTCTATATCTTCACTGAAGAAGTTTGTTGCCCATCTGAGAGATGCAGCTTGACAAGCAGGTTCAACTTTTGGGAAAAGTGGAAACAAGGAGTTTACTGCTTATTGTGCACAGCAAACACAGAGGGCAGTGTTTTGTTTGGTGTCTGTCATGGCCACTCTGATGGAGCTGAAGCTAACCCAGCATAGCCATGACAACAAATCTTTGATATTATTTTTTTTTCTTTTTTTTTTTTTCAACAAGTCGGTCGTCTCCCACCGAGGCAGGGTGACCCAAAAAAAGAAAGAAAATCCCCAAAAAGAAAATACTTTCATCATCATCATCATGATGAAAAGTTGATATTATTATTATTATTATAATAAAAAAGAAGCGCTAAGCCACAAGGGCTATACAGCAATCTTTGATATATCCCTACCAAAGTAAGTAAATGAACTACTACTGTTTTCTTTTGTTTTGTGTTTGTGAAGGGTGAGTTTATGTGCTTAACCCTTTCAGGGTTTCGGACCTACTAGTACGGCTTACACACCAGGGTTTTTGACGTACTAGTATGCCTAAATTCTAGTGAGAGAAAGCTGGTAGGCCTACATATGAAAGAATGGGTCTATGTGGTCAGTGTGCAGAGTACAAAAAAAAAATCCTGCAACACACAGTGCATGAGAAAAAAAAACTTTGACTGTGTTTTTGGATTAAAACAGCAACTTTGCACTGTATTTTCATATGGTATTTATTATTGTATTCTAGTTTTCCTGGTCTCATTTTATAGAATGGAAAACATATTACAGAAATTGAGATGATTTTGACTGGTTTTGCAATGAAAAGTACCTTGAAATTGAGCTCAAAGTAGCAGAAATGTTTGATTTTTACCAAAGTTCAAAAGTAAACAAATCATACTAAGCATCTAATACACGTCAACTGGTGAATCTAATATTCTTTCACAAGTGCGCCGATATTATTTATACCATTTCTACACTAATGCAGTAGTCTGCATAACAGTAAATCTTCTATTTTTTGTGAGAATATAAATTCAAAGTGGAAAGCAAAAGAATGTAAGAGGGGCATGGAGATATGACTGATGAACAGAGGAAATGTTATTTTAGTGCCAGGAATGTCTCTCTTGTTTATTCTGGACCCTATTTGGAAACTGGCATCTTTTGAAATTTGTGTGAAATTGGCAAAATTGCTAAATTCTGACCACTGTATTGGATAGTTGAAATTGGTAAATGGGTGGTTTCTTGCACTCATTCGATAGAAAAAATGGAGTTCTAGCAAAATGGTTATGATTTTTGTCGACTAGTACAGTGGAATTGGCCGAAAATAGGGCTCAAAGTGGGCAAAATCACCGATGCATAAACATCGTCGAGACTGCTAACTTCGTGAGAGCATAATTCCGTAAGTTTTCCATCAAATTTCATACTTTTGGTGTCATTGTGATCGAGAAAAGATTCTCTATCTTTTCATAAGAAAAATTTTTTTTTTTTTTGAAATTTGGGCAACCTTGAGAACAAGTCTGGGAGAGGGCCTGGGGACCCTGAAAGGGTTAAGAAGACAAAGTTGTTGTAATAAGTCATTTGAGTTAAAAAAATGTTTGAAATAAAAGTGGGACCTTCCATTAGGGAAGCAGCCAGGGTGAAGTTTCTCACACCATTAACCCTTTAATTGTTGAAACGTACATCTAAATCTTTACTGCTAGCACTCCGAATGTTGATGTTTTTTTTAAACAAAGAAGACAATTTTCTGTGTAATAAGAAAAAAATTAGCACCAGTACTTATCGAGATATAAGGAAGCGAAGTTGACACTTGATGCTCACCTGACAGCAACATGGGGTCTTGCCGCTTGCAGAAATGTTACCAATTTAACTTTTTTCTCATTTTTTTTTTAACGAGTAGTTTTTGTTTCAATAATTACAATTTTTAATAGATCTTGTGATATCACAGCCAATCTTTGCTCTTACACAAATTTTAGGTACGGATATAGTAATGAAACAAGTCAGAAACACACTGACAGGTGAACATGTTCACCTGCCTTGGTCACATACTATCTAAAAATATATACAAATTATTTATAGGTCCCGGCAATGTTTTTAGAAGTGCTGGAGTGTGAAACTCCTTGAAGCACAGTGTCAGTGCAATGTTGAGTGCAGTCACGCAACATTGCTGTACCATCACCACATGCCCCCTTCGCATGTTTTCTATTTTTTCTCACTGTTCCACACACACAAACATGGTTGTCTGTCTCTGTATCTGTCTATGTCTGTGTGTGTGTCTCTCTCTCTGCCTGTCTCTGTCTACCTGCCTCTCTCTCTCTCTCTCTCTGCCTGCTTGTCTCTTTCTGTCTGCTCGTCTCTCTCTTCCTGTCTGCCTGTCTCTATCTCAGAGAGAGATGTTTATAAACCCGATTGTAAGCTAGACTTCTGAACAGGTATTACACGAGTTGCAGAATCGTCACATCTGCACAAGTGGAAACGTACAACTATGGCCAAAATGTGTATTATTACGTACTTTTACCTTTGATATACCTTTGACGAGTTTTGAGTCTTCCTACTCATGAAGTCGGGCCATGGGCCAGGCTCATCTGGTGTTAGCCTGGTCAACCAGGTTGTTGCTGCTGGAGGCTCACTACCTCACATATCCATCACAGTCTGGTTGATCTGGCACCTGGCGAAGATAGTCGTCCAGTTTTCTCTTGAAGACTTTTACACTTGTCCCAGCAGTGTTTTTGATATCTTCTGGTAAGATGTTGAATAATTTGGGGCCACAAATGTTGACGGTGTTCCTTTTTGTGCCCACTGCACCCCTGTTTTCACTGGGTTTATTTTGCACTTTCTCCCATATCTCTTGCTCCAGTATGTTTTCATGATAGTGTGCAGATTTGGGACCAGGCCCTCGAGTACTTTCCAGGTATATATTATCATGTATCTCTCTCTCTCTCCTCCACTCAAGTCATGCTTATGCCTCATATCAACAAGCACAGTACAGCACTTTGTCTGGCTTTTTTGGGTAATCTTAGGTAATGTACACACTGTATGATAAGTGTACTTATGTGTATCTGTGCCTAAATAAATTTAGTCCTTGATTCTGTTCAAGGGACACCTGTCAGTCAAGCAATTACGTTTCCTTGGTATATATTTCTTGAATACTGCACACACTGTTAAGACTCATTCTATACTGCCTAGGCCAATTAGGCCTCTAGCACCAAATTTGAAGGCAGGAAAAAATAGAACGCTGATGTATGTTTGGAGTGCTAGCAGTAAGAATGTAGATCTATGTTTGGGCCATGTAATTCGCTAACTGTCCAAACGTACATCTACGTTCACTTCCGTAGCATTCTTGAGTGTAGATCTAAGTTCGATTTCACATGCTTTCTTATGTAAAAAAAAAAGAATGTAGATCTACGTTCAGAATGCTACGCAGAGTGAACGTAGATCTATGTTTGGACAGTTTAAGGGTTAAAGAGGGCAATTTTCTGTGTATAGTTACGGCCAAAAAAAAAATTTTGGGGTCGGTACTTACTGAGATATAAGGCTGTGAAGTTGCCACTGGATGCTCATCTGAAGGCAACATGGAGTCTTGCCGCTTGCAGAAATGTTGCCGATATACGTTTTTTTCTCATTTTTTTAATTTATATAATTTTCATGTTTGGAGCAAGGGGCTAGTATCCCCTTCTCCTGTATAAATTACTAAATTAAAAGAGAAACTTTCATTTTTCTTTTTGGGCCACCCTGCCTCGGTGGCATACGGCGGGTTTGTTGAAAAAAAAAAAAAAATTTTCTGATAATTACAATCTGTAAAGTTCTTGTGATTTCATAGCCAATGTTTGTTCTGACACTAATATTAGGTACTGAAATAGTAATCAAAAAGTCACAAGCACACTGACAAGTGAACATTTTTCACCTGCCTTGGTCACATTCTATTGTTTAGAAATACATGTATATACAAAGTATTTATAGGTCCCAGCAATGTTTTAAACATGCTGGAGTATATATGAAACTCCTTGAAGCATGGTGTAAGATGGGTGTCACTCCACTGCTGTCAGTGCAGCAGCAGTTGAGTGACATCTGATGATCATGCACTGCCTTGGCTTTATTTGTTTTCAATGTTACACACAAACATGTCTGTCTGTATATCTGTGTCTGTCTGTCTCTCTGTGTCCGTCTAGCTCTGTCTCTGCTTTTGTCTTTCTGTTGGTCTTCCTGTCTGTCTTTCTGTCTCAGAGAGAGAGCTGCTCATGAACCAACAGGTATTACACACAATGCAGAGTTGTCACGTCTGATTCCTGAACAAGTGAAAATGCGCATTACTTGCCAGTCATGCTTATTAAGCCTTTTATCTACAAGCATAGTATAGCACTTTGTATTTTTGGGGGTTATCCTAGGTATTTTACACTATGTATAATAACTGTATTTATGTGTACCTGTGAGACAGAGATAGAGATAGACAGAGATAGATTCAGAGGTAGACAGAGATAGATAGAGACAGAGACAGATAGAGACAGAGATGGATAGAGACAGAGGCAGATACAGACAGAGATAGAGACAGTCAAAGTCAATCAGCCACCCACCTGGCCAGCCGGCTGAACATGTATAACACATGTTCCAGTATTGTTTCTCTTTACTTAGGGCATAGGTTATAGGACATTCTGGCAGGATGACACTACTAGTGATATGAAAATTGAAAGGATGTTGCACATGGGTTATTATCAAGGTTTTTGATACTTCCTCGACCACTTGTGGCCACATCCATCTCAAAGCCACTAAACTTAGGGGTCAACATCACTTTCCTCTTAAAATGGGAGTGTTAATACGAAATGACATCAGTGAATCCCTCGTGTTTACCACGCTATCTGCTCTACCTGGCGCTCAATTGAAATGGTGTTCCCACAAGGTACTAAGTGGTCCCAAGTTTTTGTAATATGTACTGTGCACACCGAGCGTAAAGACCCATTGTATACTGACCAGGCATCTCAGGCCAATTGTGCCAAATTTAGAGGCAGGAAAAATAAACCATTGTATATTTTTGGAGGCAGCATTAACATGTAGATCACATTTGGACAGTAAGGTTAGAGGTTTATAAATTATTCCAATCTATGAACATTACCTAGCAATCTTTTGTCACTTTTTTAATTATACAACTGTGAATGTTATTCTACTTTGATGCATGCTAAGGTAATTTCTTTAATAATTTTATAGCCTTATCTGATGTTATATGTGAGTTTTTCCTTAAGTCATGATTCTATTCTTGTAATTTTTTTTTATTTATCAACTGGCGATTCCCACAAGGCAGGGTGGCCCGAAAAGAAAACTTTCACATCTTATCTCATTCCATACCTGTCTGCCAAGGGCACTTTACACTACAGTTTTTAAACTGCAACATTTAGTCTTGCATCAAATTACCTTTTATTTTTACTTTAGTGAACCATGTACATAGTTAGGGTTTCCTGTGGAAAAAAAAACTATAGGGTGACCTTCCAGTCAAATACTGCACAGGTTTTATATTAATCTATCGTTTAAGCTGTCAGTGTTTTATTTTACTTTTAGTCTGCAGAAAAATATTTTTTAATTTTACTTGCAGATAAAGACATTACCAGTATATTCTCAAACATCTCCATGGGAAAGGAACAGAATCTTCCATCGTAAGCCATGCGTGTTTAAGAGGGACTAAAATGCGGGAGCAAGGGCTAGTTTACTCTTCTACTGTTTATATTACAATGTAAAGAGAAACTTTGTTTTTCTTTTGGTCACTCCGCCTCGGTGGGATATGGCCGGTGTGTTGAAAGAAAGATTCTCAAACATTAATTTTTGTCCAAGAAAACTACTGTTAGACTGTGTAACAAGATGCAGGTAAAAAGGTATTCACTGTTATATCTATAATTCTGACAATGAACTTATAGATTCTTTTAGCATATATAGGTTTCACTAGTCAGCAGTTTATTACAGTACTGGCATGTAAACATACAGCAGTGTACATACTTCTGTCTGACCATTATCAGCAGAATTTACTACAGTATTACAATGCACAGGGTTGGGTCAAAGAGATCCTGGAGACAAACGTGTAAACTTTGAAAAACTTGAGCACAGTGAGACTCCATTGCTATGTTAATACTGCTGGATAATACTATGCCAACTATGGTATGGACAGTAGTTAGGTAAGGGGAATATTTGCCTGCTAGTTTCCATACGCTTTTACAGATTGCATTTATTAAATAAATGTCAAAGTGCAGCGATGTAAGTACTTCAACAAATACTGTACATTTAAACCACAGAATGGGTGGGAATTGAATTTGCGGCTAGTGAGTCTTAAAACTCTAGACCAATCACTCCCCACTTGTACCATGGTTTGTTTGCAATCATGTTATTACAATTCTGAGAGTCAACATATGTTTAGTTTCATACACTATCATATATTGACAAACAGAATGTAGCACATTCATATGGGAATGGCCATTCATTTTAGTTTTGTCTCATTATGTGTTCTTTAACTATCAATCAAACTTCTAAATTCCCAGAAAAGTAGAACACTTTTTATCATTCAATTTAGTTATGTTCTTATATTAGTCATGTATTTTTTATTTAATTTTGTCAAAATTTTTTGGGAGAATTAAATTTCTATTAAAATAAAATTTGCTTATAATCATAACATCATTAACACTATCAGTACACTATACAAACAGTAGTAAAAATTAAACACTAATCAATTATTTATATATACTTTAAAATACTGTAGTTATGTAAAAACAGTAAAATAAACTAGTATAAAAAATAATTGAAAAACAGCTAACCTTTACTGAGTTGCCATTGATAGTAAATAGAATAACTAAATGCATCCCAATATATCTATCATTATTATTTTCACTTCTTATACCCAAGAATAGCTTCTCCAACACCAAAGTAGTACACCATCTGTGCTATTCCAAACAGAGGAGCAATTACGATCATTCTGCATGCTCCACCTTTGAAGAATGCTCTAGGTCCTTCATCCTTCATAATTGTTCTGGAAAAACATGTACCGATTAGCATAATACGTATTGTATTTTAGTTAATATAAAATCATATCTACATTGTAATAACAAACATGCACAAAAACAAATAAGGAATCTTTAAACTCTGCTATCAAATATCTTTAGGAAATTAATCTAGTTTACAAATTCTCAAAGTATGACCATACGACCATCCATGTTTATGGATGAGGTCCATATGGTATTATTTAAAAATAGTCGTATAGTTAATCATTCATTATCTGGTTCTAATGGGGAAAGGGAGTAGTGGAGTTTAAAAAATGCCCGATAAATTAAAATTTTTATGATCCTTAATTTTTGCCAACTCTTTTTTAGTATTAGCTATGTATGTGTTCTGTATGTAAGGGCAGGGAAAGAAGAGGGAGGGAGGGAAGGAAGATGGGAGGTCTAGATGGAAGGCAGAAATAAGGGAAAAGGAAAGCATGCAAGCATCCTCCCTTCTTGTATCACTTCAACTTTGTAAAAACCTCTCATAGGCTGAACTTCTCTTTTACTACTCTCTTTATCTCATCATTCCTCCAATTGCTCTTCTTCCCTCCCACACTCACCCTCCTATATCTACAAACTTCTGCTGAACACTCAAACACTGCATTCTTAACCCTTTGAGGGTCCAGAGGCCAAATCTCAAGAGTAACAGCCAGGGTCCAAGAATTTTCAAACAAAATTTTTGTTATTTTTTCTTATGAAATGGTAGAATCTTTTTCTGAAGGTAATAAAACAAAAAGTACGAAATTTGATGGAAAAATCAACAAAACTATGCCCTCACGTATCTTGATGCTCAGCGATATTTACACGGCGATTTTGCCAATTCTGACTCCCATTTTAGGCCAATTACATTATTCCAGTCTACCAAATTCTTTGCTATTTTGCTAGTATTACTTCCATTTTATCGATTGAACAAAAAAATCCCCCTGTCAACTGTTTCAACTACCCAATAAAGTGATAGGAAATTGGTAATTTGGCCAATTTAACACAAAGTTCAAAATATTCCAATTTCAAAATAGGGTCCAGAATAAATAATGCAGGCATTCCTGGTGCTAAACTAAAATTTCTTCTGTTCATTAGTTACATTTTCAGGATTTATAAATGATTTCCATTTTGATTTTTTTTTCATATAATGAATTTTTATTCACACTAAAAAATGGAAGATTTACTGTTATGCAATATTGTAATAACTGTATAAATAATATCACCACGATTCATGAACATATATTAGACCCACCAGTTGACGCGAATAAGACACATGACATTTGTTTACTCTTGAACATTGGCAAAAATTTAACATTTCTGCTACTCTGAGCTCAGTTTCAAGCCATTTTCCTTACTGAAACCAATCAAAATCATCTTTGTTTCTGTAATATATCTTCCATTCTATGAAATGAGACCAAGAAATCATGAATACAACTGTAAAAAACATGAAAAAACACGGCAAAATCACTGTTTTAATCCGAAATTATAGTCGCAGCTTTTTTTCCTATTATGCACTGTGTGCTGCAGGATTTTTGTGGTGCACACTTACCACATAGATGTATTCTCTCATATCTAGGCCCAAATTTACCGCTCACAGCTTATCTGAGTGAGCTGAGCTCATGGCATAGATCTACGGTTTGGACCTTGGCTTTAAAACCATAGATCTAAGGGATGGACCCTGAAAGGGTTAAATCCACCTCATACCTCTTCAACCTCATTGCCTATATTCTCACTAGCCCATCTTTCTACCAATATTTGCTCATATCTTGCCCTACCTGCCTCCTCTTTTACTCTCACTGTAGCTACAACTGAACAATGATCTGATATATCTCTTGTCCCTTTATAAACACAAACATCATGAAGTCATCTTTTATCTATTAAAACACAGTCCAATAAACTACTGTCATTTTGTCCTATATCATATCTCGTATAGTATAATAATGATAATGCCTTATTTTTATGAGAATACATAATGTAGAAACATGGGCAGATACACAAGTAAAATGACAGGCACAAAAGAAAGCTACTAATTATGCAATGCATTTTGGGCAACCACTCATAAGGCTAATCAACTAGTTAAGAACTAGACAAAGCATCCTTGTGTAGTAACTTAAATACACTCATACGTTCAACAAGAAAGGCGCTAATAACAAAATGGTTAATTATAAAACATTTACACATTATTTAACTAGTTCAATAATCTTCAGTTTTATGGTATGATTAAATACACAGTGAAATTACAATACATTACTTAAACTGCATCACAAATCTAATGGGACAATATATGTTACCAAGTATATATGGCAGTTGAAGGATGGCTGGGTCAAGAAATGGGACATGAGGACAGGTATTGTTTGACTAATGAATTGCTGTCTGGATTACATCTAAGAATATAAGATGCTTTTTAAGCAGAGAGTTCCAGATTTTAGGGCCTTTTATGAACATTGAATTTTTACACAGGTTGAATTGGACTCAGGGGATATCAAAGAAGTTTTTGTGTCTTGCCATCTTGTGTTATGTCTGAGTTCTGTTGCAGATATCACTTGAGGAAGAGTTTATATTGAAAATGATTGTCCTATATATAGTAAGCACAGCAGTATGAGTACATACTCCATATCTCAAGTCTAAACTTTTGAAGAGTGAGTGTGTGTGTTGTCTAGCACTAGATTGAGTAATCATTTACACAGCAGCTTTTTGTTATTATTGCTTTTAGGTGGTTTGACCAGATCTCCCGGCACCAATAATATAGGTGTGGTAGAGATAGATTAGCAAGTACTGCATTGTAAGTAGTGCTGTTTGAGGTATATAGTACTATATCTTGGAGAGGATTCCTACTGTTTTGGAGACTGGTATAATGGAGTATTTCTAGTAGTACAGTGCAACCATTGGTTTTCGTTTGCTCTGGTTTTTGTTGAATTCGGTTTTTGACGACTTTTTTTGTCAAAATTTTGTCGCAGTTTCCGTTCATCACCCTGGTTTCCATCGACTTGACAGTGGTCCAACATACCGTGCATGTCCGCCCGTGTCCACACAAAACATCCCACGTGTTCTGAGTCAATCTGAATTTGTTTCTTGTTGGTAGAGAGTGGTAGTGGTGGTGGTAGAGGGTGGCACTGATGGTGATATGGGGTGGTAGAGATGGTGGAAGAGGGTGGTAGTGATGATGGTAGAGGGTGGTAGTGATGGTGGTAGAGATAACCTCTCCTCCCCCTTCCCTCCTCGCCATCTTCCATAAGCCAACAAGTCTTCAATAAAGGTTAAAGTGATGTTAAATGTTCATTTATCCATTTCCTTATTCCTTTATATTTATTTCTCATTGTTTTCTGTATGCAAAACTATATTCTCTATAATGGATCAATTGGATTTATGTTATTTCTTATGGGAAATATTGCTTCAGTTTTCATCAAATTTGGTTTTCGTCAGACTTTCTGGAACGAATTAATGACAAAAACCGAGGTTCCACTGTACACCATATCATCCAACCATCTTGTATCTCATCATCTCATAGTATAAATTATCTCATTTCATCATCTCATATCTCATCTTGTCAGCATATTACCTCATCATCTGATTTAACCCTTTCAGGGTTGACAGGCCCTGTCAGAGACTTGTTCTCAGGGTAAGCCAAATTTCCAAAAAAAAAAAAATTATTTTTTCTTATGAAAAAATAGTTTTTTTTCTAAACATTACAGGCTAAACAAAATTTTTTTACCATCAATACTTACCGAGATATGGAGGCGTGAAGCTGACAGAAAATGCGCATCGTGTGGTAACATCGCCGACTGCCATCACCCGGTATTCTTTTATTTAGTATTTTATGTACTATTTTCTATTATTTTTTAATTTTTCTTTTTCCAAGTAACTTTTATGGCCTGTGAGACCAATATGATCAGTATTTTGTAAGTTATTTCTATTTCAATACTACACAATAACGGCATAAACACTGTTGTCAATATTTTGTTTACACAAACGATATGAAATGTTGTTTATTACTATTTTTCTATATTTTATATACACATATACAGTGCAAAGATGAGTAGTGGGGGGGTTGAAGAGGGTTGGAATAGTTTTAAAAATGCAGTATTAGAATGTGGGGCAGAAGTTTGTGGTTATAGGAGGGTGGGGGCAGGTGGAAAGAGGAGTGATTGGTGGAATGATGAAGTAAAAGGTGTGATAAAAGAGAAAAAGTTAGCTTATGAGAGGTTTTTACAAAGCAAAGTGTTATAAGAAAAGCAGAGTATATGGAGAGTAAAAGAAAGGTGAAGAGAGTGGTGAGAGAGTGAAAAAAGGAGAGCAGATGATAGGGGTGGGAGAGGCAACTGTCAAGAAATTTTAATGAAAATAAGAAAAAATTTTGGAGTGAGTTAAACAAGTAAGAAAGCCTAGGAAAAGTATGGATTTTTTCAGTTAAAAAAAAAGAGTAGGGGAGTTAGTAGATGGGGAGAGGAGGTATTAGGTAGATGGCGAGAATATTTTGAGGAACTTTTAAATGTTGAGGAAGAAAGGAGGCGGTAATTTCATGCACTGGTCAGGGAGGTATACCATCTTTTTAGGATTTAAGAAGAGCAGAATGTAAGTGTGGGGGAGGTACGTGAGGCATGATGTAAATGAAAGGGGTAAAGCACTGGAACTGATGGGATCATGACAGAAATCTTTAAAAACAGGGGGGGATATAGTGTTGGATGGCTGGTACTTTTGTTTAATAAATGTATGAAAGAGGGGAAGGGTACCTAAGGATTGGCAGAGAGCATGTATAGTCCTTTTATATAAAGGGGAAAGGGGACAAAAGAATTGTAAAATTATAGAGGAAATAAGTTTTTGAGTATACCAGGAAAAGTGTACGGTAGGGGTTTATAATTGAAAGAATTAGAGGTAAGACAGATGTGGATTGCGGAATAGCAAGGAGGTTTTCAGAGTGGGTAGGGGATGGTAAGATCAAGTGTTTTACATTGAAGCATATTTGAACAGTATTTTGATAAAGGTAGGGAAGTTTTTATTGCATTTATGGATTTAGAAAAGGCAATGATAGAGTGGATAGGGGAGCAATGTGGCAGATGTTGCAAGTATATGGAATAGGTGGGAAGTTACTAAATGCTGTAAAGAGTTTTTATGAGGATAGTGAGGCTCAGGTTAGGGTGTGTAGAAGAGAGGGAGACTACTTCCCGGTAAAAGTAGGTCTTAGACAGGGATGTGTTATGTCACCATGGTTGTTTAATATATTTATAGATGGGGTTTGTAAAAGAAGTAAATGATAGGGGGTTCGGGAGAGGGGTGGGATTAAATTATGGGGAATAAATACAAAATGGAATTGACACAGTTGCTTTTTGCTGATGATACTGTGCTTATGGGAGATTCTAAAGAATAATTGCAAAGGTTAGGGATGAGTTTGGGAGGTATGTAAAGGTAGAAAGTTGAAAGTGAACATAGAAAAGGGTAAGGTGATGAGGGGTATCAAATGATTTTGATAAAGAAAAATTGGATATCAAATTGGGGAGGAGTGTGGAAGAAGGGGAATGTTTCAATACTTGGAGTTGACGTGTCAGTGGATGGATTTATGAAGGATGAGGTTAATCATAGAATTGATGAGGGAAAAAAGTGAGTGGGGCATTGAGATTGTGGAGACAAAAAACGTTATCTATGGAGGCAAAGAAGGGAATGTATGAAAGTAAGTAGTACCAACACTCTTATATGGGTGTGAAGCTTGGGTTGCGAAAGCAGCAGAGAGGGTGGCTGGAGGCAGTGGAGATGTCCTGTCTAAGGGCAATGTGTGGTGTAAATATTATGCAGAAAATTCGGAGTGTGGAAATTAGGAAAGGTGTGGAGTTTATAAAAGTATTAGTCAGAGGGCTGAAGAGGGGTTGTTGAGGTAGTTTGGTCATTTAGAGAGAATGGATCAAAGTAGAATGACATGGAGAGCGTATAAATCTGTAGGGGAAGGAAGGCGGGGTAGTGGTCATCCTCGAAAAGGTTGGAGGGAGGGGGTAAAGGAGGTTTAGTGGGCGAAGGGCTTGGACTTCCAGCAAGCGTGCGTGAGCATGTTAGATAGGAGTGAATGGAGATGAATGGTATTTGGAACCTGACGATCTGTTGGAGTGTGATCAGGGTAATATTTAGTGAAGGGATTCAGGGAAACTGGTTATTTTTATATAGCCGGACTCGAGTCCTGGAAATGGGAAGTACAATGCCTGCACTCTAAAGGAGGGGTTCGGAATATTAGCAGTTTGGAGGGATATGTTGTGTATCTTTATAGGTATATGCTTCTAAACTGTTGTGTTCTGAGCACCTCTGCAAAAACAGTGATTATGTGTGAGTGAGGTGAAAGTATTGAATGATGAAAGTATTTTCTTTTTGGGGATTTTCTTTCTTTTTTGGGTCACCCTGCCTCGGTGGGAGACGGCCGACTTGTTAACAAAAAAAAAAAAAATACAGTCACAGGGAATGTTTCTAGAAGTTCTGCGGCCTGTGGAAGTCTTTGAAACATGGTGTCATGCACAGTGGTGTTTTACACTCCTCACACAAAACGAGTGCCTCTGCGTTGTTGTGGACATTTTTTTGTATGTGCACAGACATAACACCTCTTCTGAGCCTTTTTCTTGAAAGCAGTAGCAGGCAGTTTTACCAGGAAGTGATCACCATGCTTCAGACGAGAAAGAAGTTGTTGAAAATTTGGTGGGCGGTCTATTGCAGGTGTTCTTCCTCGATACTTGAATACCATTTGTCTGATGACAGACAAACAGAATTCACCATATTGTGGTTTGTTTCTGGTCCTCATCTTATACTTATTATAAGCATTGAGCATGGAAATGTCCAGAAGATGGAAAAAGAGTTTTACGTACCACTTATAACTCTTGCGAACACAATCAGCAAACCCAATCTGCATGTCACATTTGTCCACTGAACGCATATTGAAGGTGTAGTCCATCACAGCTGCAGGTTTTAGAATGGGTTCATTGCTTTCTCTATGCTGCCTGCCAGTGTCTTCCATTTCATTAGGGTGAACTGATGACAACAGTGTGACATCTCGTTTGTCATGCCACCGAAATGCCATGATGTCATTAGCAGCAAACGCCTGCACCTCACCTCTACGAGTGCCAGCGTCAAACCTGGGCATATGTTTCCGATTTGCACGCACTGTGGCACACAGATCTGTCATGTTCACTCGCAAAAAATCACTGAGTGTAGGGCTTGTGTACCAGTTATCTGTATACAGTGGACCCCCGCATAGTGATATTAATCCGTGCAAGAGAGCTCATTGTTATGCGAAATTATCATTATGCGAATGAATTTTCCCCATAAGAAATAATAGAAATCAAATTAATCGGTGCAAGACACCCCAAAGTATGAAAAAAAAAAATTTTTACCTCATGAAATATTAATTTTAATACACACAAACTGAAAAAGGCATGCACAATTACATGACACTTACTTTTATTGAAGATCTGGTGATGATTGATGGGATGGGAGGAGGAGAGAGTGTTAGTGTTTAGAAGGGGAATCCCCTTCCATTAAGACTTGAGGTGTCAAGTCCTTTTCTGGGGTTACTTCCCTTCTTCTTTTAATGCCACTAGGACCAGCTTCAGAGTCACTGGAGTTCTGTCGCACAACATGTCTGTCCATAGTGGCCTGTACCTCTCGTTCCTTTATGACTTCCCTAAAGTGTTTCACAACATTGTCAGTGTAATAGTCACCAGCACGGCTTGCAATAGCTGTGTGAGGGTGATTTTCATCCATGAAGGTTTGCGCTTCAAGCCACTTTGCACAGATTTCCTTAATATTTGTAGTAGGCAATTTCTTCAATTTCTCTCTCCCCTCCTTCGAACTAGTTTCCTCAGGTCTGGCCTCTTGCTGTTGAAGTTGATCTATCAGCTCATCAGTGGTTAGTTCTCATTGTCCTCCTCCACCAACTCTTCCACATCATCCCCACTAACCTCCAACCCCAAGGACTTTCCCAATGCCATAATGGATTCCTCAACTGGCATAGGATTCTCAGGGTTAGCCTGAAACCCTTCAAAATCCCTTGGTCTACACCATTCTGGCCACAGTTTCTTCCAGCAGAGTTCAAGGTCCTCTTAGTCACTCCCTCCCAAGCATTACCTATAGGTTTACACAATTGAGGATATTAAAGTGATCTCTCCAAAACTCTCTTAGAGTCAGTTGAGTTTCTGAGGTCACTACAAAGCACCTTTCAGAGCTTTTGTGTATAGTTTTTTTGAAGTTTGCAATAACCTGCTGGTCCATGGGCTGCAGGAGAGGAGTGGTATTAGGAGGCAAAAACTTCACCTTAATGAATTTCATGTCCCCATAAAGTCGCCTCTGCCACGTCTGTAGGATGACCAGGGGCATTGTCTAACACCAGGAGGCACTTAAGTTCTAATTTCTTTTCAGTTTAGGTAATCTTTCACATTGGGGGCAAATGCATGGTGTAACCAGTCATAGAAAAAGTCCCTAGTGACCTATGCCTTACTGTTGCCCTCCACAGCACACACAAATTTTCCTTGAGGACATTCTTTTGCCTGAACGGTCTGGGAGTTTTCAGAGTGATACACTAATAAAGGCTTCACTTTGCAATCACCAGTAGCATTGGAACACATCAACAGAGTAAGCCTGTCTTTCATAGGCTTATGTCCTGGAGTGCCTTTTCCTCCTGAGTAATGTAGGTTCTGCTTGGCATTTTCTTCCAAAACAGGCCTGTTTCATCACAATTAAACACTTGTTCAGGTTTCAGTCCTTCAGTTTTCTATGTACTCCTTGAATTCCTGCACATATTTTTCAGCTGCTTTGTGGTCCGAACTGGCAGCCTCACCATGCCTTATCACACTATGTATGCCACTACGCCTCTTAAATCTCTCAAACCAACCTTTGCTGGCCTTAAATTCACTCACATCATCACTAGTTGCAGGCATTTTTTTAATTAAATCCTCATGCAACTTCCTAGCCTTTTCACTTATGATCACTTGAGAGATGCTATCTCCTGCTATCTGTTTCTCATTTATCCACACCAATAAGAGTCTCTCAACATCTTCCATCACTTGCGATCTCTGTTTCGAAAACACAGTTAAACCTTTGGCAAGAACAGCTTCCTTGATTGCCTTTTTGTTGCCCATAATAGTAGCGATGGTTGATTGGGGTTTACTATACAACCTGGCCAGCTCGGAGACATGCACTCCACTTTCATACTTATCAATGATCTCATTCTTCATCTCTATCATAATTCTCACCCTTATTGCTGTAGGGTTGGCACTAGAAGCTTTCTTGGGGCCCATGGTCACTTATTTTGCAGATAAAATCACCAGAAACACTGTAATAATACGAAATGTTCCGATTGTATGCTTGGATGTTACCGCGGAGGCTGGCTTGTAAACAATGCCACCAGCGGAACATGTGAGGCTGGCTAAGGGCGCACATTAGACGCGTCTCGGACGAACAGCGTTGAGCGGGTTTTTTAGCGGTATGCGAGGCAAAATCTTGGCGATAAAATGTAGCGTTATGTGGATTTAACGTTATGTGATGCCAACGGTATGCGGGGGTCCACTGTATAATATATGCCCCTTACCAAGGTATGGTTCTATCATTGTTCTAACCACATCACCAGAGATGCCCAATAACTTCCTGGTATTTTGCAATGTATAACTTCCAGTGTACACAATAATATCCAATACCAGACCACTGTAACAATCACAAAGCACAATCAACTTTATACCAGAGCGTTTCCTCTTGCTTGGTATGTACTGCTTGAGAGAGAGTCTTCCTTTGAACAGAATCAGACTCGTTAATTACAAGCTTCCTGAAGGGATAAAAATACATATTGAATTTCTCTTTCAGATACACAAACACATGCCTAATCTTATATAACCTGTGATTTCTGTCAGGCCTGATTTTGTCTGAGAAGTGAAGCATACGTAACAGTAGCACAAATCCATTCACTGGCATTATATCACTAAAACCTGGGGTTGCAATCAGGCGGTCTGTTGACCAGTATGATTTCACACTGTGCTTATACACATGTGGCATAAGCATTATTATGGCAAAGAAAACATACATCTCAGCCACAGTTGTCTCCTTCCACTGGTGTAGACGTGATTTTGGTGAAAGTATTGTGTTTGCCATGGTGTACTCGTAGTATGTGTTGCTTTCCATGACAATGTACTTTCCATCAGGGGTTCGTCAAAGAATAACTCGAAACATTCCAGTTCACTGGCATTGTTTCCCAGTGTACAACATGGCTGTATTCCACTTTGGCTATCATCAAACTGGTGGGGATTTGGAACAAAATTGGCAGCTTCCTGCCAATCCCCGGTGCGATCTGCTAGTGGGTACTGGACAATGACAGGTGGTTGTGGAGGTTTTGGTTGTGGAGGCTGGTGTGGTGGGTGGGTGGGGGATGGTGGCCTTTGTTGTAGATCAGCTGAGGCAGCGGCGTGGGTGGCAGTGTGGGTGACAGCATGGGCCACTGCTAGTGCCTCACGGCCGGCACCACCACTACAACCACCATGCACATTTTCCATCCCAATTGCAACACTATCATCATCATTTTCACTGTCAGCTCCTGTTGTACAGCCACGGGATGTACTCCGAGATGTACTCCTTCCCCTTGGAATAGCATATGGCACACTACCAGAGTGCATATATCGTCGTATATACTGATGCTTTACTGGGGAATATTGCACTTCACTATCACTACTGGAACTAGTTTGAAGAGCATGTAGTTCATAATCACTATCACTATCATCACAAATGCTCACATCTGAGTCTGGGATTTGGGAAAATAGGAGTTTCCTCTTTGATTCTGGTACAAGTGAGTGTGAAAAAGACGGCCCAGCACCAGAGGTGGAAGGCTGAGGGTCGTCTGGGTTTTCCTCACTATTACAGGTATTACGGTCATTAGTTTCGGTCAAAACCTCACCAAAACCTTGAAACTCATCTTCACTGGCACTTCCATCTGTATTAGAACTGTCACTGGGGAACAAAAGTGTCCCAATTCGCCAAGGAGTGAGGAGCTTCTTACCGCGAGGCATGGTGGACAAGGTGTACTAACATGGCGTTCCCACAATGCGCCACTGGGTCCCAGATTTTTTTTCTACTGCACACACCCACCACACAGACCCATTCTCTCACATCTAGGCCTACCAGCCTTTTCCCGCGAGATTTGAAGGTGCTAGAATTTATGCGTATTAGTACGTCAAAAACCCTGGCGCGTAAGCCGTACTAGTACGGCCGAAACCCTGAGAGGGTTAATATCCTATACATACTCATCCTGTCCTCTCATCACATCACCTCAATTTCTTACCTCCTCATCACATTATCATATCCTCTTATTCTCCACATATTGGTGGTCATGAGTAAAGCTTAAGCAAGGGATACAAGTTTTCCAGTTGTAAGCTGCTGGTCATTATTAAAGTTTTAATAAAAATTATATAATGGAGATAACATAAAAATACAGCCCCAAGTAACACAGTCTAAAATTCATTGATATATGAATGAAGAGAAGGTTAGTTTTAAAAAACTCACATTATAGCATTCATGATACCACTGTACTGAGTTTCATTAACACCCTTAGATAGCAGCTGCAATCTTGTTTTGACTACATCAAAGGGATTAACTGCTAATGCTGCCAGGGATCCCGATGCACAACCAGCCAAGAATGAGCACCAGAAGACAGCTTCTCCTGTCAAGGCATGAGAGCAATAATAATGTCCAGAAAAAAGTACTGTATATATCTACACTCATACACACTGATACTCACAATGTTAAAGCAACTAAAAAAAAAAAAAAAAAAATACAGATGGCAGATAATGACAAATGTTGACAAGTGGGAATAAAGACACTGGCATCAGATGAGAGTTTTTAACACAATGTCCCATCCAACAGAAGGCTGTATTAAAAAAGATTCTCTGCTACCACAGCAAATACTCCTGTAGGGGATAGTATTTATAAGAATCTACAATAAAGAAAGTTAAAATAGTCAAACATTACAGAAAATACAGTATCTACTTTCAAGGACATAGTACACTAGTACATATACAGTAAGGCCCCACTTTACGGCGTTTCGCCTTACAGCGTTCCGCTAACACGGCGATGTCAAATTATGACCAAAATTTGCTATACGGCAAGCGGTCTTTCAAATACGGCGCCCCCCCATCCGGTTTGTTTACAACTGCCGTGACCACATATATTATGTCAGGAAACTTTCCAAAATTTCAAGTGTTTTAAAGTTACTGCATATTTTATACATACTCTGATAATTATACTTATGTGTACCTGTACCTAAATATACTTACACACTATGCTGGTGTGCAGGTACACATTAAAATCGGTAAGTCTCTCTCTACTCATGACGCCCCAATACTACGTAATAATAATCACTCTTGGGCACACTAAATGTCTTATTTTACATCAATATAGGCATTTTCATTAATCCATCTATGATATTTTCCTCAAAATTATACATGAAACCCATTACATAGCATATAAACATGATACATACACTCACAGAATAAAAATTGATGTAAATATGAGATTTGTTTACAAAGCAGCTGTGTAGGTAGTGTCAGAAGAATTATGTTTTCTCTAGTCAAACACTGGGGGGTAACTGTAGAAAAATATTCTTTTCGTATGCCTTTAAATATAGCAATTCACGACCCTTGTGGGTTTAGTGCTTTTTATAATAATAATAATAATAATAATATAATATTATTATTAATTATTATTAACCCCTTCAGGGTCCAAGGCCCAAATCTGAAGTGGTGCCCCAATGTCCAAGAATTTTCAAAAAAAAAATTTGTTATTTTTTCTTATGAAATGGTAGAGAATCTTTTTGTGAAGGTAATAAAACAAAAAGTACGAAATTTGATGGAAAATTGACGAAATTATGCTCTCGCGAATTTTGATGTGTCAGCGATATTTACGAATTGGAGATTTTGCCGACTTTGACTCCCATTTTAGGCCAATTACATTATTCCAGTCAACCAAATTCTTAGCTATTTCACTAGTATTACTTCTATTCTATCGAATGAGCACAAGAAATCGCCAAGTCAACTGTTTCAACTACAAATTAAAGTGATTGGAAATTGTTAATTTGGCCAATTTAACACAAAGTTCAAAATATTCCAATTTCAAAATAGGGTCCAGAATAAACAATGTAGGTATTCCTGGAACTAAACTAACATTTCCTCTGTTCATTAGTTACGTTTTGAGGCTTTACAAATAAATTCCATTTTGATTTTTATTCACATAATGAATTTTATTCACACACCAAAAATAGAAGATTTACTGTTATGCAATACTGTAATAATTGTATAAATATCATCACCATATTTGTGAATGCATATTAGACCCACCAGCTGGCGTGTATTAGACGTGTGAGGTCGTTTGTTTACTCTTGAATATCGGCAAAAATTTAACATTTCTGCTACTTTGAGCTCAGTTTCAAGCCATTTCCGGTGCTAAAACCAATCAAAATCATCTCTATTTCTGTAATATGTCTTCCATTCTATCAAATGAGACCTAGAAATCGCAAATACAACTATAAAAAACATACAAAAAAACACTGCAAAGTCGCTGTTTTAATCGAAAAATCATGATTTCAGTTTTTTTTATCTCATTATACACTGTGTGCTGCAGGATCTGTTTTATGTGGTGCACACATACCACATAGATGTATTCTCTCATATCTAGGCCCAAATGTACCACTCACAGTTTATCAGAGTGAGCTGAGCTCATGACGTAGATCTATGGTTTGGACCCTGAACGTAAAGCCGTAGATCTATGGGACGGACCCTCAAAGGGTTAATAATAATAATAATAATAATAATATTATTATTATTATTATTATTATTATTATTATCTTCATTCACTCTAAAAATGGTGTGTTTGTTTATTCTGAACTAACTTGTACAACTTGTACACAATGTAAGAGTATTTGTATTGTGAGGTAATTATTATTATAATAAAAAAATATTGAGGTAAATGTTTTACAAACTCTTACAAACGTACGTGAATGAACTAAAACTAGACACATATTAATACGCATTTATTTCGCCTGACCAAGTGATCGTCCACTACCTGTTCAGTTTGTGTTCTTACATTGTCTCAACTCTGTATCTTGTTCTCTCTCTCGTGTACTCTTTCGTTAACTAGTTGGCTCTCATTGACGATGGCGTCTAAGGTTAGCTGTGATAAAAAGAGTAGTCGTAAGCCTCTTGCTTTAAGTGCCAAGTTAGAGGATGATGGTGTGCCATTCTGATTTTACTCAATAAACTCCCTGCCACTCACCTCTCACACATTAATATTAACATTTTAAGGTAAGTAATAAGTGTACTCTGTGTGTATCTTACCTTTTATTGTGTTTTTAATGCCTATTTCTATTGCTAACTTAATATAAGTTAGTGTAAACTTGTTGTCTGGCATTTATTGCATATTTTATATGCTCTGATAATAATACTTGTGGAGCTGTGTGGTAGCCGGGTGGAGGGACAACATTACATTTTCTCTGTTCAGCCATCAGAGAAAACGTGTATGAATCTGCGTTTGGCCCAGCCACTCCCCCACTCCGCTTTTGTTTACAATTTTCGGCATTAATTATTCATTAATTCTACCTTCGTTTATGATGGCATCTAAAGGTAGCGGTTAGAAATTATTAAATTCAGTGAACACAGTATGTTGATGTTAATAATATGGCTCTGGACCACAGTGTAGGTAGCCGGTAGGTAGCCTGGCTACCTACACTGACTTTCTACAAATAAATACTACTCACCTCTCTTCCTATATTAAGACTACACATATTTTAAGGTAAATAATGAGTGTACTGAATGTATAATTTACCTCTCTGGGATGTTTTAAATATCGTATATTAAGTATGAGACGGGGAGCCAGTGCTACCTACACCTGGGCTACCTGCACCTGACTTCCTACAAATAAGTACTACTCACCTCTCTCCCTACATTAAGATTACAAATACTTTAAGATATGTAATAAATGTACTGTGAATGTATTTTACTTTGTGTTTTTAATGCCTAGTTCTATTACAAACTTAATATAATTTAGTGTAAACTTGTTGTCTGGCATTTATATGCATTTATAAAAGGAAAAAAATGGCGTTCTGCCTTCCGGCGATGTCTGCTGTCTGGCGACAGCCTGGAACCTAACCCGCCGTATAAGTGGGGCCCTACTGTATATGTACATATATGCAACAAGATCACAGTAAACAGGTGATATCACAATATGCAAAACTGCCACTGTGAAAAATTTTTGAACATCCAAGCACTTCTGCGATTTCTCACATTATCAAGGACACGTGATAATGTGAGAAATCATGAAAGTGCTTGGAAATCCACTATTTTTTCACAGTGGTTGTTTTACATACATACATATATATAAGAAAATCTGAGAACAGTGCTAAATAAAAGTTAGCTTGATCTACTGAAAAGCAGTCACAAACCTGAACCATCAGACTTGCGAGGCCCTAAGGAGTTGAGATGAGCAAAAAGTGGGAAATATACTATGGAAAATGAAACATCACGTAGCATAGTGGCGGCCGTCCCACGGTATAGCCCCAGTATGCCCTTCTCACGGAGCAGCTGTAAGGTGATGGATGTTGCCGAGATTTTTGGAACACTTGCCGTTTGCCCACCTAAATATAAATAAAGCATATCTTAATAATTAAAATTTGCAAATTTTTGACAATAAATTTAAGTATATTACATAGAGTCCAAGTGAATAGTTGACATAGGTAAGGTAAGTGAATCAAGCTCTTAATAACAGCAATTTTCTACTCTGAATTATTAAATATTTTTTGTGGGATATGCCCCAAGTGTTAAAAAAAAAAAACTCACATCTGCTTAATACAGACGTTAAAAAAAATGAAATGAGAGAATTTTGAAAGAAATAATAATATTTTTACATATAAGTTTTGTGGCAAACAAAAAGAGAATGGGTACTAGGAAACAGTGTGTGAAAGTGAAGTTAACTTATCTTTAGTAAAAAATGTTGTATGTATAATCAAATCATGCAGATGACAAGGCACATGAATTCCAGTGGTTGACTGTACACATAATTCACAAAAACAAAAACAAAGGAGCACTGATATGTATGTATGTATGTACATGTGTGTGTGTGTGTGTGTGTGTGTACTCACCTATTTGTACTCACCTATTTGTGGTTGCAGGGGTCGAGTCACAGCTCCTGGCCCCGCCTCTTCGCTGATTGCTACTAGGTCCTCTCTCTCCCTGCCCCATGAGCTCTATCATACCTCGCCTTAAAACTATGTATGGTTCCTGCCTCTACCACATCACCTTCTAGGCTATTCCATGGCCTGACTACTCTATGACTGAAGAAATACTTCCTAACATCCCTTTGATTCATCTGAGTCTTCAACTTCCAATTGTGACCTCTTGTGTCTGTGTCCCCATCTCTGGAACATCCCGTCTTTGTCCACCTCGTCTATTCCGCGCAGTATTTTATATGTCGTTATCATGTCTCCCCTGACCCTCCTGGCCTCAGTGTCGTCAGGCCGATTTCCCTCAACCTTTCCTCATAGGACAATCCCCGTAGCTCTGGGACTAGTCTTGTTGCAAACCTTTGCACTTTCTCTAACTTCTTGACGTGCTTGACTAGGTGTGGATTCCAAACTGGTGCTGCATACTCCAGTATGGGCCTGACGTAGATGATATACAGAGTCTTAAACGAATCCTTACTGAGGTATCGGAACGCTATCCGTAGGTTTGCGTAGGTGTGTGTGTGTGTGTGTGTGTGTTGTGTGTGTGTGTGTGTACGTACGTACTCACCTAATTGTGGTTGTCGGGGTCGAGACTCAGCTCCTGGCCCCACCTCTTCACTGACTGCTACTAGATCTCTCTCTCTCTGCTTCCTGAGCTTTGTCATACCTCGTCTTAAAGCTATGTATGGTTCCTGCCTCCGCTACATCACTTGCTAGGCTATTCCACTTCTTGACGACTCTATGACTGAAGAAATATTCCTAACATCCCTCTGACTCGTCTGAGTCTTCAGCATCCAATTGTGACCCCTTGTTTCTGTGTCCCCTCTCTGGAACATCCTGTCTCTGTCCACCTTGTCTATTCCACACATTATTTTGTATGCTGTTATCATGTCTCCCCTGACCCTCCTGTCCTCCAGTGTCGTCAGTCCGATTTCCCTCAACCTTTCTTTATAGGACATTTCCCTGAGCTCCTGAACTAGCCTTGTTGCAAACCTTTGCACTTCCTCTAATTTCTTGACGTGCTTGACCAGGTGTGGGTTCCAAACAGGTGCTGCATACTCCAGTATGGGCCTGAGGGACACAGTGTACAGTGTCTTGAATGATTCCTTACTGAGGTATCGGAATGCTATTCTCAGGTTTGCCAGGCGCCCATATGCTGCAGCAGTTTTCTGGTTGGTGTGTGTCTCCGGAGACGTGCTAGGTGTTATGGTCACCCCAAAATCTTTCTCCTTGAGTGAGGTTTGCAGCCCTTGCCCACCTAGCCTATACTTTGTCTGCGGTCTTCTTTGCCCTTCCCCAATCTTCATGACTTTGCATTTGGCAGGGATTGAAATTGAGAAGCCAGTTGTTGGACCAAGTGTCCAGCCTATCCAGGTCTCTTTGCAGGCCTGCCTGATCCTCATCCGATTTAATCCTTCTCATTAGCTTCACATCATCTGCAAACAGGGACACTTCAGAGTCTATCCCTTCCACCATGTCATTCACATATATCAAAAATAGCACTGGTCCAAGGACTGACCCCTGTGGGACCCAGCTCATCACAGGAGCCCACTGTGATACCTCATCACGTACCATGACCCACTGTTGCCTCCCTGTCAGGTATTCTCTGATCCACTGCAGTGCCCTTCCTGTTATACGTGCCTGATCCTCCAGTTTCTGCACTAATCTCTTGTGAGGAACTGTGTCGAAGGCCTTCCTGCAGTCCAGGAAAATGCAATCAACCCACCCGTCTCTCTCGTTTCTTACTTCTGTTACCTTGTCATAAAACTCCAGAAGCTTTGTGACACAGGATTTGCCTTCCATGAATCCGGCTGGTTGTTGTTTATAATCTTGTTTCGTTCCAGGTGCTCCACCACTCTCCTCCTGATAATCTTCTCCATGACTTTGCATACTATACACGTCAGAGACACTGGTCTGTAGTTTAGTGCCTCGATTCTGTCTCCTTTCTTAAAAATGGGGATTACATTTGCCGTCTTCCATACCTCAGGTAGTTGCCCAGTTTCAAGGGATGTATTGAAGATTTGAGGTTAGTGGCATGCACAGCGTCTCTGCTCCTTCTCTAAGGACCCACGGGGAGATACTGTCCGGACCCCTCGCCTTTGAGGTATCAAGGTCACTTAGCAGCTTCTGCACCTCCTCCTCTGTTGTTTGTATGTCATCCAACACCTGTTGGTATGTTCCCTGTTGGTGTTCCCCTCTGTGCTGTCTTCTCAGAGCCATTCCTGTCTCTACTGTAAATACTTCCTTAAATCTCATGTATGTATGTATGTATATGTATGTGTATGTGTTGTGTATGTGTATGTGTGTGTATGTGTGTGTATGTGTGTGTGTATGTGTGTGTGTGTGTGTGTGTGTGTGTGTGTGTGTGTGTGTGTGTGTGTGTGTGTGAGTGTGTGTGTGTGTGTGTGTGTGTGTGTGTGTGTGTGTGTGTGTGTGTGTGTGTGTGTGTGTGTGTGTGTGTACTCACCTAGTTGTACTCACCTAGTTGAGGTTGCAGGGGTCAAGTCCAAGCTCCTGGCCCCGCCTCTTCACTGGTCGCTACTAGGTCACTCTCCCTGAACCATGAGCTTTATCGTACCTCTGCTTAAAGCTATGTATGGAGCCTGCCTCCACTACATCGCTTCCCAAACTATTCCACTTCCTGACTACTCTGAGGCTGAAGAAATACTTCATAACATCCCTGTGATTCATCTGTGTCTTCAACTTCCAACTGTGTCCCCTTGTTGCTGTGTCCCATCTCTGGAACATCCTGTCTTTGTCCACCTTGTCAATTCCTCTCAGTACGTATTTTGTATGTCGTTACCATGTCCCCCCTCTCTCTCCTGTCTTCCAGTGTCGTCAGGTTGATTTCCCTTAACCTCTCCTCGTAGGACATACCTCTTAGCTCTGGGACTAGTCTTGTTGCAAACCTTTGCACTTTCTCTAGTTTCTTTACGTGCTTGGCTAGGTGTGGGTTCCAAACTGGTGCCGCATACTCCAATATGGGCCTAATGTACACGGTGTACAGGGTCCTGAACGATTCCTTATTGAGATGTTGGAATGCTGTTCTGAGGTTTGCTAGGCGCCCATATGCTGCAGCAGTTATTTGGTTGACGTGCGCTTCAGGAGATGTGCCTGGTGTTATACTCACCCCAAGATCTTTTTTCTTGAGCAAGGTTTGTAGTCTCTGGGCCCCTAGACTGTACTCCGTCTGTGGTCTTCTTTGCCCTTCCCCAATCTTCATGACTTTGCACTTGGTGGGGTTGAACTCCAGGAGCCAATTGCTGGACCAGGTCTGCAGCCTGTCCAGATCCCTTTGTAGTTCTGCCTGGTCTTCGATCAAATGAATTCTTCTCATCAACTTCACGTCATCTGCAAACAGGGACACTTCGGAGTCTATTCCTTCTGTCATGTCGTTTACATATACCAGAAACAGCACCAGAAACAGCACTGGTCCTAGGACTGACCCCTGTGGGACTCCGCTGGTCACAGGTGCCCACTCTGACACCTCGCCACGTGTGTGTGTGCGTGTGTGTGTGTGTACATACTCACCTAATTGTGGTTGCAGGGGTCGAGACTTAGCTCCTGGCCCTGTCTCTTCACTGAAAGCTACTAGGTCCTCTCTCTCCCTGCTCCATGACCTTTATCATACCTCGTCTTACAGCTATGTATGGTTCCTGCCTCCACAACATGGCTCGCCAGACTGTTCCACTTCCTGACTACTCTATGGCTGAAGAAATACGTACTTCCTAACATCTTTCTCCTTGAGCGATGTGTGTAGTCTTTGGCCACCTAGCCTATACTCTGTCTGTGGTCTTCTTTGCCCTTCCCCGATCTTCATGACTTTGCATTTGGCGGGGTTAAATTCGAGAAGCCAGTTGCTGGACCAGGTGTCCAGCCTGTCCAGGTCTCTTTGAAGTCCTGTCTGATCCTCATCTGATTTAATTCTCCTCATTAACTTCACATCATCTGTGAACAGGGACACCTCTGAGTCTATCCCTTCCATCATGTCATTCACTTATACCAAAAATAGCACTGGCCCTAGGACTGACCCCTGTGGGACCCCGCTTATCACAGGTGCCCACTGTGATACCTCATCCTGTACCATGACTCGTTGTTGCCTCCCTGTCAGGTATTCTCTGATCCATTGCAGTGCCCTTCCTGTTATACGCACCTGATCCTCTAGTTTCTGCACTAGTCGCTTATGAGGAACTGTGTCAAAGGCCTTCTTGCAGTCCAAGAAAATGCAATCAACCCACCCCTCTCTCTCGTGTCTTACTTCTTTAACTTTGTCATAAAACTCCAGAAGGTTTGTGACACAGGATTTGCCTTCCATGAATCCATGCTGGTTGTCGTTTATAATCTTGTTCCGTTCCAGGTGCCCACCACTCTCCTCCTGATAATCTTCTCCATGACTTTGCATACTATACACGTCAGTGACACTGGTCTGAAGTTTAGTGCCTCGTTTCTGTCTCCTTTTTTAAAAATGGGAACTACATGTGCGGTCTTCCATACCTCTGGCAGTTGCCCGGTTTCAAGGGATGTGTTGAAGATTGTGGTTAATGGCCCACACACAGTATATCTGCTCCCTCCCTGAGGATGCACGGGGAGATGTTGCCCGGTCCCATTGCCTTTGAGGTATCAAGGTGATTTTGCCCACTATGAGCCCTACTTTCGGCCAATTCCAGTGCACTAGTCAACAAAAATCATAACTATTTCGCTAGAACTCCATTTTGTCTATCGAATGAGTAAAAGAAACCACTCATTTACTGATTTCAACTATCCAATAAAGTGGTCAGAATTTAGCAATTTTGCAAATTTCACACAAATTTCAAAAGATGCCAATTTCCAAATAGGGTCCAGAATAAACAAGAAAGACATTCCAGGCACTAAAATAACATTTCCTCTGTTCATTAGTCACATCCCCACGCCCCTCTTACATTCTTTTGCTTTCCAATTTGAATTTTTATTCTCACAAAAAAATAGAAGACTTACTGTTCTGCAGACTACTGCATTAGTGTAGAAATGGTATAAATAACATTGGCGCACTTGTGAAAGAATATTAGACTCACCAGTTGATGTGTATTGGGCGCTTAGCATGATTTGTTTACTTTTGAACTTTGGAAAAAATCAAACATTTCTGCTACTTTGAGCTCAATTTCAAGGTACTTTTCATTGTAAAACCAGTCAAAATCATCTCAATTTCTGTAATATGTCTTCTATTCTATAAAATGAGACCAGGAAAACTAGAATACAACAATAAATACCATACGAAAATACAGTGAAAAGTCGCTGTTTTAATCCAAAAACACTCAAAGTTTTTTTTTTCTCATTACGCACTGTGTGCTGCAGGATTTTTTTATACTGCGCACATTGACCACACAGACCCATTCTTTCATATGTTGGCCTACCAGCTTTCTCTCACTAGATTTGAGGGTGCTAGAATTTAGGCGTACTAGTACGTCAAAAACCCTGGTGCGTAAGCCATACTAGTATGTCCAAAACCCTGAAAGGGTTAAAGATTTGCAAATACTATGGTCTTAAAATATATTAAACCCTCATAATGCTGAGCCCTGAAGAATAATTTTCTAGCAATTTCAAAAAAGTGGAACCAAAATTTTTTGGTAATGCAAGAAAATCTTGATATTAACCCTTCACAGTCTATGCCATAGTACTATGGGTTTAAACTCACTGTCAGTGCTATATTTCTATGCCAAAATTCTAACAGCTTCAAATTTAATGGGAGAAGGCTGATAGGCCTACATCTAAAAAACTGGGTTTGTGTGGTCAAGGTGTGTGCAGTACACAAGAAATTGGGCTGTGGGAATGCCGTCTCAGTACCAATTGTTCACCATGCCTCATGGTAGCAAAAACCTCAACCTGGTGAACTGGTAATCTTGTCTTCCTCAGTGACAGTTCTAATAGTGACAAAGGTGGAGGTGAAGATGAATTCTATGGTTTTCAATAGTTAGTGACCAAAAGCAATGCTCAGAATGTTGGAAATAGTGCTGAAAACTCCATCGACCCTCAAACATTGACCTCTGGCGCTGGTCTGTCTGGTTCATGTTCAGCTTAACAATGCCATAAGCGTAAGCTTATATTCTCCTATGACCAGGGCTCAGATGTGGATGAGAGTGATGTTGATTTTGATTTCCTAGCTATCAATGACCATTCGAGTAGCAACAGCAAGGAAGAATATCCACTGGTGAATCAGTAATTTATATAATGCCGCATGCGGTCTGGTAGTATGCCATATGCTATTCCAAGGGGATGGAGTACATCCCGTGACCCTATACAGTGGACCCCCGAATTTCTTGAGTTTCAAGAATTTTGAGCATCAGTAATATTTTTCGTTAAAATACAGCCTAAAGTTTTGTGATTTCCCACAAAATTTGGCGGTCGTATGGAACGCATCCAAGCAGCCTCCCAGCGGCCATGCATACACAAAGGCTCCCACACACCATTCAGAGTCAGTGTGGCATTGTTTCTGGGCGACTGACCATCACCCAATGCATCCATATGATACATTTAATAACAATCCATTCATTTTTGTGCTTGCAACTGCTAAATAAGCCACCATGGGCATAAAGAAAGCTTCTAATGTCAGCCCATTGGTAAAGAAGGTGAGAAACATGATAGAATTAATCAATCAATAAATCAATCAAGTTTATTCTCTATAAGGATTACAATGCAGGGTTTACAGATTTTGAATATTATGTGGTTTACATGTTTTAAAATACTAATTACAGAGGGGGCCACTAGGACACTTAGCATGGCTAGGCATTTCGGGCAGACTTAGAATAATTCTAAACTTTAAATTATTACAGATTATGGTTTTAAGGCTAAGTGACTACATTATAGTTTGTGAGTTTAGCAATGTGAATGCTTTTGTTTTGGCACAATACATAGTGTCTATATTGGAGTATCATAGGCAAACTTATGACTAGTTAGGATTCATTATTTTAAGAGTAAGATTCGTATTTCTGTGTTTATAGTCAATGGGTGAGTGAGTGTAAGTGTGAACCACCAGGTGGTTTACATGTAGTTAGCTGACGGGGTGTATCAGGGAGATAAGATGTTTTCTAACTGTAGTTTTGAAAGTGATGAATGTGTCTGCAGTTCTAGAGTTTTCAGGTAGGGTGTTCCAGATTTTAGGCCCTTTGACACACACTGAATTTTTGTAAAGGTTTAGTTGGACACGGGGAATGTCATAGAGATGTTTGTGTCTGGTGTTATGCCTGTGGGTCCTGTCACAACTATCAAGAAAGCATTTTAAGTCAAGGTTAATATTGGAATTTAAGGTCCTGTAGATGTAGATTGCACAGTAGTAAGTGTGGATGTTCTGAACAGGGAGTAAGTTTAGATCTATGAAGAGTGGCGGGGTGTGTTGCCAGGGATGGGATTTAGTGATTATTCTTACTGCAGCTTTTTGTTGGGTTATTATTGGCTTTAGATGTGTTGCTGCAGTTGACCCCCAAGCACAAATAGCATAGGTGAGGTATGGATAAATGAGTGAATGGTACAGTGTGAGAAGGGCAGTTTGCGGCACGTAATATCGTATCTTGGAGAGGATCCCCACCGTTTTGGATGCTTTTTTTATGTGATGGATATGGGTGCTGAAATTTGGGCTGTTGTCGAGGTATAGACCTAGGAATTTGCCCTCATTATGTCTGGCAATTAGAGTGTTGTCAATCTTAATGTTAAGTTGCACAACACCTGCTCTGCTACCAAACATAATGTACTAGGTTTTGTCAGTGTTAAGTGTAAGTTTATTGGCTGTCATCCAAGTCAGAATTTTGAGCAGCTCCTCGTTGACAATGGTGTTGAGGGTGGCAAGATTAGGGTGGGAGATGACGTAAGTCGTGTCGTCAGCAAAGAGAATGGGTTTCAGGTGTTGGGATACGTTTGGAAGATCATTAATGTAAATGAGGAAGAGCAGGGGACCAAGGACACTTCCCTGCGGAACTCCAGAATCAAGTGGACGTGTTGATGAGGCTGTGTCTTTAATGGTGACATACTGATACCTATTAGTAAGGCAGGATTTGAAATATGCAATCGCATGGCCTCTTATACCATAATGGTCAAGTTTGTGGAATAGGATGCCGTGGTCTACTGTGTCAAAGGCTTTTCTTAGGTCAATAAAAATTCCTAGCGGATATTCCTTATTTTCCAATGCTGTGCTAAGCAGATCTAGCATTTTTACAATTGCATCATTAGTGCTTTTATTTTTCCTGAATCCAAATTGGCAGGGTTTGAGTATGTTTTGTGCCGTTATAAATGAATATAGTCTCCTGTGCACGAGTTTCTTGAAGATTTTGGATAGCAATGGTAAGTTTGATATTGGCCTATAGTTGTTTACATCTGTAGGGTCACCACCTTCATGTATTGGTGTAACCCTTGCTGTCTTGAGTAGTGTCAGGAAAGTGCTAGTTTCTAGTAACTTGTTAAAAAGTAATGCAATAGCATGCGAAAGGACATGGGCCACTCGCTTGTACAATAATGGTGGAACGTGAGACAGATTCCCCGAGTTATTTTTGAGTGACTTTATAATTGCGGTGACTTCCGTGGGCTCAGTTGGTACAGACAGAGGGAATTTGGAAAATTCCCATCTAGGTAGTCCCCGTCACTGGCGTTGGTACGTGCGATTTTACTGGCGAGATCAGATCCTATGTTTGAGAAGAAGTCGTTTATCTTGTTAGCTGTATCAGTGGGATGCAGTGATGTTTCATTAGGTTTAGTAGGACAATATTCTTGTTTTTTTTCAGTTTGTGGGTCCCCAGAATCTGGGAAAGTATTTTCCAGGTCTTTTTTATATCTCCTCTTGTGTCAGTGAATCTGCTGGAGTAGTACAGTTGTTTGGATTTCTTTATTAATTTGGTGAGGACTGATGAATATTGTTTAAGAATATCTTTGTGTATTAAGCCCTGTCTATATTGCTTTTCATATTGGTGTTTCTTATCAATGGATTTCAGAATGGTGCTGGTTAGCCATGGGCAACCAAGCCGTTTGTTTGTGATCTGTTTTGTTTTTATAGGGCAATGTTTGTTGTATAGTCTAAGTAATTTGTTAAGAAAAATGTCTGTCCAATCATCAATACCATTGGCATTGGAAAATTCTGTAGGCCAGTCAACAGTCTCTAGGTCTGCTGTGAAATTCCTTATTGAGGCCTCGTCATGGAGTCTAAATGAAACTTTGTTGTATTCGAGTGGTGGCTTACTAATGTTTGTTAAGAGGAAGGAAGGGTAGTGGTCTGTAGTGCTGTCTGTGATTATCTCTGATTTAAGGGGGGCTAGTATATTGGTCCACATGTGGTCTATTATGGTTGCACTTGTCTCAGTCATCCTGGTTGGTTTAGTTATTGTTGGTATGGGAAGTGTTTTGTTCATATTGTTGATAAAATCAGTTACAGGCTGATCATCTAGTAGGCCAAGATTGATATTGAAGTCTGCAGCTAAGAGAAGGTGGTGCTTGTTCATTTGTCTGTTTGTTATTAAAGAAAAAGTTGTAGAAAAATATGAAAATGGTTAGGGTACAGGGTGGTAGTGATAGTGGTAGAGGGTGGTAGTGGTTATGATGGTGGTAGTGGTTGTGATGGTGGTAGAGGGTGGTAATGGTGGTAGAGGGTGGTAATGATGGTGGTAGAGGGTGGTAATGATGGTGGTAGAGGGTGGTAATGATGGTGGTAGAGGGTGGCAGTGATTTTGGTAGAGGGTAGAGCTGCAAGATCTCTCTCAAAAGTTTTTTTGTGTGGTGGGGCTCCAGTGACTCTCAAGCTGGTCCTAGTGTCATTAA
>NC_069439.1:1474666-1492940 GCF_026875155.1 Cherax quadricarinatus | reverse complement strand
CTTTTTTTTCCTGCCCCTTTCCAGCTGAAAAACATTGGTTTTTTCACATGACCTCCCTTTTGGTAATATGAACAGGACAAGTTCTTCCTGGCTTTATACACCTCCCGGTTCTGTCGAAGTTGAAACCGGTCACCATTGCATGGCTTATCCAGGGTTCGAGAGGTCACTGCTTCTGAAGGAAACTTTTGGCGAGGTTCTGTTCTTGACTTAACTGGTCGAACCTTCTGTCCCAATTTTACTGCTTCCTCTCTGGATGTTCTATCACGGATCAGCTGGCTGGAGATCTCGTAGCGATCGGCCAGTGCAGCGGTCTCCATCACATTAGGTGTTGGACGGTCAATCAGGAACTTCCGCAAATCCCCAGATATAGAATTATAGAAGTCCTCTTGTAGTATTAATTGGGTTAAGCTGCTTACGGTGTTGCTTTGTGAGGCTCTTTGCCACCTCTCGAAAGCTACCTTCTTCTGCCTGGCGAAGTCCACCCAAGTTTGCCCTGGTAACCTTTGCAGAGTACGGAAGGCTTGCTGGTAGCTAAAAGGGGAAAGTAGATCATAGGTCTCCAGTATGACCTTTTTGACGGAGTCATATTATATGTACTTTTCGTAAGGCAAAGCCGCGGTACATTCTCGAGCTTTACCAGTCAGCGTCGTATGCAACAAGACATAGCTCGAACCTGATTTTCGAACGTATCGAAGTACGTGTCCAGATCAGACTCGCAAAACATGGGCACCAAAGATGCTGCTTTATGAATGTCGAAAATATTTCTGGGGGCCTCGGGCCTCACAACTCCTTCCCTTTGCCGCTGACGTTCGTAGAGTATGGTGTCCCTCTCGAACTCTTCTGCATTCAGCTTCCTTTGGGCTTCTATTTGGGCCATTTGTAAAGTAATAAGACGCTCCATTCTTTCGAACTGGCTCTGTGATATGGGCCCAATCGGTAGTGGAGGAGTTGGAGGATACAAGTTTCCCCGTCTTTCCTTGGGTCGAGCACCTGCGCTGGGTTTATCTTGTGAACCAGGGTCAGAAACTGGGTGATTAGACGCCCCAATTTCAGGCACCTCTCCCAGAGATGTCCACTCACCAGCAGCTCCCTTTGATTCTGGCTCAGCCACATCACTAGAGGGTAGGGAAGTTGGAAGGCCACCAAGATCAAGTCCTTGTGCTCCAAGCGGTCGGTCCAAGTGTTCAAATTGAGATATTAGACTTGCCTCATCAGTATCGTCAATGTCATCCACCTCCCCTTGTTCCGGAAACAGCATGTTTCTCAAAATAGATCGAGTGGTCTCGGCGGTGTAATATTTGTTGTACTTCACTCCTAGGCGTACGGCAATTTGCCAGCACTTCTGAAGTTTTAAAGACTTCAAATCCTCCAAGGTTAACTCACATATTAACTGTTGCATTTGAGCCTCCTTAGTTAATTTTATGGGTACCTGAACAGCAGATCACTTTCAAGGGATTGCCACTTACTTCCTAGGGCTGATATTTCCTCCACCACCTAGGATCAGAGATCAACTCGCGGACGGGCCCCCACTTTGTTGGCGTAAAAGGGCCAATACTTAAGCCTGTTTACCCCCTTTCTTGCAACAAATAAACAGGATTGAATATCCTGTTCTAGATGAAATCATTCAAGGTTTCAGTAGTAAATCAATCACAATGTTTCTTTCCTGTTCTTTTTTAAAGTTTCTTAATAAACCATAAAGGGTTTTATATTAACTTTAAAAAGGTCGCACCATAAAACAGAGCACTCATGAAATTTACACTTAAGTTCATTTAAAAGATAATACACAGTATTATCTCGATTATAGAAACTGAACGGCTCTAGTATCATAACACCTTCTCTTCACATAATAACACTTTACTTTAACTCAATCCAAATGAGACAGAAGACGTAAACACTTCAATTAATTTCATTTCTTATTCAACTTCATATATACTATAAATTTTTTGGAATATTTCACATTTTAAAAGGGAAATTTTTGAGGCGAGTCTGTCCCCCATGACTTTTTCACCGTCCTCTTTGAACCAATACTGCTTAAAATTCACTCCTAGCAGAGCTAGGGACAATCACCACGTCTCCAAAACAGCAACACACACTTCGTCCGAGACGTTTCTGTCAGATACCGTCCGAGGGACTGGAGGGCACTAGGGAACCTCATGTGGGACCGAAGTTTAAATCCAGGAATCAGGAGCTTCCCCCACGAGAGGTGAGGAAGGTAGAACTGAACTCTGTGAGGCTTTACCAGCCCACTTTGTCTCGGTCGGAGCAGGGGTCGAGCAGCTCAAAACACCCACTGGTGCTTGGCCAGGTCACCAGCAGTTGACACTAATCAAATGACCTACCTAAATACAAAGCTAAGTAATACGACCAGATAAATTATAAAGTCGAGTAAATCCATTTTAGCTACTAATGGAATTACTCCTGAATATAATATTAAGTGAAATAGCAAAAATAACATGTAATAAGAAGAAAATGAACAAAATGAACAAAAGGGTGTAACATCCCCTCCACACGACGAAATGTTGCACTGACAATAGGACAAAAATAATCCGAATCAAGCGGATTGGTGTTAACAAGGTGATGGAATCTGTCAGTCTGAGGTAAGCCTCTCTTCTGTGGTTGGGTGAGTAGTATATCGTCTAATAACCTGGTAAAGGTTCTCAGGTAGGTGAAGTTATTATCAGTTAGGAATTATCATTTTAGGATAGCCTATCCCATGGTAGTGGTGGTAATGGTGGTGGTGGTGGTTGGTGGTAGTGGTGGTGGTGGTGGTGGTGGTAGTGGGGGTGGTGGGTAGTGGTAGGTGGTGGTGGGTGGTGGTGGTGGTGGTTGTAGTTGTGGTGGTTGTAGTGGTGGTGGGGTGGGTGTGGTGGTGGTGGTGGTAGTGGTGTTGGTGGTGGTGGTGGTGGTAGTGGTGGTGGTGGTGGTGGTGGTTGGTGGATGGTGTTGGTGGTGGTGGTAGTGGTGGTGGTTGTCTAGTGGTGGTGCGTGTGGTATTGGTGGTAGTGGTGGTAATGGTAGTGGTGGTAGTGGTGATGGTGAGGTAGTGGTGGTGGTGGTGGTGGTAGTGGTGGTAGGTGGTTGTGGTGGTGGTGGTGGTGGTGGTGGTGGTAGTGGTGGTGGTGACGGTGGTGGTGGTGGTGGTAGTGGTAATGGTGGGTGTAGTGATGGTGGTAGTGGTGGTGGTGGTAGGGGTGGTGGTGGTGGTGGTAGGTGATGATGGTGGTAGTGGTGGTGGTAGTGGTGGTAGTGGTGTTGTGGTGGTATTGGTGTAGTGGTGGTAGTGGTGGTGGTGGTGGTTTGTAGTGGTGGTGGAGTGGTGGTAGTGGTGGTGGACGGTGGTGGTAGTGGTGATGGTGGTTTTAGTGGTGGGTAGTGTTGGTGGTGGTGGTAGTGGTTGGTGGTTGTGGTAGTGGTGGTAGTGTGATGGTGGTGGTAGTAGTGGTGGTTGGTGGTGGTGGTTGTGGTAGTGGTGGTGTTGGTGTTGGTGGTGGTGTTGGTCGGTGGTATTGTCGGTAGTGGTGATGGTGGTGGTAGTGGTGGTGGTGGTGGTAGTGGTGGTAGTGGTGATGTGGTGGTAGAGGTGGGTCGTAGTAGTGGTGGTTTAGTGGTGGTGGTGGTGGTGTTGGTGGTGGTGGTGGTGGTGGTGATAGTGGTGGTGGGTGGTGGTGGTAGTGGTGGAAGTGGTGGTGGTCGGTGCGTTGGTGGTGGTGGTGGTGGTGGTGGTGGAAGTGGTGGTGGTGGGGGGGTGGTGATGGTGGTGCGAGTGTGGTGATGGTGGTAGGTAGTGGTGGTAGGGGTGGTAGTGGTGAATGGTGGTAGGTAGTGGTAGTGGTGGTGGTGGTAGTGGTGGTGGTGGTGATAGTGGTGGTATGGGGGTGGTAGTGGTGGTGGTAGTAGTGGTAAATGGTGGTAGTGGTATGGCGGGTAGTGGTGCTGGTGGTTGGGTGGTGGTGGTAGTGGTGGTAGTGGTGGTAGTGGTGATGGTGGTGGTTGGTGGGTTGGTGGTGGTAGTGGTGGTGGTGGTGGTGGCTGGTGGTGGTGGTGGCCGGTGGTTGTGGTAGTGGTTGATGGTTGTAGTGGTGGTAGTGGTGATGTGTTTAGTGAGTGGTAGTGGTGATGGTGGTAGTGGTTGTAGCGGTGGTGGTGGTAAGTGGTGATGGTGATGGTAGTGGTGGTGGTGGTGGTAGGGTGATGGTGGTGGTAGTGGTGATGGTGGTGGTAGTGGTGGTGGTGAGTGGTGGTTGTAGTGCTGGTAGTGGTGGTGGTTGTAGTGGTAGGGTAGTGGTGTGGTGCGTGGTGGTTGTAGTGGTAGTGGTGGTGTGGTGGTTGTAGATTGGTTGGTGGTAGTTGTGGTGGTGGTGGTGGTGTTGGTGGTGGTGGTGGTTGGTGGTGGTGGTGGTGGTGGTGGTGGTGTTGTGGCGGCGGTGTGGTGGCGGTGGTGTGGTTGGAGTGGTGGTGGGTTGTATGGTGGTGGAGGTTGTAGTGGTGGGTTGGTTGTAGTGGTGGTGGTGTGGTGGTGGTGGTTGTGGTGGTGGTGGTGGTTGTAGGGGTTATTGTGTTGGTTGTAGTGGTTGGTGGCGGTTGTAGTGGTGGTGGTTCTAGTGGTGGTGGTGTGTAGTGGTGGTGGTGATGGTGGTGGTGGTTTGTAGTGGTGGTGGTGGTGGTTCGTAGTGGTGGTGGGTTGTAGTGGTGGTGGTTGTAGTGTGGTGGTGTGGTGGTTGGAGTGCAGGGGTGGTTGAATAAAATAAATTCTCCGGTAGTTACCCTTAACATTTCAGTTAAAACCATCAATTAGCTACCATATATACATTCACTATTTTTAGTAAAATACGAGACTAGATTTTCAGTGCTGGCTGCTCGAAAGTAAATAAAATACTGTTTACTTTTCAAGAATTGCAGGATAATATGTTTATTCGGAGAGATATATTTATTGTACTGCGAATGTTCCACTGATTTTTTTCTTTTTGGGGCTTTACATAGGTAAAAACTGAAGAGATAACCGTATGTAAAATATTTACGTATAATTCACGAAATATATTTTTGTTTTGTAAGATTATATATATATATATATTTTAATATATAAATATCTATATATATATATATATATAATCTATTATATATATATAGATATATATATATATATACTATATATTATATTATATCATATATATATTATATATATATATATATATATATATATATATATATATCATTGCATTTATGGATTTAAGAAAAGGATATGATAGGTTCCTAGGGAAGCAATGTGGCAGATGGCAAGTTTATTGGAATAGGTAGTAGTTACTAATGCTGTATAAAGAGTTTTTATTGAGGATAGGTGATCAGGTTAGGGTGTGTAGAAGAGAGGGAGACTACTTCCCGTTAAAAGTAGGCTTAGACAGGGATGTGTAATGTCACCTGGTTGTTTAATATTATTTATAGATGGGGTTGTAAAAGAAAGTAAAATGTAGGGTGTTTCGGGAGACGGGTTGATTAAATTATGGGGACTCACATTCAAAATGTGAAACTGACACAGTTACTTTCTTGTAATGATGCGGGCATGTGCTTATGGGATTCTAAAGAAAAAATGCAGAGGTTAGGGATGGTTTAGGAATGTGTGTTAAAGGTAGAAAGGTAAAAGTGAACATAGAAAAAGGAGTAAGGTGATGAGGGTATCAATATATATAGAATAAAGAAAAATTGGATAATCAAATTGGGAGAGGAGGCAAGACGAATGTTTTAAGATACCTTGGGGAGTGTGAGTTGACGTGACGGCGGATGGTACTTATGAAGGATGAGGTTAATCATAGAATTGATGAGGTAAAAAATTGTGAGGTTTTGGTGCGTTGAGTATATGTGGAGTCAAAAAACGTTATCTATGGGAGGCAAAGAAGGGAATGTATTGGAAAGTATAGTAGTACCAACCACTCTTAGTATGGATGTGAAGCTTGGGTGGTAAATGCAGCAGCGAGGAGACGGTTGGAGGCAGTGGAGATGTTCTGTCTAAGAGCAATGTGTGGTCTGGTGTAAATATTATGCAGAAAACAGAAATTCGGAGTGTGGAAATTAGGAAAAGGTGTGGAGTTAAATAAAAGTATTAGTCAGAGGGCAGAAGAGGGGTTGTGAGGAGGTTTGGTATTTAGAGAATATGGATCCAAAGTAGAATGACATGGAAAGATATCATATAGGGGATGGAAGGCGGGGTAGGGGTCGTCCTCGATAGGGTTGGACGAGCAGTGAGAGGGGGTAAAGGAGGTTTTGTGGGCGAGGGGCTTGGACTTCCAGCAAAGCGTGGCGTGAGCGTGTTAGGAAAGGAGGGAATTGGGACGAATGGTACTTGGGACCCCCTGACGATCTGTTTGGATTGTGAGGCAGGGTAATATTTAGGGAAGGATTGCCAGGCGGGAAACCGGTTATTTTTCATATAGTCGGACTTGAGACCTGGAAATGTTTGAAAGTACAAGGCCTGCACTTTAAAAGGAGGGTTTGGCGCCCGCCCGATACCCGATATTGGCAGTTTGGAGGGATATTTTGTTGTGTATCTTTATACGTATATGTTCTAAACTGTTGTAGTCTGGCACTCTGCAAAAACAGTGATAATGTGTGAGTGTGTGAAAAAATGTTGAAAAAGATGAAAGGTATTTTCTTCTTGTTTGGGTATTTTCTTTTCTTTTTTGGGTCACCCTGCTCGTGGGAGATCGCGCCGACTTGTCAAAATATAATATATATATATAATATATATATAAATATATATATATATATATATATATATATGTATATATATATATTTATATATATATATATTATATATATAACAAATCGGCCGTCTCCCAACGAGGCAGCGGTGACCCTTAAAAACAGAAATTAAAATCCCAAAAAGAAAATTACTTTCATCATCATCAACACTTGCACGGATAGTCATACACTAATCATTGCACGAAGAAGCGCAAAGGTACAAACCAGTTTAGAAGCATTTTATAAAGATATTAAAACAGTATCCTCCTGTTACGGCCCCCTGCCAAACTAAGTGGTTAATAGTTAACCCGCCGGCCGGCAGTTTTTAGTAACCATGGGTACGTCATCAAACCCTTGTGGGGACTGCTGCGCCGGCTTAGAGCGGTAGGTACCTGAACACCTCCGGTTACCTACATCTACTGGGTTTTTAGACATAGCAGTAAGTCAGTCCCTCGAACCACCTCACGGTACACATCTAAGCAGTAGTTACCAAAACACCTAATGGTACACATCTACTGGTAGTAGAGAGTATCCTATTGGCTTCTACTGATTTTAGAAGAACCGCTCACCGCAGCTCACTGAGTCTGTTGGCCTCAGTTATTTGACGGTAGCATTTAGTGAGCTTGCAACATAGTGTGTGCTGCACCGGACCACCTTGCGTTGTGTCAACTGGTCTTGAAGGCGGTAGACAGTACTCACCAGACCATCTTACGGTGTACTTCTACCGGCCTTAGAGAGTATTTACAGGACTACCGGTGATGTCTGCGGACTCACCGCCTACGTTGGTCAACTGTGGGCCAAGTCATCGGACGCTGTTTTAGTGGGACATTACGTGAAGAAAAGGTTGGAGTGTGACACTGAACTGGGCTAGGACCGTAATGTGACACTTAAGGAAGAATGATGGAGTGTAACACTGAGATATGCTATAGGACCGTAGTGGAACACTGAGAAGAAAAGTGTGTCGTGTGACACTAAAGAAGATATGGTTGTAGTGTACATTGAATAGTGTTATGTGACTGGCCTCGAGACAGACGCTGTGAGTGTGTCGCAGGGTGTCAAGGGTGACAGTTGAGAAAGTGTATGACGCAGAGAAAAGGGTGTCGTGTGACACGGAGAGTAGGAGCGTCATTACGCAGAGAAAAGGGTGTCGTGTGACACGGAGAGCTGGAGCGTCGTGTGACACAGAGAAAAGGGTGTCAAGTAGTGACACGGTTGAGATGGAGCGTCATTACACGGATAAGTGTCGTATGACACAGGGAGCGTCACAACTCGGATAAGTGTCGTGTGAGAGACACGGAGCGTCCTAAGGAGTCGACTAATTTATTATTGTAAATATGTTACTTATAATTTATTATTTTAGCATAGAGATTTTTATAGTGACACTTGCTAAATTATTTATTTTTAAAATGCTAATTATAATTTATTATTGTAACATGTATGTATATTTTGAATACCTCTAGACCAAAGATTGTTTTTATATTATATTAAAGATTAATTTATTTTAATGCTTTATTTTTATATCCCGAACTTTTATATTACTGACACCAAATGTAAGACCAATTGGTGTTTTTGTAATACCTCCAAACTGCCAATATCCCAAACTCCTCATTTAAAGCCCAGGCTAAAGCCCGGTATATAAAAATAACCGGTTCCCCCTTTGAATCTTTTCACACTCCAACAGCTCGCCAGGCCCCAAAAAAAACCATTCGTCTCCATTCACTCCTATCTAACACGCTCAAACATGCTTGCTGGAAGTCCAAGCCCCTCGCCCACGAAACCTCCTTTACCCCTTTTCGAGGACCCCCTACCCCCCCTTTCCCTTCCCCCTAAGATTTATCACTCTCACATGTCATTTACTTTGATTCTTTATCTCAAATGACCAAACCACCTTAAAAACCCCCCTTTTCACCCTTGACTAATCTTTTTTAACTCCAAATTCCCCTAATTTCCGCCTTGCTGCAGCATTTACCACTAAAGCCCCACCCCCAAAATAAGGTTTTGGGTACTCTATTTCATTTTTCCCTTTCTTTCCCCCCATAGTAACTTTTTTTTTTCCACTATACCTAAAACGCACCACTCCCCTTTTTTTTCTTCATCATTTCTAGGTTAACCTCCAAAAACCCATCCGGAACGTCGACCCCCAAAATATCTGAAAGCATTCACTTTTTTCCATCCCCTTTTACCCAAGTTTATCCATTTTTCCTTACTAAACCATATGATACCCTCTCCCCTTTACTCTTATCTTGTTCACTTTCAATTTCTACCTTTAATCTATTAAATGAATTGTGATTATAAATAGGCCCAAGTTGAATTAGAAAAATTATTGAAGCTTTTGTTGGCCGGGAATTCCACTGAAACGGATTAATTCCATTTCAGTTAAATTTAAATGGGGAAAATTTGACTTGCAACGAGCAAACCCAGATGCGAGAAAAGGTCATGGAACAGATTAAACTCGTAAGTAGAGGTTCCAGTATATTAAAAAAAAAAAAATACTAAATTAAATAGATTTCACTCTAAAATTAAATTTTCAATTAATTATCATGAAAAATAGAAGACAATGAAAATTATCGAAATTAAAAATCATCGCTGGGGAAAGCCTTTATTGGGTTAATAACAGCTGTTGATGGGGGCTTACCCCCCTTTTGGGGGGACAGCCCTTGCAAAAAAGGTTTGCCAGGGGCCATTGTTTGCAGGGGGAAAAAAAGAAGCAGCAAATTTGGTAGCAGCTTGAGGGAGAGCTGCTTTGAATGTGTCAGCATCCTGGTGGATTTAATTTTATTGCAGATTTTAGATCCTCTGTAGAGGTGAAGACAGTAGTGTCAGCTCTGTCTGCTGGGAGGGGGGTGTTGGTTGTTCCCATTGGACTTTGGGGGCTTAAAACCTTTTTGTACACGGATGTTAGGGATTGAGTGCACACTCCCCGTGGCACCCGACATTTCCTCTGGTCGAATTCCATGGCGTTGGTGACCTGGTGTGACTTGAGGGACTAGGGGGGAAAATACCCTTACGTTATGGTGTCACTGGGAGTTGGGGGGGTGAGGCGGGGGGTAAAGGTGGAGGGCAGGTAGTTTTTTATTTTTAGTAATTTTTACGAAGGGGTTTTTATCCCATTTCTCCAAAAATTTTTCCGCCTCTTTCGACACTCATAGCTTTCAGAGGGAAAGATTTTTTTCCCTTCCATAAAAATAAAGGGAAATAAATAAGAACAAGAACCATTAAGAAAATAGATGAAAAATTTAGATGGGTGTGTTACTATATGTGCACAATGTGTACAATACATACTGCTAAGATCACAGAAAGGGTGATATCGAAAATGCAAAACAACCACTGTGAAAAAAATAGTGAAATTCCAAGGCTTTCGTGAAAAGTGAGAAGTCACGAAAAAGGGTTGGGTTTTTTCTGTTCTTTCACGTGGTTGTTTAGATGTACATACTGTATGTAAATTGTAATTTTTGACCTAAGGGGAAGCAGTGTAGAAACATGTCCCCGTTTCCTTTCACATTTTTGAAAAGGAAAGAAATGACACCAGCAATCCTACTTTGTGTGAAAACGGTTTCTGTTTCACATGCATTTGGAGGACATAATATCTCCCCGGGGGGCTCTGTTACAAAATATTTAAACTCTCATACTTTTATACGCTGCCTCCAACCCCTTTCCCAATGCAATGTTTAAAATCATTCCCACACCCATGTAACAATATTGACACCATTATATGCGCTTTCGCACATTCTCCCCGTGTGCCTCCATGGCAAAATTCTTTGCCCATGGACATTTTAAAATACCCAATTTTTTCCCCGTCATTCTATGGTTTATTCGCCTCTCTTCCACAGAGCCATCCACTGGTACATCCACTCCCCAAAAATGGGAACACGTTTTTCTTTCTCTAGGAGTAGGTTTTTAGACAACTGCCCAGGAAGGTCTCCGTCCTGCCAAGTGAGTGCTAAATTTAAACCCCTAATTGTTTTACATGATGTAGGATTGCTTGTACTTAAAAATACAAGCTTGCAAAAAGACTATGAAAGAATCAATATAATGTACTCAAAAAATCTCCCCTTCAAGGCAGAGAAGAGCTCTTCACTGCCTTGAAGGGGCAGGTTTAGCACTTTGTTTTGATTATAATAATAATCCCATTCCCCATTCCAAAGCACTATATGACCCATACAGGTTTAGTACTCCCCGTCAATAAATTAAATCAAAATCTCTTATTGGCTGAGAGGATGAGAGGTAATAATCATGGTATATCTGTTAAGAAGTTACCTTGATATCGATGAGGGACTCTTTATCCATGGAACTGGACTTATCCTTCACTTCCCTGGGGGGAACGTAGATTGGTAAAGCACTGCGTACCTTGTCCTAAGGTTCGTAGGTTCGAGTCTCCTTCAGCCAGAGATCAGTGTTTGTGTATATTTCGCATGCTCTCGCGAATTCCTTGCATTGTTCAAATCTCTAGTAAGGCTGATGCATGCAGGGGATGAGATGAAAAGCTGTAAGCCTTCTCCCTGAAAGCTGGCTGCCTTGGATCAAACGTGTAGCTCATGCTACACGCCAAGGTATTGGTCCAGTGTTGGGTAGATTGGTAAAGCACTGCGTACCTTGTCCTAAGGTTCGTAGGTTCGAGTCTCCTTCAGCCAGAGATCAGTGTTTTGTGTATATTTCGCATGCTCTCGCGAATTCCTTGCATTGTTCAAATCTCTAGTAAGGCTGATGCATGCAGGGGATGAGATGAAAAGCTGTAAGCCTTCTCCCTGAAAGCTGGCTGCCTTGGATCAAACGTGTAGCTCATGCTACACGCCAAGGTATTGGTCCAGTGTGGGTAGATTGGTAAAGCACTGCGTACCTTGTCCTAAGGTTCGTAGGTTCGAGTCTCCTTCAGCCAGAGATCAGTGTTTGTGTATATTTCGCATGCTCTCGCGAATTCCTTGCATTGTTCAAATCTCTAGTAAGGCTGATGCATGCAGGGGATGAGATGAAAAAGCTGTAAGCCTTCTCCCTGAAAGCTGGCTGCCTTGGATCAAACGTGTAGCTCATGCTACACGCCAAGGTATTGGTCCAGTGTGGTAGATTGGTAAAGCACTGCGTTACCTTGTCCTAAGGTTCGTAGGTTCGAGTCTCCTTCAGCCAGAGATCAGTGTTTGTGTATATTTCGCATGCTCTCGCGAATTCCTTGCATTGTTCAAATCTCTAGTAAGGCTGATGCATGCAGGGGATGAGATGAAAAGCTGTAAGCCTTCTCCCTGAAAGCTGGCTGCCTTGGATCAAACGTGTAGCTCATGCTACACGCCAAGGTATTGGTCCAGTGTGGGTAGATTGGTAAAGCACTGCGTACATTGTCCTAAGGTTCGTAGGTTCGAGTCTCCTTCAGCCAGAGATCAGTGTTTGTGTATATTTCGCATGCTCTCGCGAATTCCTTGCATTGTTCAAATCTCTAGTAAGGCTGATGCATGCAGGGGATGAGATGAAAGCTGTAAGCCTTCTCCCTGAAAGCTGGCTGCTTGGATCAAACGTGTAGGTCATGCTACACGCCAAGGTATTGGTCCAGTGTTGGGTAGATTGGTAAAGCATTTGCGTACCTTGTCCTAAGGTTCGTAGGTTCGAGTCTCCTTCAGCCAGAGATCAGTGTTTGTGTATATTTCGCATGCTCTCGCGAATTCCTTGCATTGTTCAAATCTCTAGTAAGGCTGATGCATGCAGGGGATGAAAATGAAAAGCTGTAAGCCTTCTCCTGAAAGCTGCTGCCTTGGATCAAACTTGTAGCTCATGCTACACGCCAAGGTATTGGTCCAGTGTGGGTAGATTGGTAAAGCACTGCGTACCTTGTCCTAAGGTTCGTAGGTTCGAGTCTCCTTCAGCCAGAGATCAGTGTTTTGTGTATATTTCGCATGCTCTCGCGAATTCCTTGCATTGTTCAAATCTCTAGTAAGGCTGATGCATGCAGGGGATGAGATGAAAGCTGTAAGCCTTCTCCCTGAAAGCTGGCTGCCTTGGATCAAACGTGTAGCTCATGCTACACGCCAAGGTATTGGTCCAGTGTGGGTAGATTGGTAAAGCACTGCGTACCTTGTCCTAAGGTTCGTAGGTTCGAGTCTCCTTCAGCCAGAGATCAGTGTTTGTCTATATTTCGCATGCTCTCGCGAATTCCTTGCATATATATATATATATATATATATATATATATATATATATATATATATATATATATATATATATATATATATATATATATATATATATGTGTGTGTGTGTGTGTGTAAAAGATAAATCCTCTTATGTTTCTTCTGTGGGTCAGCAACAGTGCTAAATCTGGTAAAATGCTGAAAAGCTATAATGGAGACTAACTGCAGACACTCATAAAGAAGGCAAGATGCAAAATACTACTGTAAACATTGAAAGACTTGTATTAACGTTGGTAGAATTACCGACAACATGTAAAGTAAAAGGACACAAGTGCAACTTATGTGACTTTTTATTGTGGCAACATCTTGCTCTCCAGGAGCTTTGTCAAGCCGTTACAAACAGTGCATGGATACACAGGGTATATATAGGCTCAGAGTGAGGTGCCATACTAGTGATAGTAGTAATAGTAGTACTACTACTACCATAGTAGTAGTAGTACTACTAGTACTACTACTACTACCACTAGTATGGCACCTCACTCTGAGCCTATATATACCCTGTGTATCCATGGACTGTTTGTAACTGCTTGACAAAGCTCCTGGAGAGCAAGATGTTGCCACAATAAAAAGTCACATTAGTTGCACTTGTGTCCTTTTACTTTACATACCGACAATATGTTAGGTAAAAGGACGCAAGTGCAACTAATATGACATTGTGGCAACATTTTGCTCTCCACAATAAAATGTCACATTAATTGCACTTGTGTCCTTTTACCTAACAATGAAAGACTTGTATTTTGATGGAGCATCACTCCCACAATGCCCCATACAAAGCATATAGTAACCACCAGCTCCCATCACAGAAAGAAAAACATACAGCAATCTCCCCAATTCTAATTATTTAGCTTGGTAAAAATAGATCATTCCATATATGTGAATTCGAACAAAGCAATATGCATAAAGAGAAGGAAACCTGTATGTGACCCCTACAGGTTTAGTGCCTCCCCATGAATACATAATACTAAAATGTAATGGAATTATTACTGTATTATATTTATGAAGGAAGGCTTAAGTGTTTCTATGTATGGCAAATGCATCCCTCAAGGAAGATGCCTTGATACTTGAGGGGCTCTTATGTTCTTCCCTTCCTTGGATCAAGCCTGTCTGTTTCCCATTCTTCAAATGCTATATGATGTCTATGAGTTTAACTCTTCAGATGCACTGTACCCATCCAGGCACATGTTGCCTCAGAGTGCCATCCAAGGTGTGAAACATGACTCTATCCTGCCTTCCTTTCCTCACGAGGAAAACACATGATGTAGCCGCAGAACACCCATTTAAATATCAAGATATTTAAATATTACAATATTTGTGAATAAACAGAAGGGTGGATGATGGATTCAAACTGCAGTCCATAAATTGGCAGTCCAACTCTAGTCGGACTGTCAATTTACAGAATGCGGTTCAAGTCCCTCATCCACCCTTCAGTACATTAATCGACAGTTGTTTATTGCAACTTAACTTGAGTTCACAGTACGTACATGATATTAATAGGGAGGCTCTCAGTCCACAAGTCATATTATTATTATAATGTGATGCAAGCTCTAAATCCCTAGAAATCTTACAGCACATGGAGCACGAGATCAAGAGCCCCTCACAGGCATCCTGGCACCTCCCATTAATGTCATAGAATTCAGGAAGCACCTCCTCTACAAGGTGGTCTCCTTGGTGTAGTGAAGAGGCTTTTGGTCTGAGGAATTAGACCTGTCGGTCTCCTTCCTCAGACCGAGCCTAATTACCCCCCAATCCCCCCTTCCCTATCCCATCCTCCCCTTTTTCCTTTCCTCCTCCTCCTCCTCCCCGCCCCTTCCTTTTGCCCTTCCTCTTTTTGGCCTTTGGGAATTTTCCCACAGGCGCGCTAGTTCCTAGGTAGGGGAAAGGGTACTGGGGTCCATCCCATTCCGTTGAGGCTCTTGGCGGTGGCATAGTTTGCTGTGGAATCTGGATCACCTGGGGATGTACCGATCCCTCTCCGGTATCCCGGAGGGCGGCTTTGGGTGTCTTTCGGGCGACGGGTGTATATCTGGAAGTCACTTTTTGGATTCCGGGGGTGGTGACCGAAGGAGGTGTGCTTTGTGGTGGATATCCGGCCTCCCTCCCTTTTGTCCACCGAGGTAGCTCGGCAGATGTGAGGTTGCTATCCCGGATTGCTGGTTTACTGGCATGAAGGGTAGGGTATGGCACGAGTTCCGTGCTGCATCTGCGCTACTTGCGGTGCTGAGGTCCTCTTGGGCGCGGAGGGAGATTTCTGGCCCTTTCATTCTTCCTAGGAACTATCCCTCCCCGGTCCCCCCCCCCGTCAACACTTGTAACAGAGCCAGTGAGAGGGGAAGAACCAGGTACAGAGACAGGGAATTCAAATTCAAATTCAAATTCAAAGTTTATTCTCTATAAGGATTACAATGCTGAGTTTACAGAAATTTGGTTATTGTTTGGTTTACATGTAGTAAAATTGTGATTACAGAGTGTACCACTAGAACGCTTAGCATGGCTAGGCATTTCGGCCATACTTAGTTTTATTCTTAATTGTAAAATATTACAAATTATGAGGTAAGTTGGTATTATGGCTAAGTGACTAAATACTAGTTTGTGAGTTTAGCAATGTGAATGCTTTTGTTTTGGCACAGTATATAGTTTCAGTATTGGAGTATCACAGGATTCATTATTTTAAGACTGAGATTAATATTTCTGTTTATGGTCAAATGAGTGAGCGAGTGTAAGTGTGAACCACCAGGTGGTATTCGTGTAGTTAGTTGACGGGGTGTATCAGGGAGATAAGATGTTTTCTAATGGTAGTTTTGAAGGTGATGAATGTGTCTGCAGTTCTAGAGTTCTCAGTAGGGTATTCCAGATTTTAGGGCCTTTGACATACATTGAATTTTTGTAAAGGTTCAGTCGGACACGGGGAATGTCGTAGAGATGTTTGTTTCTGGTGTTATGCCTGTGGGTTCTGTCACAACTATCAAGAAAGCGTTTTAGGTCAAGGTTGATATTAGAGTTTAAGGCCCTGTAGATATAGATTGCACAGTAGTAAGTGTGGATGTACTGAACTGGGAGTAAGTTTAGATCTTTGAAGAGTGGGGGGGTGTACTGCCAGGGAAGGGATTAGTGATTATTCTTTACTGCAGCTTTTTGTTGGGTTATTATTGGCTTTAGGTGTGTTGCTGCAGTTGTCCCAAGCACAAATAGCATAGGTGAGGTATGGATAAATAAGCGAGTGGTTATAGTGTGAGAAGGGCATTTTGCGGCCGTAGTATCGTATCTTGGAGAGGATCCCAACCGTTTTGGATACTTTTTTGGCTACATGCTGGATATGGGTGCTGAATTTCAGGTTGTTGTCAAGGTATAAGCCTAGGAATTTTCCCCCATTATTTCTGGTAATTAGAGTGTTGTCAATCTTAATGTTAATTTGTGCATCTCCTGCTCTGCTACCAAACATAATATAGTAAGTTTTGTCAGTGTTAAGCGTAAGTTTATTGGCTGTCATCCAAGTCGATATTTTAATCAGCTCCTCATTCACAATGGTGTTGAGGTGGCAAAATTAGGGTGAGAGATGACATAAGTCGTGTCATCAGCAAAGAGAATGGGTTTCAGGTGTTGGGATACGTTTGGAAGGTCATTGATGTATATGAGGAAGAGCAGGGGACCAAGGACACTTCCCTGCGGAACTCCAGTATCAAGTGGCCGTGTTGCTGATGCTGTGTCTTTAATGGTGACATACTGATACCTATTAGTAATGTAAGATTTGAAATAAGCAGCGCATGGCCTCTTATACCGTAGTGGTCAAGTTTGTGGAGTAGGATTTCGTGGTTTACTGTGTCAAAAGCTTTTCTTAGGTCAATAAAAATTCCCAGTGGATATTCCTTATTTTCCAATGCTGTGTAAAGCAGATCTAAGCATTTTTATGATTGCATCATTAGTGCTTTTATTTTTCCTGAATCCAAAACTGGCAGGGGTTGAGTATGTTTTGAGCCGTTATAAATGAATACAGTCTCCTGTGCACGAGTTTCTCAAAGATTTTGGATAGCAATGGTAAGTTAGATATTGGCCTATAGTTGTTTAAGTCTGTAGGGTCACCACCTTTATGTATTGGTGTAACCCTTGCCATCTTGAGTAGTTTCGGGAAGGTGCTAGTCTCTAGTGACTTGTTAAAAAGTAATGAAATAGCATGCGAAAGGACATGGGCCGCTCGCTTGTACAGTAATGGTGGGACATGAGACAGATTCCCGAGTTATTTTTAAGTGACTTTATGATCTCAATGACTTCCGTGGGCTCAGTTGGTGCAAGATAGAAGGAATTAGGGAAATTTCCATCTAGGTAGTCCCCGGCATGGGATTTTACTGGCGAGATTAGATCCTATGTTTGAGAAGAAGTCGTTTATCTTGTTAGCTGTGTCAGTGGGATGTAGTGGTGTTTCATTAGGTTTAGTTAGGACAATATTCTTGGTTTTTCTCAGTTTTTGGGTCCCTAGAATCTGAGAGAGTGTTTTCCAGGTCTTTTTTATATCTCCTCTAGTGTCTGTGAATCTACTGGAGTAGTATAGTTGTTTGGCTTTTTTTATTACTTTGGTGAGAGCTGATGAATAGTGTTTAAGAGTATCTTTGTGTATTAAGACCTGTCTATATTGCTTTTCATATTGGTGTTTCTTGTCAATGGATTTCAGAATGGTGCTGGTTAGCCATGGGCAACCAAGCCTGTTTGTTTGTGATCTGTTTTGTTTTTATAGGACAATGTTTGTTGTATAGTCTAAGTAATTTGTTAAGAAAGATGTCTGTCCAGTCATCAATACCATTGGCCTTGGAGAATTCTGTAGGCCAATCAACAGTCTCTAGGTCAGCTGTGAACTTCCTTACTGAGGCCTCGTCATGGAGTCTAAATGAGACTTTGTTGTATTCAAGTGGTGGTTTACTAATGTTTGTCAGGAGGAAGGTAGGGTAGTGGTCTGTAGTGCTATCTGTGATTATCCCTGATTTAAGGGGGGCTAGTATATTGGTCCTATGTGGTCTATTATGGTTGCACTTGTCTCAGTGAGCCTGGTTGGTTTAGTTATTGTTGGTATGAGAAGTGTGTTGTTCATATTGTTGATGAAATCAGTTACAGGCTGATCATCTAGTAAGCCAAGGTTGATGATGGGAAGGTAAAATGAGGAGGTGGAAGAAAGGGGAAAGGGGGGGTTAAAGGACCTTTTTTTGACTTCTGAGAAGTAGAGGACGATTGGGAGGAGGTGTCGTACGAGATCTCGTCGATACTGAACTTTGTAGGGAGAACACAAAGGGAAGCGAGAACAGATGAGGCGTTGAAGAGGGACGTCTGAGCCTAGGACAGCAAAAGAATTAGATACAGGAATGATATGGGAGAGGTAACCCCAG
>NC_069439.1:1448171-1474166 GCF_026875155.1 Cherax quadricarinatus | reverse complement strand
TTAAAAAATATGGAAAATATCAGAATGTATTAGGAGTAAAAGTGGTTAGTTGTTTTTTATATTTTAATTATCCATTCAAATATTTTGATTATGAATTTATGTTGGACAAGACTTTGTAAGGTTATGAAAGTTGCGTGAGGGAGGAGGCGTAAAAGTTGCAGTGAGGAGGAGGCTGTAAAATTTGCAGTGGGAGGAGGTGTGAAAGTTGCAGTGAGGGGCTTAAAAGTTGTGTGGGGGGGAGGCTATAAAAATTCCCCAGTGGGAGGGGGCTTAAAAGTTGTAGTGGGAGGAGGCTAGAAAAGTTGCATTTGAGGAGGAGGTATAAAAAGTTGCAGGAGGAGGAGGGGGAAAAGTTGCGTGAGGAGGAGCTAGAATTGAGTGAGGAGGAGGAAAAATGCGTGGGAGATCAGTGTGGTATGAATATTAGCGGCAGAAAAAAAATTGAAGAGTTTAAAAATATTTTTGGTGATATGAAAGTTAAATTCATGAGCGAAGAGGTGTTGTTGAGATTGTTTTAGTATTTAAAAATTATGTTGGGAAATATTTTGATAAAGGGGTGTGTAAATCTGCTGTAAAAAGGGTTAAAAGGGAGTGATGAAGGAGGCTTAAATTGGAAATGGCCTGAGTACCCAGCAGGCATTGTGAGGCTTTAATTGGTAATGGCATCCAGCAAGCATGTTGATTTTATGCACTGTTAAGCATGGTAAAATTTAAAGGGTTCTGGGAAAATTTTTTGGTGAACTTGAGTTCAGGAGGTGGCAAGTACAGTGCTGCACTCTGATACGGTTGGATGGGGGATGTTGTAGTTTGAGGGCTAGATAATGAATGACAATGTTCTCTTTGATTCACTTTTCTTGGTGGAAAAAAATGGCTAAGGCTGCAATAATAAACAAAACAATAGGAATATTGAATAAGTTGGTAAGAAATGTGAAGGCTGAAAAGAAGTAGAATACTGTGTTTTGATGAGATGGTGTGTAAATTGACTGTAGTGTCTCACAGTGAGCCAGTTTTATGTGAAAGGTCATGCGGAAAGTAGCAAAAGTATTAATTCGAGCTACAATGTTTAAAAAAAAATTCAATATATATTTAAATACATTAACGTCCTATAAAAAATCCCCCCCCCCCCCCCCCCGTATTACAAATTAAACTGTCATTATTTTGTTTTCAGACTTCAGAAGACTCGACGATCAGCTGAACACAGTGCGGGCTATATGAGTCAAGATTGAAAATGGTGTAAGATATAGTACACGAGGCCAGTAGGTTTAAGCGTCACTCGATGGTGAAAACTGTATTTCAGTTTCTGGACTACATGACGAGTACGGAGAAGGGGGACAGTTTTACTCGCCTAGTGTCTGAGTCAATGGTCACTGCAGATAGTTATGGTCACTTCATATTTTTAAGTTAGTTTAAAAATGTATAATGTGTTGCCCTGCTGTGACCTGTGGGGACTGGCATACATGATGAAGAAACAGTACTTATCTTAAAAAATTAATGGTGTTATATGCACATTATTATGTGTATCGTATAATAAGAAAAAAATTAAGAAAGATAGAAACGTTAGTAGTCGCTCAGTAGTTTTTTTTCTCCAGGACAAGTTGTTGAACTTGTTTATATATGTGAAACAATGGCAAATTGTTTAATGATCTTGCTAAAAAAATGTTATCATTGGTTTATTGAATAGATTTTATATACAATATAAAGACTATTGTAAGAAAACATTGAAGGGTATGAAAGAAAAGAAAAACAAATATTAGGTTAAAAGGAGTGAAGTAACATGGAGACTTGTAAGCTAAGTTGTTAGTAAACAAGCGGAACATAAAAACAACATATAAAGCTAAATTAGTAAATTTTGTACTGATCAGGTAAAAGTGAATGTGTAATAATATGAGTCAGTTTTATGAATTTTACAAACGTCTTCTCTTGCTTCCTTGTGTTTTCTAGTTGATCACAGACTGCTTAAGAAATTCATTTTATTTTGGGCATTTTGATTATTCAGGACAGGTTGGAAAAGTTTAATCCTTAAAACTGAATATTCTTATTGTTCTGCAGTTCGTGACCTGTTTAGCCACTTTCATGAGACTATTTATATATATCCAGTGTATTATAAAAACAAAACGATCTTTTTTTAATTAAAACCTCGGATAATTTATATTCTCCATGTATTATAATAAATTGTGCCAGAATCTTTATGACCTTACTCAGGCCTCTCTAATCTTAAAAAAGCATTTTTGAATGCTTTCTTTGTGATGTGGGTTTCTTATTGTTGAATTTTCAATGACCCTAACTTGAATTTTCAATGAATACTGAAGTTTTAAATTAGGGTGGTTTGCAAGCTTAAAGAAAGTCATGTTGAAAAATGCAAAATAGAAAGTTGTTGTGTGTTGATCGTTTGTAAATATTGTGTATATTTATATTTTATATATGCAAATACAGTTGAACCTCCATTAATAATTGCCTTCATTTAATCAATTGTAGGAAAAAGCTACATTATTCCTCATTAAAATAAAAAATCATGTGACTGTTACTGAATTAAGGCACAGTGATGAAATTTCTTCAGCTGGGATGTTTGAAAGTTAATGTCCATTGAGAGGTTCCTTTATCCCAGAAATTGGATCTGTCTTCTTCTTTGGATCGAACATGACTGCCTCCCATCCAATACGCACTGCATTACCCCTACAGATACAGTGCTTTCTGAAAATAATAATTATGAAAACTAACTGTAATCATTGATATAATTGGAGGAAGCTGAACCTCGCCATATACATTTTATTCTCAAACCTCCTGGAAGCTCACTAAATTCAATTCATTTCTTAATGGTTTGAAGACTTGCTTATATTTTTAGACATTTTAAAATGTTTAATTTACCAACAACATATTTAAATAAAACTCCTTTGATGCTGTTGAAGGGCTCTTGATCTAAGGAATTAAAATTACTTGCCCATTTCTTGGGTCACACCTAATTACCCCCAATTCTCCAGGTGCTTTCTGATTATTATTATAATCAAAAAGAAGCGCTAAACCACAAGGGCTATACAGCGCTGCAGGGCAGGAAGGAAGTGAGGGTATCAGGTGGTAAAAGGGAGATGGATGAGTAATAGGTTAAGGAGAACAGCTGGGCAGTGGATGAGTGAAAGGGGTCGAGGGGCAGCAAGAGATTGGGTGGGTCGAGGAGGGTGAGGGAGTGTGAACGGTATCTCATCGAGTTTGTGAAGTAAAAGTCGTTGTTAGGAAGAAGTCAATGAGAGAGTCAGTATTAAAGGAGAGTTCCTCGCAAGAAGGAAGATTAAAGGAGAGAGTTAGGAGAGCGGAGACGACAGTTGGAGTAAATTCTGCTTGCTCGTTGATAGAGAGGAGCGGTTCTACCAGAATGTGGCAATCGATTACTGGAACTTGACACGTCTCACAGTGAGGAACAAGGCGCCTCTCCAATGAAATACCATGGGAGTTTTTTTTTAAGACGAGTTGTGGCCAATGCGACGGCGGGATGAGGAGTTGTCTCCAACTTGGCACTGATGACAAAGAAGACGGCAGTAACCTATGCTCGGTTTACCTCTTCAAGGGGGGCTCCTTGTTGTGGTGAAGAGGCTCTTGGTCTGAGGAATTAGACCTGTCGGTCTCCTTCCTCAGACCGAACCTAATTACCCCCCAATCCCCCCTTCCCTATCCCATCCTCCCCTTTTTCCTTTCCTCCTCCTCCTCCTCCCCACCCCTCCCTTTTGCCCTTCCTTTTTGGCCTTTGGGATTTTTTCCCACAGGCACACTAGTTCCTAGGTAGGGGAAAGGGTACCGGGGTCCATCCCATTCCGTTGAGGTTCTTGGCGGTGGCGAAGTTTGCCGTGGAATCTGGATTGCCTGGGGATGTCTCGATCCATCTCCAGTATCCCGGAGGGTGGCTTTGGGTGTCTCTTGGGCGACGGGTGTATCTCTGGAAGCCACCTTTTGGATTCCGGGGGTGGTGGCTGAAGGAGGTATGCTTTGTGGCGGATATCTGGCCGCCCTCTCTTTTGTCCACCGAGGTACCTCGGCAGATGTGAGGTTGCTATCTCGGATTGCTGGTTTACTGGCATGATGGGTAGGGTATGGCACGGGTTCCATGCTGCATCTAAGCTACTTGCAGTACTGAGGTCCTCTTGGGCACGGAGAGAGATTTCTGGACCTTTCATTCCTCCTCGGAACTATCCCTCCCCGGTCCCCCCTTTTTTTTATTCTTTTTTTTATTTTTATTTTATTTTCTTTCTTTTTTTTCTTAAAAACAAAAAGAAAGAAGTAACCTAACCATGGCAGCCCTAGTCCATGAACCTGCTACCCCCGGGCCCCTTCTTGATACCGCACCCCGTTCTGACCCCACCTCGTCTTTGGACCACTCTTCGGACACTCCTCATGCCTCTGTACCTCTTGCCAGTGCTGTTTCCTCACCCGCTTCAGGTACTAAGGTCTCGACTGACTCCTTCGATTTATCTGACCTCCGCTCTCCTTTGACTATGCTTCAGGCCTCTCCCTCTACGATGCGGCAATTTTCGAATCGCCGGCCCGTTCCACGTCGGACCAGCTCTGGTCCCACGTGGAACCAGAGTATTGGCAAAGCACTCCTATGCCTTGTTGGTAAAGATATTTCTTTTCTTGCTCTTAAGAGTGGTACACGCATCATCACTGTACAGAATGCTACCCAAGCTCATGATCTTTCTCTTCTTTCCCATATCGATACTGTTCCTGTCACTATTGAAAAACATCATTCCCTCAATTCTTGTAGTGGTACCGTCATTCTGCCCCATACCATAGTTCAACAAAATTTCCAGACATGTGGCAATGACACTCTTGAACAGCTGGAACTCCAAGATCTCCCAATCCTCAAGGTAGACACTTATGTTCTTCCTGCCCGCGGGCGGAGACGATACCCTAGCAATGTGGCTCGTTTAACTTTTGACAGCCGTGAACTCCCATCCTCAGTTTATCTAGCAGGACATCGGTTACAAGTTCGAAAGTTGATCCCTACACCGTAACAGTGTAGAAATTGCTGGCGATTTGGCCATCCAGCGAAATGTTGCAGATCTATAGCCGAATGCCCAGTCTGTGGTGCCGATGACCATTCTAATACGTCTTGCAATCGACCTCCCTCTTGTCTTAATTGTCATGAGGCTCACCCTTCATACTCTCGCCGTTGCCAAGTCTACTTAAATGAACGGGAAATCCGTTACCTCAAAGAGGCAGAAGGTCTCCCTTATGCCACGGCAGTTTCTCATATCCGCCTCCAAGGGAGACTACCTCGTGTTTCTTATTCCCGTGTTTCAAAACGTCCCCCTACTTCTGGGGTCCCATCTTCTGCAGCCTCCTCTGGGGTTACCTCTCCCATAGTCATTCCTGTATCTAATTCTTTTGCTGTCCTAGGCTCAGACGTCCCTACTTCAACGCCTCAGTCTGTTCTCGCTTCTTTGTGTTCTCCCTCACAAACTTCAGTATCGACGAGATCTCGTACGACACCTCCTCCCAATCGTCCCTCTACTTCTCAGAAGTCAAAAAAAGGTCCTTTAACCCCTCCTTCCCTTCTTCCACCTCCTCATTTTACCTTCCCATCATCAACCTTGGCTTACTAGATGATCAGCCTGTAACTGATTTCATCAACAATATGAACAACACACTTCTCATACCAACAATAACTAAACCAACCAGGCTCACTGAGACAAGTGCAACCATAATAGACCACATATGGACCAATATACTAGCCCCCCTTAAATCAGGGATAATCACAGATAGCACTACAGACCACTACCCTACCTTCCTCCTGACAAACATTAGTAAACCACCACTTGAATACAACAAAGTCTCATTTAGACTCCATGACGAGGCCTCAGTAAGGAAGTTCACAGCTGACCTAGAGACTGTTGATTGGCCTACAGAATTCTCCAAGGCCAATGGTATTGATGACTGGACAGACATCTTTCTTAACAAATTACTTAGACTATACAACAAACATTGTCCTATAAAAACAAAACAGATCACAAACAAACGGCTTGGTTGCCCATGGCTAACCAGCACCATTCTGAAATCCATTGACAAGAAACACCAATATGAAAAGCAATATAGACAGGTCTTAATACACAAAGATACTCTTAAACACTATTCATCAGCTCTCACCAAAGTAATAAAAAAAGCCAAACAACTATACTACTCCAGTAGATTCACAGACACTAGAGGAGATATAAAAAAGACCTGGAAAACACTCTCTCAGATTCTAGGGACCCAAAAACTGAGAAAAACCAAGAATATTGTCCTAACTAAACCTAATGAAACACCACTACATCCCACTGACACAGCTAACAAGATAAACGACTTCTTCTCAAACATAGGATCTAATCTCGCCAGTAAAATCCCACATATCAATGCCCATGCCGGGGACTACCTAGATGGAAATTTCCCTAATTCCTTCTATCTTGCACCAACTGAGCCCACGGAAGTCATTGAGATCATAAAGTCACTTAAAAATAACTCGGGGAATCTGTCTCATGTCCCACCATTACTGTACAAGCGAGCGGCCCATGTCCTTTCGCATGCTATTTCATTACTTTTTAACAAGTCACTAGAGACTAGCACCTTCCCGAAACTACTCAAGATGGCAAGGGTTACACCAATACATAAAGGTGGTGACCCTACAGACTTAAACAACTATAGGCCAATATCTAACTTACCATTGCTATCCAAAATCTTGAGAAACTCGTGCACAGGAGACTGTATTCATTTATAACGGCTCAAAACATACTCAACCCCTGCCAGTTTGGATTCAGGAAAAATAAAAGCACTAATGAATGCAATCATAAAAATGCTAGATCTGCTTTAACACAGCATTGGAAAATAAGGAATATCCACTAGGAATTTTTATTGACCTAAGAAAAGCTTTTGACACAGTAAACCACGAAATCCTACTCCACAAACTTGACCACTACGGTATAAGAGGCCATGCGCTTGCTTATTTCAAATCTTACATTACTAATAGGTATCAGTACGTCACCATTAAAGACACAGCATCAGCAACACGGCCACTTGATACTGGAGTTCCGCAGGGAAGTGTCCTTGGTCCCCTGCTCTTCCTCATATACATCAATGACCTTCCAAACGTATCCCAACACCTGAAACCCATTCTCTTTGCTGATGACACGACTTATGTCATCTCTCACCCTAATTTTGCCACCCTCAACACCATTGTGAATGAGGAGCTGATTAAAATATCGACTTGGATGACAGCCAATAAACTTACGCTTAACACTGACAAAACTTACTATATTATGTTTGGTAGCAGAGCAGGAGATGCACAAATTAACATTAAGATTGACAACACTCTAATTACCAGAAATAATGGGGGAAAATTCCTAGGCTTATACCTTGACAACAACCTGAAATTCAGCACCCATATCCAGCATGTAGCCAAAAAAGTATCCAAAACGGTTGGGATCCTCTCCAAGATACGATACTACGTGCCGCAAAATGCCCTTCTCACACTATACCACTCGCTTATTTATCCATACCTCACCTATGCTATTTGTGCTTGGGGATCAACTGCAGCAACACACCTAAAGCCAATAATAACCCAACAAAAAGCTGCAGTAAGAATAATCACTAAATCCCATCCCTGGCAGCACACCCCCCCACTCTTCAAAGATCTAAACTTACTCCCAGTTCAGTACATCCACACTTACTACTGTGCAATCTATATCTACAGGGCCTTAAACTCTAATATCAACCTGACCTAAAACGCTTTCTTGATAGTTGTGACAGAACCCACAGGCATAACACCAGAAACAAACATCTCTACGACATTCCCCGTGTCCGACTGAACCTTTACAAAAATTCAATGTATGTCAAAGGCCCTAAAAATCTGGAATACCCTACCTGAGAACTCTAGAACTGCAGACACATTCATCACCTTCAAAACTACCATTAGAAAACATCTTATCTCCCTGATACACCCCGTCAACTAACTACACGAATACCACCTGGTGGTTCACACTTACACTCGCTCACTCATTTGACCATAAACAGAAATATTAATCTCAGTCTTAAAATAATGAATCCTGTGATACTCCAATACTGAAACTTATATACTGTGCCAAAACAAAAGCATTCACATTGCTAAAATCACAAACTAGTATTTAGTCACTTAGCCGTAATACCAACTTACCTCATAATTTGTAATATTTTACAATTAAGAATAAAACTAAGTATGCCCGAAATGCCTAGCCATGCTAAGCGTTCTAGTGGTACACTCTGTAATCACAATTTTACTACATGTAAACCAAACAATAACCAAATTTCTGTAAACTCAGCATTGTAATCCTTATAGAGAATAAACTTTGAATTTGAATTTGAATTTGAATTCCCTGTCTCTGTACCTGGTTCTTCCCCTCTCACTGGCTCTGTTACAAGTGTTGACGGGGGGGGGGGGACCGGGGAGGGATAGTTCCTAGGAAGAATGAAAGGGCCAGAAATCTCCCTCCGCGCCCAAGAGGACCTCAGCACCGCAAGTAGCGCAGATGCAGCACGGAACTCGTGCCATACCCTACCCTTCATGCCAGTAAACCAGCAATCCGGGATAGCAACCTCACATCTGCCGAGCTACCTCGGTGGACAAAAGGGAGGGGCCGGATATTCCACCACAAAGCACACCTCCTTCGGTCACCACCCCCGGAATCCAAAAAGTGACTTCCAGATATACACCCGTCGCCCGAAAGACACCCAAAGCCGCCCTCCGGGATACCGGAGAGGGATCGGTACATCCCCAGGTGATCCAGATTCCACAGCAAACTATGCCACCGCCAAGAACCTCAACGGAATGGGATGGACCCCAGTACCCTTTCCCCTACCTAGGAACTAGCGCGCCTGTGGGAAAATTCCCAAAGGCCAAAAAGAGGAAGGGCAAAAGGAAGGGGCGGGGAGGAGGAGGAGGAGGAAAGGAAAAAGGGGAGGATGGGATAGGGAAGGGGGGATTGGGGGGTAATTAGGCTCGGTCTGAGGAAGGAGACCGACAGGTCTAATTCCTCAGACCAAAAGCCTCTTCACTACACCAAGGAGACCACCTTGTAGAGGAGGTGCTTCCTGAACTCTATGACATTAATGGGAGGTGCCAGGATGCCTGTGAGGGGCTCTTGATCTCGTGCTCCATGTGCTGTAAGATTTCTAGGATATAGACTTGTCCATCACATTATAATAATACTATGACTTTGTGGACTGAGAGCCTCCCTATTAATATAATGTACGTTATCTGTGAACTCAAGTTAAGTTGCAATAAATAATAACTGTCGATAATGTACAGAAGGGTGGATGAGGGACTTGACCCGCATCTGTAAATTGAACAGTCCGACTAGAGTTGACTGCCAATTTATGGACAGCAGTTTGAATCATCATCCACCCTTCTGTTAAATCACAAATATTGTAAATTTAAATATCTGATATTTAAATGGGTGGTTCTGCCGGCTACAACCTGTGTTTTCCTCGTGAGGAAAGGAAGGCGGATAGAGACATGTTTCACACCTTGGAATGGCACTCTGAGGCAACATGTGCCTGGATGGGTACAGTGCATCTGAAGATTAAACTCATAGACATCATATAGCATTTGAAGAATGGGAACAGACAGGCATGATCCAAGGAAGGGAAGAACCATAAGAGCCCCTCAAGTAGTCAAGGCATCTTCCTTGAGGATGCATTTGCCATACAAGAAACACTTAAGGCTTCTTCATAAATATAATACAGTAATAATTCCATTAACATTTAGTATTATGTAATCAATGGGGAAGGCACTAAACCTGTCGGTGTCCAACATACAGGTTTCCTTCTCTTTATGCATATTGCTTTGTTCGAATTCACATATATGGCATGACTATTTTTACCAAGCTAAATAATTAGAATTGGGAGATTGCTGTATGTTTTTCTTTCTGTGATGGGAGCTGGTGGTTACTATATGCTTTGTATGGGCAATGTGGAGAGTGATGTGTCCCATCAAAATACAAGTCTTGTGGTTCATTGTTTAGGTAAAAGGGACCACAATGCATTAATGGTGACATTTTATTGTGAGGCAAAATGTTGCCACAATGTCCCCCACATTAGTATGCACTTGGTTCCTTTTAACCTAACATATTGTCGTATTTAAAGTAAAAGGACACAAGTGCTCTAATGAGACTATTTATTGTGGCAACATTTTTTGCTCTCCAGGAGCTTTGTCAAGGCCGTTACAAACATCCATGATACACAGGTATATATAGGCTCAGAGTGAGGTGCCATACTAGTAATAGTAGTAGTAGTAACTAGTAAGTACTACTACTACTATGGAAGTAGTAGTACTTACTATAGTTTTTTGTAATTTCTACTAGCACTAGTATGGCATCCCTCGCTCTGAGCCTAATATACCCTGGCGTATCCATGTGACTGTTTGTATACGGCTTGACAAAGCTCCTGGAGAGCAAGATGTTGCCACAATAAAAAGTCACAGTTAGTTTGCACTTGATTCCTTTTACTTTACATGTTGTCCGGTAATTCAACCAACGATAATACAAGTCTTTCAATTGTTTACAGTAGTATTTTTGCATTTTTGCCTTCTTTATGAATGTCTGCAGTTAGTCTCCATTAAAGCTTTTCGAGAAAAAAGGGGGGGGGGGGGGGGGGGGGGGGGGGGAATAAAGCTATTTTACCAGATTTAGCACTGTTCTGACCCATGGAGAAGAAACATAAGAGGATTTATCTTTTACACACACACACTCACACACATATAATATATATATAAATATATATATATATATATATATATATATATAATATATATATATAAATATAATATATATAATATGCAAGAATTCGCGAGAGCATGATGCGAAATATACACAAACACTGATCTCTGGCTGAAGGACTCGAACCTACGAACCCTTAGGACAAGGTACGCAGTGCTTTACCAATTCTACGCCACACTGAACCAATACCTTGCTGTACAAGAGCAACACGTTTGATCCAAGGCAGCCAGCTTTCAGGGAGAAGGCATACAGCTTTTCATCTCATCCCCTGCATGCATCAGCCTTACTAGAGATTTGAACAATGCAAGGAATTCGCGAGAGCATGCGAAATATACACAAACACTGATCTCTGCCTGAAGGAGACTCGAAACCTACGAACCTTTAGGACAAGGTACGCATGCTTTACCATCAACCCCACACTGGACCCAATACCTTGGCGGTAGCATAGCTACACGTTTTGATACAAGGCAGCCAGCTTTCAGGGAGAAGCTTACAGCTTTTCATCTCATCCCCTTCAGCATCGCCTTACTAGAGATTTGAACAATGCAAGGAATTCGCGAGAGCATGCGAATAATAACCAAACACTGATCCTGGCTGAAGAGACTCGCACCTACGAACCTTAGGTCAAGGTACGCAGTGCTTTACCATCACGTTCCCCCCAGGGAAGTGAGGATAAGTCCATGTTCCATGGATAAAGAGTCCCTCATCGATATCAAGTAACTTCTTAACATATATAGTACCATGATTATTACGCTCTCATCCTCTCAGCCATAAGAGATTTTGATTTATTTATTGACGGGGAGTACTACACCTGTATGGGTCATATGTGCTTTGGAATGGGTATGATTATTATTATAATCAAAACAAAGTGCTAAAACATGCCCCTTCAATGGCAGTGAAAGCTCTTTCACTGGCCTTGAAGGGGAGATTTTTTTGAGTCATTATATTGATCTTCGTTCATGATCTTTTTGCAAGGCCTGTATTTTTAAGGTCACAAGCAAAATCCTACCATCATGTAAAAACAAATACGGGTTAAAATTTTAGCACTCACCTTGGCAGGAGACGGTAGTAACCTTCCTGGGAAGTTGTCTACCAACCAACTACCCTAGAGAAAGTAAATGTGTTCCCATATTTGGGAGTGGGTGTACCAGTGGAGGCTCTGTGGAAGATAGGCGAACCTAAACCATAGAATTGACAGGGAAAAAAATTGGAGATGTCTTAAAATGTCCATGTTGACAAAGAACTTTGTCCATGGAAGGCAACACTGGGAGAATGTGCGAAAGCCGCATATAATGGTGTCCAATATTGGTTCATGTGTGAGAATGATTTTTAAAAAACATTGCATCTAGAAGAGGTTTGGAGCAAGCATGTATAAAAGTGATGATAGTTTGAATAGTTTTGTAGACAGTAGCCACCCAGGGAGATATTAACGTCCTGCCCAAATGCATGTGAAACAGAAACCAGTTATTCACACAAAAAGTAGGATTGCTGGTTTCATTGCTTCACTTTTCATAATGTAAAGGAAACAGTACATTGTTTCTAACTCTGCTTACACTTATTCAAACAATACATATACATTACATTATGTACATGCTAAACACCACTGTGAAAGAACAGTGAAATTCCAAGCACTTTCGGACTTCCTCACATTTTCAACGAAAGCACTTGAAAGTTTACACTATTCTTCACAGTGGTTGTTTTTTGCATATTCTGATATCACCCTTTTACTGTGAACTTATTGCATGTATGTATGGTACCATATGGTTCACATATATGTATACACACCCATCAGAATTTTCATCTATTTTTCTTAATTATTCTTGTTCTTATTTATTTCCTTCATCTTTATGGAGAAGTGGAAAAGAACATTCCTCTGTAAGCTATGAGTGTCCGAAGAGCGAGTAAAATGTTGAGAGCAATGGAATATAGTAACCCCTTCCCTGTATAAATTACTAAAAATAACTAAAACTACCTGCACCTCTCCACCATTCAACTCCCCCTGCCTCACCCACACCAACTCCAGTGACACCATAACTGTAGAGGTACTTTTTCTCCCTCCTAGTCCCTCAAGTCACACCCATTCACCAACGCCATGGAATTCGAACCATGAGGCAACTGTCAGGTGCCACATGGGAGTGTGCACTCAATCCCTCAACATCCGTGTACATAATGTATGTTTAAGCTCCAGAGGAGCTCCACGTGAAACAACCAACACCCCTCCTCCAGCAGACAGAGCTGACAGCTACTGTGACTTCACCTCTACAGAGGATCTAAAACTGCAATCAAATTACATCCGACCAGGATGCTGACACATTCCCAACAGCTCTCCCTCAACTCTACCAAATTTGCTGACTTCTTGTTTTCCCCCCCCCTCCCCTGCAAACAATGGATCCTGGCACAACCTACTATTTGCAATGGCTGTCCCACCAAATGGGATAAGCCCCCATCAACAGCTGTTATGTAAGCCAATAAAGGCATTCCGTAGCGATGATTATTAATTTCTGATATATATATTCATTGTCTTCTATTTTTTCATTGATAATTAATTGATAATTAATTTTTCAGAGAGAAATCTAGTATAATTGAGTATTTATTTTTTTTTATATACATGAACCTCTATTACGAGTTAATCTGTTCCATGACCTTGCTTCGCATCTGGATTTGCTATGTTGCAGAGTCATTTTCCTCAGTAAATTAACTGAATGGAATTAATCCTTTCAGTGGAATTCCAGGCACACAAAATTGCTGTCAATAATTACTCTAATATCAAATCTGGCGGCCTTATTTATCAATCACAATTCATTTAATTATGAACGTTAAAGGTAGAAAGTTGAAAGTGAACATAGATAAGAGTAAGGTGATGAGGGTATCATATGGTTTAGATAAGGAAAAACTGGATAACACATTGGATAAAAGGAGTATGGAAGAAGTGAATGCTTTCAGATATTTGGGAGTCGACGTGTCAGCGGATGGGTTTATGGAGGTTAACCATAGAAATGATGAAGAAAAAAAGGTGAGTGGTGCGTTGAGGTATATGTGGAAACAAAAAAAGTTATCTATGGGGGCAAAGAAGGGAATGTATGAAAGTATAGTAGTACCAACACCCTTATTTGGGTGTGGAGCTTGGTGGTAAATGCTGCAGCAAGGCGGAAATTAGGAGAAGGTTTGGAGTTAATAAAAGTATTAGTCAGAGGGCTGAAGAGGGGTTGTTAAGGTGGTTTGGTCATTTAGAGATAATGAATCAAAGTAGAATGACATGGAGAGTGTATAAATCTGTAGGGGAAGGAAGGAGGGGTAGTGGTCGTCCTCGAAAAGGGGTAAAGGAGGTTTCGTGGGCGAGGGGCTTGGACTTCCAGCAAGCATGTTTGAGCGTGTTAGATAGGAGTGAATGGAGACGAATGGTTTTTGGGACCTGGCGAGCTGTTGGAGTGTGAAGAGATTCAGGGAAACCGGTTATTTTTATATAGCCGGACTTTAGTCCTGGACTTTAAATGAGGAGTTTGGGATATTGGCAGTTTGGAGGTATTACAAAAACACCAATTGGTCTTACATTTGGTGTCAGTAATATAAAAGTTCGGGATATAAAAATAAAGCATTAAAATAAATTAATCTTTAATATAATATAAAAACAATCTTTGGTCTAGAGGTATTCAAAATATACATACATGTTACAATAATAAATTATAATTAGCATTTTAAAATAATAAATAATTCAGACACTACTGTGTCACTATACATCTCTATGCTAAAATAATAAATTATAAGTAACATATTTACAATAATAAATTAGTCGACTCCTTAGGACGCTCCGTGTCTCTCACGAGACACTTATTCCGCGTTGTGACGCTCTTTCCCTGTGACATACGAACACATATCCGTGAAATGACGCTCCATCTCAACCGGGTCACTACTTGACCACCCTTTTCTCTTGTCACACACGCTCCAGCTCTCCGTGTCACACGACACCCACTTTTCTCTGGCGTCATACACTTTCTCAAACTGGTCACCCTTGACACCTGCGACACACTCACAGCGTCTGGTCTCGAGGGCCAGTCACATAATCACTAATTCAATGTACACTACTAACCATATCTTCTTTAGTGTCACAACAAACACACTTTTCTTCACAGTGTTCTCAACTACGGATCCTATAGCATATCTCAGTGCTACACTCCATCATTTCTTCCTTAAGTGTCCACATTACGGTCCTACCCAGTTCAGTGTCACACTCCAACCTTTTCCTTCACGTAATGTCCCCACTAAAACAGCGTCCGAATGACTGGCCCACAGTTGACCAACGAAGGCGGTGAAGTTGCCGCAGACATCACCGTGAGTCCTGTAATACTCTCTAAGGCCGGTAGAAGTACACCCGTAAGATGTCAGGTTGAGTACTGTCTACCGCCTTTCAAGACCAGTTGACACAACGCAAGGTGGTCCGGTGCAGCACACACTATGGTTCAAACTCACTAAATGCTACCGTCAAATAACTGAGGGCCAACAGACTCAGTGAGCTGGCGGTGAGCGGTTCTTCCTCTAAAATCATTGAACCCAATAGGAAACTCTTACAGGCCAGTATGATGTGTACCATTAGGTGGTTTTGGTAATCTACTGCTTAATGTGTACAGTGAGTGTCAGGTACATACTGCTTCTAAACCCATGTAGATGTGTAACCGTGAGGTGTTTCAGGTACCTACCGCTCTAAGGCCGCTCAGCAGTCGCCCACAATGGGTTGATGACGTACCCGTGGTACTCGCCGGCCGGGCGGTTAACTATTTTAACCACTAGTTTGGCAGGGGGCCGTAACAGGAGGGATATGTTGTATATCTTATATATGCTTCTAAAAACTGTGTACCTTGCGGCTTCTGCAATGATTATGTAGAGTATCGAGCAAGTGTTGAATGAAGATGAAAGTATTTTCTTTTTGGGGATTTATTTTCTTTTTAGGTCCAACCCTGCCTCGGTGGGAGACGGCGATTTGTTTATATCATTTTTTTTTATAACCACACTGGCCGATTCCCACCAGGCAGGGTGGCCCGAAAAGAAAAACTGTCCCATCATTCACTCCATCACTGTCTTGCCAGAAGGGTTGCTTTACACTACAGTTTTTTAAACTGCAACATTAACACCCCTCCTTCAGAGTGCAGCATTCGGTAGTACTTCCCAACTCCAGGACTCAAGTCCGGCCTGCCGGTTTCCCTGAAATCCCTACATAAATGTTACTTGCTCACAACTCCAACAGCACGTCAATATTAAAAACCATTTGTCTCCATCACTCCTATCAAACCACCCTCACGCATGCCTGCGGAAGTCCAAGCCCCTCGCCACAAAACCTCCTTTTAACCCCCTCCCTCCAACCCTTCCTAGGCCCGACCCCTACCCCGCCTTCCTTCCACTACAGACTGATACACACTTGGAAGTCATTCTTGTTTCGCTCGCATTCTCTCTACATGTCCGAACCACCTCAACAACCCTTCCTCTAGCCTCTGGACAACAAGTTTGGTACATCCCGCACCTCCTCCTAACTTCCAAACTACGATTCTCCTGCATCTATTCCACACCACAATTGCCCTCAGACACGGACAATCTCCACTGCCTCCAGCCTTCTCCTCGCTGCAACATTCATCACACCCACGCTTCATACCCATATAAGAGCGTTGGTAAAACATACTCCTCATACATTCCCCCTCTTTAGCCTCCAAGTCAAAGTTCTTTGTCTCCACAGACTCCTAATGCAGCACTCAACTCTTTTTCCTCATCAATTACATGATTCACCTCATCTTTCATGTCAGACCCATCCGCTGACACGTCCACTCCAAATATCGAATGGATTTGTTAATATATATATATATAATATATATATAATATATAAATATTATATATATATATATATATATATATATATATATATATATATATATATATATATATATACATATAATATATATATAATTTTTCAACAAGTTTCGGGGGCCGATCTCCCACCGAGGCAGGGTGACCCCAAAAAAGAAAGAAAATACCAAAAGAAAATACTTTCATCTTTCATTCAACAATTTCAACCCCACTCACTTGACAATAATCACTTTTTTGCAAAGGTGATCAGAATACCAACAGTTTAGAAGCAAATAAAAAAAATACGCATAAAGATACACAACATATCCTCCAATCTGCCAATATCCCAAACCCCTTTCCTTTAAAGTGCAGGCATTGTACTTTCTCATTTCCAGGACTCAAGTCCGACCATATGAAAATAACCGGTTTTCCACCCTGAATCCTTCCACTAAATATTACCCTGCTCACACTCCAACAGACCGTTCAGGTCCCAAGTACCATTCGTCTCCATTCAATCCTATCTAACACGCTCACGCACGCTTGCTGGAAGTCCCAACCCCTCGCACCGACAAAACCTCCTTACCCCCTCTCTCCAACCCTTTCGAGGACGACCCCGCTACCCCGCCTTCCATCCCCTATAGATGTATATGCTTCCATGTCATTCTACTTTGATCCCATTCTCTCTAAATGACCAAACCTCCTCAACAAACCCCTCTTCTGCCCTCTGACTAATACTTTTCTTAACTCCACACCTTTTCCTAATTTTCCAACACTCCCGAATTTTCTGCATAATATTTTCCACCACACATTGTCTCTTAGACAGACATCTCTCCACTGCCCTCCAACCGTCTCCACCTGACGGTATTTTACCACCCAAGCTTACACCCCATATAAGAGTGTTGTACCACTATACTTTCATACATTCCTTTCTAATGCCTCCATAAGATAAACGTTTTTTTTGACTCCACATATACCTCAACGCACCACACACATTTTTCCCTCATCAATTTCTATGATTAACCTCATCCATCATAAATCCATCCGCCGACACGTCAACTCCCAAGTATCTGAAAACAATCACATCCTCCTCCCCATTTGATATCCAATTTTTCTTTATCTAAATCATTTGATACCCTCATCACCTTACTCTTTCTAATGTTCACTTTAACTTTCTACCTTACACACATTCCAAACTCATCCACTAAACCTCTGCAATTTTTCTTTAGAATCTCCAATAAGCACAGCATCATTAGCAAAAAGTAACTAGTGTCAGTTTCCCATTTGTATGTATTTCCCCATAATTTTAATCCAACCCTTCTCCGAACACCCTAAGCATTTACTTCTTTTACAACCCCATCTATAAAATATATTAAACAACCATGGTGAATACACATCCCCTGACTAAGACCTACTTTTAACGGGAAGTAGTCTCCCTCTCTTCTACACACCCTACCTGAGCCTCACTATCCTCATAAAAACTCTTTACAGCATTTAGTAACTTACAACCTATTCCATATACCATGCAACATCTGGCCTACCATTGCTCCCCTATGAACCTAATCATATGCCTTTCTAAATCCATAAATGCAATAATATATATATATATATATAATATTATATATATATAAATATATAATATATAATAGATAGATAATAAAATAAAAAAAAAGATTTATATATAGATATATATATATATATATATATATATAATCATAAAAAAAATTAATAGTTTCGTGAATTATACGTAAATATTTTACATACGGTTATCTCTTTCAGTTTTTACCATGTAAAGCATCAGTGGAAATTCTCAAGTACATTAATATATCTCTCCGAATATACATATTATCCTGCAATTCTTGAAAAGAAACAGTTATTTTATTTACTTCAGCAGCACTGAAATACTAGTCTCGTATTTTACTAAAAATAGTGAATGTATATTGTAGCTTTTTGATGGTTGTAACTGAAATGTTATGGGTAACTACCGTAGATTTATTTTAGTTCCACCACCCCTGTCACTCCAACCACCACTACCACCACCACTACAACCACCACCCACAACCACCACCACTACAACCAAACACCACCTCGTACAAACTCCACCACCACTAACAACCACCACCACACCAACCACCACCACGCACCACCACCGCCACCACCACCACCACCACCACCACCACCACCACCTACCACCACCGCACCACCACCCACAACTACCGACCACCACTACAACAAACCACCACCACCACTACCATACACAAACCACCACCAAACCACCAACCCTACACACCACTACAACCACCAACCACTACCACCACTACAACCACCACCACCACCACCACAACCACCACCATCACCACTACCACCAACCATCACCACTACCACCACTACCACTAACCTTCACCATCACCACTACCACCACCACCGCTACCACCACTACCACCATCACCCACTACCACCACTACCACCATCACCACTTGACCACCACTACCACCATCACCACTACCACCGCCACCACCACCACCACCACCACCCTACCACCACCACCCCACCACCACCACCATCACCACTACCATCCACTACCACCACCACCACCACCACCACCACCACCAGCCACCACCATCACATCACCGCCAATACCACAACCACCAGTTAACACTACTACCACCAAGCCCACTACCACCCCCACCACCACGATCACCACGACCACCACTAACACCACCACCCCGTACCACTACTACCACCATCACCACTACCCACCACTAACCACTACCCACCACACCAACTCAACCAACCATCACCACCCGCACCACCATCAAACCACCCCCAACCCACCTACCACTACCACCACCACCACCACCACCACCACCACTTCCACCACTACCACCACCACCACACCAACTAACCCACCCACCCCACCAACCAAACCACCACCTACCACCACCACCGCCACTACCACCACTACTACGACCACCACTACCACCACCATCACCACTACCACCACCACCACCACTACCACCACCATCAACCACTACCACCATACCAAACCACCACCACTACCACCACCACCAACACTACCACCAACTACAACACCATCACCACTACCACCACCACCACCACCGTCACCACCAAACCACCCCCCACCACCAATAACAAACCAACTCACTACCACCACTACCACAATAACCACCACAACCACCACTACCACCACTACCACCAACCACTACCAACCACCCATCACTACCACCACCACCACCACCACTACACCACCACCACTACCACCATCACTACCACCACCTTTACCACTACCACCACCACCACCACCGTCACCTCCACCACTACCACCACCCACCACCACTACCACCACCAACACCACTACCACCACTACCACCAACCACCACCACCACTAACCATCTCCATCACCACTACACCACTACCATTACACCACTACCACCACTACACCACCACTACCACTCACCACCACCACCACCACCACCACCACCACCACTAACCACTACCACCACCACCACTACCACTCACCACCACCACCACCACTACCACCAACCACCACCACCACCACTACCACCACCACCACCACCGTAGCGGCAACCAACCACCACCACCGCCACCACCACCACCACCACTACCACACCACCACTACCACCACCACCACCACCACCACCACCACCACCATTACCACCACTACCATGGGATAGGCTATCCTAAAATGATAATTCCTTAACTGATAATAACTTCACCTACCTGAGAACCTTTAACCAGTTATTAACGATATACTCACCAACCCACTGAAGTGTGCTACCTCAGACTGACAGATTCCATCACCTTGTATGAGCACCATCCTGCTTGATTCAGGATTATTTTTGTCCTATTGTCAGTGCAACATTTCGTCGTGTGGAGGGGATGTTACACCCTTTTGTTCATTTTGTTCATTTTCTTCTTATTACATGTTATTTTTGCTATTTCACTTAATATTATATTCAGGAGTAATTCCATTAGTAGCTAAAATGGATTTACTCGACTTTATAATATTATCTGGTCGTATTACTTAGCTTTGTATTTAGGTAGGTCATTTGATTAGTGTCAACTGCTGGTGACCTGGCCAAGCACCAGTGGGTGTTTTGAGCTGCTCGACCCCTGCTCCGACCGAGACAAAGTGGGCTGGTAAAGCCTCACAGAGTTCAGTTCATACCTTCCTCACCTCTCGTGAGGGAAGCTCCCTGATTCCTGGATTTAAACTTCTGGTCCCACATGAGGTTCCCTAGTGACCCTCCAGTACCTCGGACGGTATCTGACAGAAACGTCTCGGACGAAGTGTGTGTTGCTGTTTTGGAGACGCTGGTGATTGTCCCTAGCTCTGCTAGGAGTGAATTTAAGCAGTATTGGTTCAAAGAGGACGGTGAAAAAGTCATGGGAGACAGACTCGACTCAAAATTCCTTTAAGTGTGAAATATTCCTAATCTCACTTAGTATATTATGAAAGTTGAATAAGAGTGAATTATTATTGAAGTGTTACGTCTTCTGTCTCATTTGGATTGAGTTAAGTAAAGTGTTATTATGTGAAGAGAAGGTGTTATGATACTAGAGCCGTTCAGTACTATAATCGAGATAATACTGTGTATTATCTTTTAAGTGAACTTAAGTGTAAATTTCATGAGTGCTCTGTTTTATGGTGCGACCTTTTTAAAGTTAATATAAAACCCTTCTATGGTTTATTAAGAAACTTAATAAAGAACAGGAAAGAAACATTGTGATTGTTTACTACTGAACCCTTGAATGATTTCATCTAGAACAGGGTATTCAATCCTGTTTATTTGTTGCAAGAAAGGGCTAAACAGGCTTAAGTAGTGGCCCTGTACGCAACAAAGTGGGGGCCCGTCCGCGAGTTGATCTCTGATCCAAGGTGGTGGAGGAAATATCAGCCCTAGGAAGTAAGTGGCAATCCCTTGAAAGTGATCTGCTGTTCAGGTACCCATAAAATTAACTAAGGAGGCTCAAATGCAACAGTTAATATGTGAGTTAACCTTGGAGGATTTGAAGTCTTTAAAACTTCAGAAGTGCTGGCAAATTGCCGTACGCCTAGGAGTGAAGTACAACAAATATTACACCGCCGAGACCACTCGATCTATTTTGAGAAACATGCTGTTTCCGGAACAAGGGGAGGTGGATGACATTGACGATACTGATGAGGCAAGTCTAATATCTCAATTTGAACACTTGGAACCCGGCCGCGTCTTGGGCACAAGACTTTGATCTTGGTGGCCTGCCAAATTCCCTACCACTCTAGTGATGTGGCTGACCAGAAGTCAAATGGGAAGCTGCTGGTGAGTGGCCACAGTACTCGGAGAGGTGCCATAAATAGGGGCGTCTAAACACCCAGTTTCTGACCCTGGTTCACAACCAGGGCCAGTACAGTAACACAGACGACCAGTACAGTAACACAGACGACCAGTACAGTAACACAGACGACCAGTACAGTAACACAGACGACCAGTACAGTACAGTAACACAGACGACCAGTACAGTACAGTAACACAGACGACCAGTGCAGTACAGTAACACAGACGACCAGTACAGTACAGTAACACAGACGACCAGTACAGTACAGTACACAGACGACCAGTACAGTACAGTAACACAGACGACCAGTACAGTAACACAGACGACCAGTACAGTAACACAGACGACCAGTACAGTAACACAGACGACCAGTACAGTACAGTAACACAGACGACCAGTACAGTACAGTAACACAGACGACCAGTGCAGTACAGTAACACAGACGACCAGTACAGTAACACAGACGACCAGTACAGTACAGTAACACAGACGACCAGTACAGAAGAGAAGAGCATATATTTGGAGAATAACTCCTAAGAGTTATACACAAACGAAGGCGAGGACTGCTATGTTTTCCCTTCGTGGATGGCTTGAGCGGCAGCGCTAAGTGAAAACACTCTTTTACATTTCATACGTCCAAATCTGTTCAAAATATATAAGAACATAAGAAAGAAGGAACACTGCAACAGGCCTACTGACCCATGCGGAGCAGGTCCATGTCCCCCCCCCCCGGATTAGACCAATGCCTCCCCCCGGATTAGCCCAATGACCCACCCAGTCTGATCATCTCCACTCAAGGAAGGAGCACGGCACCAGACCCAGCAGCACAAGCTAGTCAGGTCCAACTCACACCCACCCACACCCACTCATGTATTTATCTAACCTATTTTTAAAACTACACAACGTTTTAGCCTGAATAACTGTACTCGGGAGTTTGTTCCACTCATCCACAACTCTGTTACCAAACCAGTGCTTTCCTATGTCCTTCCTGAATCTGAATAAAACAATAATAAATAATACAATAATTACTAGTGCCTTAAAGATTAGAAAATCACAGGACCATTTATAATACCTTAAATATAAGCAAGGCCCTTTAAAAATAATAAAATATATTTTCCTCTCCAAAATCCTAAATATATCTTTAACCATGATTTATAACAATAAATGTTATTCAGAAACATACCTTAAACATCAGAGAATCCTGTTACTATATAATCATATATTCACAACAGATGCAACTCTCAAAAATCATCTAAGAAAACTGTTACTCCTTCCACTGACAAAGTTTAAGCATCCTTCATTATCACTAATTAAATCACATATTTATATTATTCTACCGTTACCAAAATACTCTTCCAACTTTCTCTTGTCCTTAGTCTAGCCTTAGATAATGTAATATTACGTCCCCTTCCTATAAAGTACTAAAATTATAAACTGTAAACAAAAATCTGGATAAGACTAAACTGGCAGCCTGGATAATATATCAGATCCTCTTAATAAACCAATTCAACTACTTACATCCTATATAGATTTTAATAATAATGCACTAAATGAATCCTATACTCCTAAGTTGTAATACAATGACAGGCTGTGACAGAGAGGAGGATAGGCTCTGACGGAGAGGGGGATAGGCTGTGACAGAGAGGAGGACACTCTGCAACAGAAAGGAGGATAGGCTGTGAGAGAAGAGAGGCTGTGGCGAAGAAGAGAGCCTGATATGGAGAGGACAACCTGTGGCGGAGAGAACAGGCTGTAACAGAAAGGACAGGCTATGATGATAAGTATGGGCTGTATCGGAGAAGACAGGTTGAGACGGAGAGGACAGGCTGCGACAGAAAAGACAAGCTAAGAAAGAAATAACAGGCTATGATGGAAAGAACAGGCTAAGAAGGTAATAGCAAGCTGTCGCTGATAGGACAGGCTGTTACGGCGAGACAATAATCTTGTTATGGACAAGAGAGGCTCTGAAGATTGACTTAGATTATGCCACCGATACGGCTAGTTTACTGTGCACCTCATATTCATGCCGAGGACGATAACACTAGAGCATTTACAAACAAAATTTCTGGGCAATGACCGCTAAATGGAGTAATAGGATAACACTTTGGCATATATTGTTCTTGCAATATATTTTTTGTTATTTTTTAGGATATCTGTTAAAAATCTGGTATCATATTTCAAGTAAGACACCTTAATATATCACCTGAAGTATTATGCATCTTTATCTATATTACTCTGGTGAATAATCAGGATTTGCAATCGTGTCTTTATGATTTCCTGAGTCAAAGTTGCCATAGGATCTGCAGGAGTGGAGATGCTGTTGCTGGGGAGAGGATGTGGCAGTGAAGAGATAATGTGACAGACAGGAGGGGTTGTGATGGAGAAAATAATAGCCCGTTATGTTAATGAGGTAACTAGTTATTAATGAGGTAAACCAGTAACGCAGAGGAGAGGTTCTGACGTAAAGGAGCTGTGACGGAGAGAAGAGCGTGTAAGGGAGAGGACAGTGTGTGCCCGATAGGACAAGTTGTATTTGAGAGGACAGGCTGTAACAGAGAGGACAGGCTGTAACAGAGAGGACGGGCTGTAACAGAGAGGACAGGCTGTAACGGCAAGGACAGGCTGTGATGGTGAGAGGCTCTAACGGCCAGGCTTGGAGTAGCTGTAATTATAATTAAAGCTGAATGTAATTAATTAATATTTTTAGTAATTGTAATTGAATTTTAAATTAAAAGTAATTTTATTTGTAAGTGGCCGTTGTCAAGCTTATACCTGTTTGAAACTTCTTAAAACTATAATGGACTAATTATAAAGTGAAATTAAATACTTGTCAAATGGTACATAGCTACCAATTTGATGTGATTTTCGTTGTTTGGGTCACGTCCAGTACTAGTACAACCAAAAGTTATTTTTGCTTGTGTGACCAAGCTCCTTGCTTACACAAGTCCCACTCCAGTCCAACTCCTCTCACTCATGTATTTATCCAACCTAAATTTGAAACTACCCAAGGTGGGAAAATTGGACCTGCCTCGCATGGGCCAGTAGGCCGGCTTGCTGCAGTGTTCCTTCTTTCTTTTGTGTAGAGCGTCAGTCTCTGTACATAACTCCACCTGTTGTGCATTCCTTGAGTGATGGTGAAATTGTTGAAATGGTGTTTAAATACAAATAAGCATGTGATAAATGGTTTGGAAACTGACAGCTTGAAGAATTGAGACACTTATGCAACATATGGGAATCTTTATTGAAGAAATGTTTTCGCCACACAGTGGCTTCATCAGTCCAATGCAGAGCAGGAAGGCATAAGGAGGGGAGTTTGAGGTAATCAGTCCCTCACCCACAAGAGTATTTGTTATACGGAAAAAAAACTGGTGTTCTATGACTATCCTGCCAAAGCCACATCCGCATCCGCATCCGCATCCGGGGGATGTCAAGATATGACATCCGCAATCTGCATCCGCATCCGAATTGTACTGTAAGCAGATGTCCGCATTTGCATCCACATCCGCAAAATAAGACAGACATCCAAATACACATCCGCATCCGCGGATATCTAAACTTTCACATCCGATAGATCCCTAGACTGGAGTCACTTTGGTTACAGTAACCAAATATAACCAATATGAAAAATAAAATGCCTGTGAGAGATCTATGAATGTGGAAACAAGATAATTCAAATACACCGGCTGCTCTTCACCATAAGATTTCTAAAGAGAAACCAGAAATAATAATTAAGTAATTAAATAAGTCTCTTTTTCTCTCTTAGTATCTCTTTCACATCTTCATTTATGTCAATATCTCTATATCGATACTCAAAAAATCTCTATCTCATCAGCTAGAAATTTACCATCTCAGGAGACACATAAAAGCTACGATTACCCTCACTCTTGACTACCTCTCTCGTCTTGCTGTCATCCCTTTCATCCTGCTGTCATCTATCTCACCCTGTTAACTACTGAATAATCATGTTATCTCCCACACCAATGAACAGTAACACACAAGAACAGTACAGTAACACACAAGAACAGTACGTAACACCACGACA
>NC_069439.1:1424675-1447671 GCF_026875155.1 Cherax quadricarinatus | reverse complement strand
TGGTTTGATTATGTAACCAGAAATCTAAACTTTTTCGCAATCCGAAAATTTTTTAAAGATTACTTATTTAGTTTTTGGGGGTTTATTATTGTCCTGCCCAACATTTAGAATTTGATTTGTCTATATTAAATGCATCGCCATTTTCCCCGACACTGCATCAGTCTATTCAAATTTTCCTGGAGTGCTCGAATGTCCGTCAGAATGAATTCGGGGGGCCTTTTTTGGGTGTCATCGGCAAACTTGCCGATGTCGTCTTTTCCCCTATCTTGTTTTTGTAGTTGGAACAGCGGGGGGGCCCCCAACCCTGCCCCCTGTGGAACCCCGCTCGTGACATTTCCCCCACTCTGTTTTCTCCCCATTTATGAAAAACCCTGCCCCTATTTGTCAACCATGCCTTTCCCGGGAAAAAAATTTTCCTCCTATTCCTGTGCTTTAAATTTTCCCCCAATGTCTCTGATGGGGCCCCTGTCAAAAGCCTTATGAAGTCCATATACAAAATATCAATTATTACCATGATCTACCTCTCAAATACCTTAGTGAAAAAAGTTAATAAATTCGAAAGGGCAGGAACCCCCCCCTTTGAAAAAACCATGGGGTTCGTTGATTATTTATGTTTTTCAAGGTGGTACGAACTGCCTCGGCAATTATTGTTTCCCAAAAATTTTCCCCATTGGAGGTTAGGCTTATTGGTCTATATTTCGAAGCTAAGGCCCTGTCACTGTTTTGAAAATAGGTTCCTTTTCCCTTTTCCACTTATCGGCACCATGCCCCGTTTGTGTGATATGTTGAAAAAGATTAGCCAAAGGGGCTAAACTCCCCTTTCATTCCTTTAAACCCTTTTAAGTTCTAGGGCCCGGGGATTTGTTAGGTTTTAAAATTTTTTTTTTGCCTAAGGGGCCTGCACTTTTTGGGCCCCAATAGACAATTTATTAGTCCTGTTCTACATAAAATTTTTATTACTGGAATATCGCTGGGATCCCTGTGTAAAAAAATGGAGGAAGTATGTGTTAAAAAAATTTTACACATTTCCTTATCCTTTGTGAGGACCCGAGGACTTTTGAGTGGGCCTTCTTGTCCCCGATCTTCTTCTGTATACCTGAAAAAAATCCTTTTTTGGGGTTTGTTTCGATTCTCTTGCAATTTAACTCATAATTCTTTTTGTTTTCTAATTCCCCTTTTTTTTTTCTCTCTTTAATGAATATTCGATTTCTAATTGCCCCTCCCTTTTTTTATTTGCCTTATAGCCTCTTTTTGAGGCATAATTTGGCAAATCAAAAGAGGAGGGGGAATTGAGAAATCGATTTATTCGTTAAGAGAGAAAAAAAAAAGGGAATTAGAAAAACAAAAAGGTTTATAGGTTAAAAATTTGAAAAGGAAAACGAAGATAACCCAAAAGGATTCTTAGGTATCGAAGTTAAAATCAGGGACAAAATAGGCCCCCTTTAAAATTTTTCCCCGGGTCAGCTCACTGACAGTGCATAAGGAAAAGTGGTAGAATTTTTTTTTAACACATACTTCCTCTCCTTCTGTATCACACACTGTTTTATAGTACCTCTAAGGCTCTTGTTTCCTTATCAAGATGAAAATTAAGTGATGCATCTTTTTCTTGGGTGGTTTTGGTTCAATACCACTCAGTAAACTTTTCTGTATGTATTGAACCTGTAACACACTAGAGCAGTACAGGAAACACACAGAACAGTACAGTAACACACAAGAACAGTACAGTAACACAAAAAACCATTAAGAACATTAACTGTTTTGTGTGTTACTGTACTGTTCTTGTGTGTTACAGTACTGATTCTTGTGTGTTACTTGTACTGCTCTGTGTGTTTACTGTAATGTTCTTGTGTGTTTCTGTACTGTTCTTGTGTGTTACTGTACTGTCTTTGTGTTACTGTACTGTCTTGTGTTGTTTACTGTACTGCTCTTGTGAGTTACTGTACTGTTTCCTTGTTGTGTTACTGTACTTTGTTTCTTGTGTGTTACTGTACTGTTCTTTTGTTTACTGTACTGTTCTTGTGTGTTTCTGTAGGTTGTTGTGTGTTACTGCACTGCTCTTATGTGTGTTACTGTACTGTTCTTGTGTGTTACTGTACTGTTCTGTGTGTTACTGTACTTTCTTGTGTGTTACTGTACTGTTCTTGGTGTTACGTGTATGTTCTGTGTGTTACTGTACTGTTCGTGTGTGTTACTGTACGTTCTTGTGTGTTACTGGACTGTTCTTGTTGTGTTACTGATACTGTCTTGTGTGTTCTGTTACTGTTTCTTGTGTGTTACTTGTACTGCTATAGTGTGTTACTGTTACTGCTCTAGTGTGTTCTGTATGTTCTTGTGTGTTACTGTACTGTTCCTTGTGTGTTACTGTACTGCTCTAGTGTGTTAATGTACTGCTCTAGTGTGTTACTGTACTGTTCTTGTGTGTTACTGTTACCGTTCTTGTGTGTTACTGTAGGTTCTTGTGTGTTACTGTACTGCTCTAGTGTGTTACTGTCTGGTTCTTGTGCTGTTACTGGAACTGTTATTGTGTGTTACTGTAACTGCTACTAGTGTGATTACTGTACTGCCGTAGTGTGTTACTGTACTGTTTTTGTGTGTTACTGTACTGTTCTGTGTGTTTACTGTACTGCCTCTAGTGTGTTACGGTACTGCTCTTGTGTGTTACTGTACTGTTCTTGTGTGTTACTGTACTGTTCTTGTGTGTTACTGTACTGTTCTTGTGTGTTACTGTACTGTTCTTGTGTGTTACTGTACTGCTCTAGTGTGTTACTGTACTGATCTTGTGTGTTACTGTACTGCTCTAGTGTGTTACTGTACTGCTCTAGTGTGTTACTGTTCTGCTCTAGTGTGTTACTGTGCTGCTCTTGTGTGTTACTGTACTGTTCTTGTGTGTTACTGTACTGCTCTTGTGTGTTACTGTACTGCTCTTGTGTGTTACTGTACTGTTCTTGTGTGTTACTGTACTGTTCTTGTGTGTTACTGTACTGTTCTTGTGTGTTACTGTACTGCTCTTGTGTTTTACTGTACTGCTCTTGTGTGTAGAGTAACACACAACAGCAGTACAGTAACACACAAGAACAGTACAGTAACACACAAGAACAGTACAGTAAAACACAAGAACAGTACAGTAGCACACAAGAACAGTACAGTAACACACAAGAACAGTACAGAAACACACAACAACGGTACAGTAACACACAAGAACAGTACAGTAACACACAACATCAGTACAGAAACACACCAAGAACAGTTACAGATAACACACAAGAACAGTACAGTAACACACAAGAACAGTACAGTAACACACAAGAACAGTACAGTAACACACAAGAACAGTACAGTAACACACAAGAACACTACAGTAACACACTAGAGCAGTACAGTAACACACAAGACGTACAGTAACACACAAAGATACAGTACAGTATCACCACAAGAAACAGTACAGTAACACACAAGAAACAGTACAGTACACTCACTAGAGCAGTACAGTAACAACAAGAAACAGTACAGTAACCACACAAGAACAGTTCAGTAACACACTAGAACAGTACAGGAACACACAAGCAACAGTACAGTAACCACAACAACGTTACAGTAACACACAAGAACAGTACAGTAACACACTAGACAGGGCAGTATTCACACAAGAAAACTGTTACAGTAAAACAAAAGAACTGTACAATAAAACACAAGAACAGTACCAGTTTTAACACACAAAGAACAGTACAGTAGCACACTGAGCGCAGTGCAGTAACACCACAAGAACAGTTACAGTAACACACAAGAACAGTAAGAGTAACAACTAGATAGCAGGACAGTAAAAACACCACAAGAGCATACAGTAACACACAAGAACAGTACAGTAACACACAAGAAACAGTAAACAGTAAACACACAACAACAACAGTACAGAACACACAACAAACAGTACAGTAACACACAAGACACAGTACAGTAACACACAAAACAGTATAGTAACACACAAGAACATACAGTAAACAAAAGAACGGAGCCCCCCCCCCCCCCCCCCCCCCCCCCCCCCCCCCCCGGCGTACAGTAAAACACACAAGAACAGTACAGTAACACACAAGAACATTACAGTAAAGTACAGTAACACACAAGAACAGTACAGTAACACACAAGAACAGTACAGTAACACACAAGAACAGTACAGTAACACACAAGAACAGTACAGTAACACACAAGAGCAGTACAGTAACACACAAGAACAGTACAGTAACACACAAGAACAGTACAGTAACACACAAGAACAGTACAGTAACACACAAGAACAGTACAGTAACACATCAGAACAGTACAGTAACACACAAGAACATACAGTAACACACAAGACAGTACAGTAACACACAAGAACAGTACAGTAACACACAAGAACAGTACAGTAACACACAAGAGCAGTACAGTAACACACAAGAACAGTACAGTAACACACAAGAACAGTACAGTAACACACAAGAGCAGTACAGTAACACACAAGAACAGTACAGTAACACACAAGAACAGTACAGTAACACACAAGAACAGTACAGTAACACACAAGAACAGTACAGTAACACACAAGAACAGTTACATTACACACAAGTAAACAGTACAGCAACACACAAGAACATACAGTAACACACAAGAACAGAACATAACACACAGATGAGCAGTACAGTAACACACAAGAACAGTACAGTAACACACAAGAACAGTACAGTAACATACAAGAACAGTACAGTAACACACAAGAACAGTACAGTAAACACAAAACAGTAACAGGAAACACACAAGAACAGTACAGTAACACGACCAAGAACAGTACAAGTAACACACAAGAACATACAGTAGCACACAAGAACAGTACAGTAACACACAAGAACAGTACAGTAACACACAAGAACAGTACAGTAACACACAAGAGCAGTACAGTCTACAACACAACAATACAGAGATATACGGTAACAGTAGACTAAAACATAAGAGTAAATAAAATTCCAAATGTAGAGTCATTACAAGGTCACAAGCTGTGAGTGTTTGTGTGTGTGTGTGGTGTGAGTGAGAGTGAGTGTGAGTGTGTGTACTATCTCACCTAGTTGAACTCACCTAGTGAGGTTGCCGGGGATCGAGTCCGAGCTCCTGGCCCCGCTCTTCACTGATCGCTCTAGTCACTCCTCCTGAGCCGTGAGCTTTAAACAAACTTCTGCTTAAAGCTAAGATAGGATCCTGCTTCCACTACATCGCTTCCAAACTATTGTGTATGTTGTTGTGTGTGTGTGTGGAGTGGACAAGATGCTTTCTTTCATTCAGTAGTCAGAGAAATGAAAGACCTGGAGAAAAAAATCTAGAGACTATTTAAAAGGATAAATATATATATTCTGCAAAACTACCATTCATAAGAAACTTAAGAGGGCGGCGGTCTTTCCTTGTTTAAGTCATACAAGTTTTCCCTCGACTCTCACTTCTTCACAATCTTCACTGCTCTCATTAAAAAATTCCTTGAAAATACTGTCTAACAACATTCTCCTCTTTGTTTATTGATGATTGTATTAGAATTTATACAAAATAATTTGTATATTTCCGTTTTATTCCCTGTGTAATGCAATTTTATCTTAACAGAACTGAGAGAAAATGCAGATATGTCTGCGAATGTGTGAACATGAGTGAACATGTGTGTGTGTATGTGGCATAGAGATTGAATTGTGACATACTATACGTGTACAAGGGAACTGTTGTTTACATAGATGTAAACAACAGTTGAACCTGGAGAAGTGAGGAAGGCAGTTCATCTGAGGGCCCACAGATGGACTTCTGGAGACACGGAACTAGGGGAAGCAAACACGCGCGCTCACACACACAAACACACACACACGACTATGACCTCACCTAACTATGACTACACCTGACTATGATCACACCTGACTATGATCACACCTGACTATGATCACACCTGACTATGATCACACCTAACGATGACCTCACCTAACTCTGACCTCACCTGACTATGACCTCACCTGACTATGATCACACCTGACTATGATCACACCTAACTATGACCTCACCTAACTATGACCTCACCTGACTATGACCTCACCTGGCTATGATCACACCTGACTATGATCACACCTAACTATGACCTCACCTAACTCTGACCTCACTCGACTATGACCTCACCCGACTATGACCTCACCTAACTATGACCTCACCTATGACCACACCTGGCTACACACTACTATGACCTCACCTAACTATGACCACACCTAAATATGACCTCACCTGACTATGACCACATCTATAACCATTCATGAATATGACCTCTCCTGACTGACCACTAATGTTATGACCACTCCTGACTGCGACCACACTTAACTAGAGCAGCTAGAAAAGACTAAGTTAGCACACAGCAAGATCAACAGAAGGGGCCAAAAAACCGCTAATCTTGAGGAAGCAACAAAAATGCAGAACCCGGGAAAGTGAATAAGAAAGTTTATCTGAGGGCACAAAAATGGAATTAGGGAAAACACCAAAAAACAGAAGTGGGGAGTGTGGAAGGGTTGGCATCCGGGGCCCACGGATGGAGACTTGGAAACATGAACCAGAAGATAAGCAGAAAAAAGGCAAGAGAAAGAGGGGCGTCCCTTGGGAAAGTGGGAGAGGGAGAATACCCGAGAACATCTTGGGAAGCACCAAGATGGTAGAGAGTGGAGGGGGGAGCACCTTAAAGACGAACCACTGGCCTCCAGGTGGCAGGGTCTGGTAACTCACAGGTAACTACCTCTGAGACTGACAGTGGTCGCAAACTTTTCTCGCAATTACTAATAAAAATAGTTAATAATTTTTCCCCGAAAACATATGAACCGTAGGGTAGGTTCGACAGTGGAATGATCTGGAGGAGACAGTAGTGGAGGCTAACTATTGACACAACTTCAGAAGTAGATATGATAAGAGCCCACAAATCAGTGATGCCGATCACAGTAATATAGGAGACAAGGCCTGGAGCTGAGTCTCAACCCCTGCAAATATAATTCGGTTCATTGCTGTGGGAGATAACATGATTATTCAGTAGTTAACAGGGTGAGATAGATGACAGCAGGATGAAAGGGATGACAGCAGACGAGAGAGGTAGTCAAGAGTGAGGGTATTCGTAGCTTTTATGTGTCTTCCTGAGATGGTAAATTTCTAGCTGATGAGATAGAGATTTTTTGAGTATCGATATAGAGATATTGACATAAATGAAGATGTGAAAGAGATACTAAGAGAGAAAAAGAGACTTATTTAATTACTTAATTATTATTTCTGGTTTCTCTTTAAAATTCTATGGTGAAGAGCAGCCGGTGTATTTGAATTATCTTGTTTCCACATTCATAGATCTCTCACAGGCATTTTATTTTTCATATTGGTTATATTTGGTTACTGTAACCAAAGTGACTCCAGTCTAGGGATGTATCGGATGTGAAAGTTTAGATATCCGCGGATGCGGATGTGTATTTGGATGTCTGTCTTATTTTGCGGATGTGGATGCAAATGCGGACATCTGCTTACAGTACAATTCGGATGCGGATGCAGATTGCGGATGTCATATCTTGACATCCCCCGGATGCGGATGCGGATGCGGATGTGGCTTTGGCAGGATAGTCATAGAACACCAGTTTTTTTTCCGTATAACAAATACTCTTGTGGGTGAGGGACTGATTACCTCAAACTCCCCTCCTTATGCCTTCCTGCTCTGCATTGGACTGATGAAGCCACTGTGTGGCGAAAACATTTCTTCAATAAAGATTCCCATATGTTGCATAAGTGTCTCAATTCTTCAAGCTGTCAGTTTCCAAACCATTTATCACATGCTTATTTGTATTTAACACCATTTCAACAATTTCACCATCACTCAAGGAATGCACAACAGGTGGAGTTATGTACAGATGACTGACGCTCTACACAAAAGAAAGAAGGAACACTGCAGCAAGCCAGCCTACTGGCCCATGCGAGGCAGGTCCAATTTTCCCACCTTGGGTAGTTTCAAATTTAGGTTGGATAAATACATGAGTGAGAGGAGTTGGACTGGAGTGGGACTTGTGTAAGCAAGGAGCTTGGTCACACAAGCAAAAATAACTTTTGGTTGTACTAGTACTGGACGTGACCCAAACAACGAAAATCACATCAAATTGGTAGCTATGTACCATTTGACAAGTATTTAATTTCATTTTATCATTAGCCTATTATAGTTTTAAGAAGTTTCAAACAGATATAAGCTTGACAACGGCCAGGTACAAATAAAATTACTTTTAATTTAAAATTTAATTACAATTACTAAAAATATTAATTAATTACATTCAGCTTTAATTATAATTACAGCTACTCCAAGCCTGGCCGTTAGAGCCTCTCACCATCACAGCCTGTCCTTGCCGTTACAGCCTGTCCTCTCTGTTACAGCCCGTCCTCTCTGTTACAGCCTGTCCTCTCTGTTACAGCCTGTCCTCTCAAATACAACTTGTCCTATCGGGCACACACTGTCCTCTCCCTTACACGCTCTTCTCTCCGTCACAGCTCCTTTACGTCAGAACCTCTCCTCTGCGTTACTGGTTTACACTCATTTATTAACTCGTTACCTCTCTTAACATAACGGGCTATTATTTTCTCATCACAAAACCCCTTGTCTTGTCAATTATCTTCTTCACTGCACATCTCTCCCAGCAACAGCATCTACACTCCTGCAGATCCAATGGCAACCTTTGACTCAGGAACTCATAAAGACACGATTGCAAATCTGATTATTCACCAGAGTAATATTGATAAAGATGCATAATACTTTCAGATGATATTATTAAGGTGTCTTATTTTGAAATTTGTTACCAGATTTTTAACAGATATCCTGAAATTAATAATAAAAATATATTGCATGAACAATATATGACAAACTGTTATTCCTATTACTCCATTTAGCGGTATTGAACAGAAATTTTTGTTTGTAAATGATCTAGTGTTATAATTAAAACGTCTCGGCATGATATGAGGTGCCACAGTAACAAAAACTAAGAAAACTTGCCGTATCGGTGGCAATATATCAAAGTCAATCTTCAGGAGCCTCTCTTGCTCAATAACAAGATTTTGTTATCGCCGTAACAAGTCTGTCTACAGCGACAGCTTGCTATTACTTTTAGACTGTTCTTTCCTTCATAGCCTGTTAGTTTTTTCTTTAGATTGTCTTTTTTTCTGTCGGCAGCCTGTCCTCTCAGTTCAACCTGTTCTTCTCCGTTACAGCCCATTATTTCATCTTAGCCGGTCCTTTCTTGTTACAGCCTGTTCTCTCCCGCCACGGTTGTCCTCTCCATATCAGGCTCTCTTCTTCGCACCTGCTTCTTTCTCACAGCCACTATCACCTCCTTTCTGTGTGCAGAGTGTCCTCCTCTCTGTCACAGCCTATTCCCCCTCTCCGTTCAGAGGCCTTATCCTCCTCTCTGTCACGGCCTGTCATTGTATTCAACTTAGGAGTTTAGGATCATTTTTGTAGTATTATTAAATTATATAGGTATTTAAGTAGTGATTGGTTTATTAGAGGATCTGATATATTAATTCCAGGCTGCCAGTTTGTATTATCCAGATTTTTTTTACAGTTTATAATTTTAGTACTTTATAGGAAGGGGACGTATTATTAATTATCTAAGGCTAGACTAAGGACAAAGAGTAAGTTGGAAGAGTATTTCTGGTAACGGATAGAATAATATAAATATGTGATTTAATTAGTGATAATGAAGGATGCTTAAACTTTGTCAGTGGAAGGAGTAACAGTTTTCTTAGATGATTTTTGAGAGTTGCATCTGTTGTGAATATATGATTATATAGTAACAGGATTCTCTGATGTTTAAGGTATGTTTCTGAATAACATTTATTGTTATAAATCATGGTTAAAGATATATTTAGGATTTTTGAGAGGGGAAAATATATTTTATTATTTTTAAAGGGCTTGCTTATATTTAAGGTATTATAAATGGTCCTGTGATTTTCTAATCTTTAAGGCACTAGTAATTATTGTTTTATTCGCAGCAATGGTTTCAAGTTGGAAAAATTCAGATTCAGGAAGGATATAGGAAAGCACTGGTTTGGTAACAGAGTTGTGGTAATGAGTGTGAACAAAACTCCGAGTACAGTTATTCAGGGCTTAAACGTTGTGTAGTTTTAAAAAAGTAGGTTAGATAATACATGAGTGGGTGTGGGTGGATGTGTGTTGAATGACTAGCTGGTGTGCTGGGTCTGGTGCCGTGACTCCTTCTTGAGTGGAGATGAATCAGACTGGGTGGTATTGGTAATACGGGGGGAGGCATTGGTCTAAGCCGGGGGTGGGGACATGGACCTGTCCGCATGGTCGTAGGCCTGTTGCGTTGTTCCTTCTTTCTTATGTTCTTATATATTTTGAACAGATTTGGTCGTATGAAATGCTAAATGAGTGTTTTCACTTTAGCGCTGCCGCTCAAGCCATCCACGATGGGAAAACATAGCAGTCCTCGCCTTCGTGTGTGTTAAAAAACTCTTTAGGGAGTTATTCTCCAAATATATTGCTCTTTCTCTTCTGTACTGGTCGTATGTGTTACTGTACTGTACTGGTCGTCTGTGTTACTGTACTGTACTGGTCGTCTGTGTTACTGTACTGTACTGGTCGTCTGTGTTACTGTACTGTACTGGTCGTCTGTGTTACTGTACTGTACTGGTCGTCTGTGTTACTGTACTGTACTGGTCGTCTGTGTTACTGTACTGTACTGGTCGTCTCTGTGTTACTATACTGTACTGGTAGTCTATGTTACTGTCTGGTCGTTCTGTGTTACTTGCACTGTACTGGTGTCTGATTACTGTACTGGTAGTCCGTGTTACTGTTACTGTGTACTGGTTCGTCTGTTGTTACTGTACTGTGCTGGTCGTCTGTGTTACTGTACTGTACTGGTCGTCTGTGTTACTGTACTGGTCGTCTGTGTTACTGTACTGTACTGGTCGTCTGTATTACTGTGCTGGCCTTCTGTGTTACTGTACTGTTCGTCTGCGTTACTGAACTGTACTGGTCGTCTGTGTTACTATACTGGTATTCTGCGTTACTGTACTGGTCGTCTGTGTTACTTTACTGGTCGTGTGTTACTGTACTGTACTGGTCGTCTGTGTTACTGTACTGGTCTTCTGTGTTACTGTACTGTACTGGTCGTCTGTGTTACTGTACTGGTCTTCTGTGTTACTGTACTGGTCGTCTGTGTTACTGTACTGTACTGGTCGTCTGTGTTACTGTACTGTACTGGTCGTCTGTGTTACTGTACTGTACTGGTCGTCTGTGTTACTGTACTGCACTGGTCGTCTGTGTTACTGTACTGCACTGGTCGTCTGTGTTACTGTACTGGTCGTCTGTGTTACTGTACTGTACTGGTCGTCTGTGTTACTGTACTGTACTGGTCGTCTGTGTTACTGTACTGTCGGGTCGTCTGTGTTACTGAATGGTCTTTGTGTTCTGTACTGGTCCTTCTGTGTTAACTGTATGGTCGTCTGTGCTTACTGTTCTGGTCTTCTGTGTTTTTTTTTTTTTTTTTTTTTTTTCACACACAACATTTTTTTTATTTGTACTGGGTCGTCTGTCGTTACTGTACTGTTACTGGTAGTCTGTGTTTACTGTATGTAATGGTCGTCTGTGTACTGTTATGTATGGCGTCTGTGTTACTGTACTGGTCGTCTGTGTTCTGTACGGTACTGGTCGTCTGTGTTACTGTAACTGTACTGGTCGTCTGTGTTAGTACTGGTGTCTGTGTTACTGTACTGTACTGGTGTCTGTGTTACTGCTATGGTCGTCTGTGTTACTGTTACTGTTACTGGTCGTCTGTGTTTATGTACTGGTCGTCTGTGTTACGTACTAGTTCGTCTGTTGTACTGTATGTTCTGGTCGTTCTTGTGTTACTGTATGGGTCGTATGTGTTTCTGTCACTGTACTGTCGTCTGTGTTACTGTACTTGTACTGGTCGTCTTGTGTTCTGTTTACTGGTGTCTGTGTTACTGTACTGGTCGTCTGTGTTACTGTACTGTATGGTCGTCTGTGTTACGGGTAACTGGTCGTCTGTGTTACGTGCTGTCTTGGCGTCTGTGTTACTCTACTGTACTGGTCGTCTGTGTTACTGACAGGTTCGTCTGTATTACTGTATGGTGTCTGTGTTACTGTACTGTACTGGTCGTCTGTGTTACTGTACTGTACTGGTCGGTTGTGTTACTGTACTGTACTGGTCGTCTGTGTTACTGTACTGTACTGGTCGTCTGTGTTACTGTACTGCACTGTCGGTCTGTGTTAATGCTATGCACTGGTCGTTCTGTGTTATGTACTGGTCGTCTTGGGTACTGTACTGCGTCGGTCTGTGTTACTGTACTGTACTGGTCGTCTGTGTTTACTGTATGGTCGTCTGTGTTTACTGTACTGTTCTGGGTCGTCTGTGTTACTGTACTGGTCGTCGTGTTACTGTGCTGTACTTGGTCGTCTGTGTTACTGTACTGTACTGGGTGTCTTGTTACTGTAGGGTCGTCTGTGTTTTGTTACTGGTCGTCTGTGTTACTGTATTGTTGGTCGTCAGTTGTTCACTGTACTGTACTGGTCGTCGGTGTTACTTACTGACTGGTGTCTGTGTTACTGTACTGTTACTGGTCGTCTGTGGTTAGTTACAGCATGGTCGTCGGTGTTACTGTACTGGTCGTCTGTGTTACTCAAGTACTGTACTGGTCGTCGTTTACCTGTACTGTACTGGTCGTCTGTTTTACTGCACTGGTACTGGTCGTCTGTGTTATGTACTGTAATGGTAGTATGTGTTACTGTACTGGAGTCTGTGTTACTTGTAATACTGGTCGTCTGTTGTTATGTAGGTACTGGTGTCTGTGTTACTGTACTGTACTGGTCGTTCTGTGTTACTGTACTGCATGGTTCGTCTGTGTTACTGTACTGGTCGTTTCTGTGTTACTGCTATGGTCGTTGCGTTATGTACTGTAATTGGTCGTCTGTGTTACTGTGCTGCACTGGTCGTCTGTTTTACTGTACTGCAATGGTCGTCTGTGTTACTGTACTGCCTGGTCGTCTGTGTTACTGTACTGACTGGTCGTCTGTGTTACTGTACTGGTCGTCTGTGTTACTGTACTGTATGGTGCGTCCTGTATTACTGGTTGCTGGCCTTCCTGTGTTACTGTACTGGTCGTCTGCGTTTCTGGAACTGTACTGGTCGTCTGTGTTTACTTACGGCTTATTCTAGCGTAAATGTACTGGTTCGTCTGTGTAGTAAGGTACTTGGTCGTGTTGTTACTGTACTGTACAGGTCGTCTGTGTTACTGTACTGGTCTTCTGTGTTACTGTACTGTACTGGTCGTCTGTGTTACTGTACTGGTCTTCTGTGTTACTGTACTGGTCGTTCTGTGTTACTGTACTGTATACTGGTCGTACTGTGTTCACTGTATGGTCCTCTGTGTTTCCTGTACTGGTTTCTGTGTTACTGTACTTGTACTGGTCGTATGTGATTACTGTACTGGTCTTCTGTGTTTCTGTTACGAAACTATGGTCAGTTGGTCCTGGGTTACAGTGCTTTTCGTAACAATAACTTAGTTATGTCTAGGTACTCATTTCAGAGGAAAAAGGGAAATTTCTTTGTTTCCTATTTAATTTATTAATAATCATAATCAAATCACTTAAATTCACCTTCATCATATTTTGCAATATGAGTATGAATCTTTTACCATTCCTCATTAAAAACAACACAGTACTGGTTTAGTATTTTACAAATGGCTGCTGAGTGTGTCACGAAATATTACTATAGGACATGCACAGGCCGTTGCCTATAACTCTAACACACATTAATAGATTTTCTTATGATGGGTTCACTCGTACAATAAGTCCTCATACACTACAGAGGGCTTTCCTCACTTGGCTTCACTTTCTCCTAGGGAGCTTCTCAACCGCCTCTCCAACCGAGTTTTGTCTTAGCAATAAGCTACGAAAATTCCTGAGGATTTTCTGGGAGGCAAATGGTGGTTTAGAGGTGGTTACTTCCCTCGACCTTCATGGTCCAAAAGGAAAGGTATGATCTGAACTCTGAGGCTTTACAGCCCACTTTGTCCTCGGTCGGAACAGGGGTCGAACAGCTCAAAAATATCACCTATGGTGCTTGGCCTGGTCACAGCAGTTGACTCTAATAACCGACCTACCTAAATACAAAAAGCTAAGTAATAGACCTGATAATATTATAAAGTCGAGTAAATCCATTTTACATACCAATGGAATCTACGCCTGATATAATATTAAAGAATATGCAAAAATAACATTGTAATTGTATCCATTGTGATAAGAAAACAGTACTTAAATGAACAAAAGGGTGTTTGTAACATCCACTCCCCACGACAAATGTGCACTGACAATAGGACAAAAATAATCCTGAATCTTTTAGATCATATGAAAAATTGAAACTAACCCATATAGCAAGACTGAATTACATTTCAACCGCCAATTCGTCCCTGAACAATCTTCATGTGTTCTGAAGGTATTCAAGGAGGATATTGTGAGACGACAGACATTCTGCCTTCAACAGAATTGGGTTCTCTCTTGGACTTGGGGAGACATGAATGCTGTCTCTCAAGTAAAATATAAGGAACAGCAACTGGTCTCCAAGCTTCATCCTCCATAATAAACTGTAAACAGTACCACTCATTCACATTAACTGTATGGCAAAAAAGAAATATTAGGCGTAAGTTAGAACAGGGGCTATTGGTCCGCACAAACTGGTTTAGGGCGGTAAAAGCATCCGCCATTACATATGTTTGCCCTTTTATGTGCAGGATTTTAATGAAAAGTTTTGACATTCTAAGGGCCCACCTCTGTATTCTGGCATTCTTAGCCTCATGGTATTAAGAATGTCAAAGGAGTTGTGATGGAGTATACTGTAAACTGATGAGGTGATGTTCCATAGTAAACTTCAAAATGCTCGAAGAGAGATAACCAGGGCATAGAGCTTCTTTTTCTACTGTTGCATAATTCTTTTTGGTGTGGCTTTTAGGTGGAGGGAAAATAAATAAATATCGGATGTAGAATATCAATAGGAGTGGAGGAGGACTGCAGTAGTACTGATCCAACAGCAATAACTGCTGGCATCTATATGTAAACAGGAAGGGAAAGTTAAATCAGGGCTTTTCAGATACTGGAGAGGAGTTCAAATAATCGCTTTAACCTATTAAAAGCCATATTACATTTCTCAGACCAAGCAAATTTAATTTTAGAACTAGTTAGCGCGAAAGGGGGGCGGCTATGTGTGAAAAGTTAGGGCCTGTATCGTCTTATTACCCAGCAATTCCAAAAATCTCTGCACCCCTTTGCTGTCTCTTGGTATAGGAAAACCTGCAATGGCTCTCACTTTTTGAAACTGATGGGTGCCACCGTCCCTGACCTATATTGAAGCCAAATACTTAATTTCAATGCTTGTCCAAATTTGCATTTGGCTAAATTGATGGTTTAAAATTATTAAGCATCTAATTCTTAAAAAGAGCCCTCCAGACGGACTAAATGTGAACTCACTGGTCACTAAAATACTAGGTCTCGAGGTAGGCCTTCAACCCCTCAAGGTTATAAGTAAGGTCATTCTTAAGTCGCTGGAACGTGGATGCTGCGTTAGCACAACCGAATGGGGTAAACCAAGTAGTTGAACAAGCCTCCATGCACTGGTAAACGCTAGGGGACTTGATAGTAGCCTCGCAGTAAGTACAGCCGGCTCAACTTTCTTGGCTTCCGGCAACCATACGATTAAACGTCTACCCTAGGCAAAGGGTAACCATCAGGAACTGTGACGGAATTCACCTTTTATAATCCGTTACACATACGATAGGTTCCATTCTGACTTTGGACATAGCATACATAGGTGTGGCCCATGGGATTTTGCTTCGTTCAATTAGTCCATGGGTCAGCAAAAAGTCGATTTCCTCCTTTAGAGTCTTGTGTTTAATAGGGGCTTAAGCGATAAGGGACTGCTTGATGGGTGCAGCTCTTGGGACATCCACGTCGTGTGTCCCCTACCGTGTGCAACGCTTAGGTTATATCGCCAAAACAATGAAGGGTACTTCAAATCAATTTTTCACTTCTTTGTGTCGGTACAGGCCAGACCCTTTTTAAAAAATCGTCCAGGATCGTAGAACTTGAGTGTTTTCTAAGACGGACTTTCTATTCCTTCGGAGCAGTCCTCCAAATCCTCTGCTTCTTGATGGGATCTAGAAGAATGGCAGAAGGTCGGGGCTAACCCTCCTTAATATTTCTTCAATTGATTAACATGGTAGGTTATGGTATGATTTCTTTTTTCCCTGGGAGTACGAAACAGGTAATTCACTTCACTCCAGTTTTTTAAATGACTTCCAAAGGTCCTTCATATCTTGGTTTCAGTGCATGTCCGGGCATGAATATTTGAGCCAATACTTTATCTCGATGTTGAAAGAGCGAGAGGCAGCATGTTCATCTGTCGTAGTTTCGTTTTAGCCTGGGCTTTCTTCAAGTTTCTCTGTGGCTTGGTTCCTCGTGAAAGTGAGGTGTTCCTGCATCCAAAGCGGGCATACCTGAACAGACGGAGTACGTCTTCCGGTCCATACCTCTTTCAAGACTGCGAGGGTCCACGTACCGTATAACTATATATCAATCAAAAGGGCTATTACCCTAGACTTTCATGCTCGCTTTCCCTTACGGCCAGGAGAAGGAAAGGAATGCCCTCGTTCCCAGTCTTTATGAATGTTCAACTGTAGAACGCATTCATCACCTCTTCAATGTTTGATGTGAAAAAAACGTTCCAATGCTCTTGGGACTGGGGCCCTATAGCTAGTAGCGAGGATAGATTCGTACACCAAGCGTGGACTGGCTTCCTTTGAAGATTTTGAAGTGAAGGTATGATCCTTGATCATGACTGGATCTCAGAGGCAGCCCTACCTGTGAGAAAAACTTTTTTAAAGCGCGGACTATTGCGCGAGCAATTATTTTCCTCATGGGGATGGCCTCGGGTTAACGGTGGAAGAATCCATTATAGTGAATTGGTACCTGATTTCACCGCTTGGTCCTGGGGTGTGGACTTCGCTATCGATGATTTAAAGGGAAAAAGGCTTAGCCATCTGAGGGTGATAGGGACAGAGGGGAACTGGAGGCGGGGTATGCGCAGGTTCACACGATGGTCTGACAAGACCCGGCAACTGCGAAGTTGTTCCTCCACGGTTTTCCCGCATTCCTTGGCCAAAAAAAAGTATTTTGACAACTTTACCATTGTTTTCCTTAATCCCAGATGTCCTCCATTGGGTCTATTATGGGCGACCTTCACATGAAATCTCACGATAAATCATAGGCACGGATGAATACATGCTTGGCCTTGGCCAAAGGTGCCCCTACAGAATGTCTTCTGGTGTGGATTGCTTCATAAGATACCGCATACTAGAATAAACACAGTCCTCTAGTTTCTCGGCTAGTCTTCTTCCGTTTTCAAACAGCTTTCTTACCCCTTTTTTTCTCCAACGAGGGGGTTCGTCCATCTGTGCTTGGTTTAGATCTTCAGGTCTAATCTTTTTAGCACCTAAAGAATATAAAGTTGAGTCTATCACTGCTGACACATTCGTCGCATCCTAGGGCCAGTGTGGTCGCACCTAAACATTAGGTTCAAACCCAGATCATTTTGTCTCCTTCTTCCTCTGTTGATTCAGGAGGTATCCTGGTCGTTGCCATGGACCTAGTGACAACTCCCAGCGGAATATATGATAGGTCCTTTTCTATGAGCCTCAATCGCGTAATCCTCTCCCGAGGTATTTTTCTATCACCAAGAGTTCTTTCTTGATTCTTCGCAGCTTAGGTTTTTTCCTATCAGGTTAGGTCAGCAGATTACTTAGTGAAATCCTTCATTGATATACGACAGTCGCATATCTGTATAGCAACCCAGGTCTAGGTATATCTCATGGAGGGGGAAATCTAGAAACGGCTTCCTCCATAAGCCTCAGAAGTGCATCTATCTCGTATAAGTGCGGTCAAGACAAAGTGAGGATTCCTTTTTTAACAATGTCAAGTAACTCCCGTATCCCTACTAGGTTTTAAACGGACACACATGACACTCGTCAATACAGCTTTTCCTTTTGAAAAATATGGGCTCATTCCTTTTCAATTTTCTTGCCCTTGAGATGGCCCTCGTCTAGGTCATCTAAGCGAAACAGTCTTCGGTTCCTGCCGGCTCTAGATCCGACTGTAAACATCTCTGCGTGTGGAATACTGAAGACACCATCTGCACAGGAGCACTTCTCGTACTTATTTTTTCCTGTCCCTTTCCACAGTTGAATACATTGGGTTTTCATCATGACCTCCCTTTTGGTAATATGAAAAGGCAAGTTTCTTTTACTGGACTTTATACACTCCCGGTTCTGTCGAAGTTGAAAACCGCGTCACCATGCATGGCTTATCCAGGGTTCGAGAGGTCACTGCTTTGAAGGAAACTTTTGGGAGTTCTGTTCTTGATTAAATGGTCGAACCTTCTGGGCCCCAATTTTATGCTTCCTCTCTGGATGTTCTATCACGGATCAGCTGGCTGGTGTTGATCTCGTAGCGATTTCGGCCAGTGCAAAGCGGTCTCCATCACATCATTAGGTGTTGGGACGTTCAATCAGGAACTCCGCAAAATCCCCGATATAAGAATTATAGAAGTCCTCTTGTAGTATTATTGGGCGTTAAGCTGCTTACGGTGTTGCTTTGTGTTGCTTCTTTGCCTCCTCTCGAAAGCTACCTTCTTCTGCCTGGCGAAGTCCACCCAAGTTTGCCCTGGTAACCTTTTGCAGAGTACGGAAGCTTGCTGGTAGCTCAAAGGGAGTAGATCATAGGTCATCCGTATGACCTTTTTGTCGGTGTCATATTTATGATACTTTTCGTAAGGCAAAGCCGCGGTACATTCTCGAGCTTTACCAGTCAGCGTAGTAGCATCAAGAATAGCTCGATACTGATTTTCGAACGTTATCGAAGTACGTGTCCAGATCAAGACTTCGCAAAACAGGGACCAAAGATGCTGCTTTATGAATTGTCGAAAAATATTTCTGGGGGCCTACGGGCCTCACAACTCTTCCCTTTTGCGCTGTCGTTCGTAGAGTATGGTGGGGTCCCTCTCGAACTCTTCTGCATTCAGCTTCCTTTGGGCTTCTATTTGGGCATTTGTAAAGAATATGACGCTCATTCTTTCGAATGGCTCTGTGTTATGGGCCCAATCGGTGTGGAGGAGTTGGGGATACAAGTTTCACCGTCTTTCTTGGGTCGAGCACTGAGCGCTGGGTTTATCTTGTGACCAGGGTCAGAAAACTGGGGTGATTAGACGCCCCAATTTTCAGGCGGCACCTCTCCCAGAGATGTCCAATCACCAGCAGCTCCCTTTGATTCTGGCTAAGCAACTCACTAGAGGGTAGGGAAGTTGGAAGGCACCAAGATAAGTTCCTTGTGCTCCAAGCGGTCGGTCAAGTGTTCAAATTGAGATATTAGACTTGCCTCATCAGTATCGCAATTTCATTCCACCCTACCCTTGTTCCGGAAACTGCTGTTTATCAATATGATCGAGGGTCTTGGGCGGTGTAATATTTGTTGTACTTCAACTCCTAGGCGTACGGCAATTTGCCAGCAACTTCTGAAGTTTTTAAAGACTTCAATCCTCCAAGGTTAAACTCACATATTAAACTGTTGCATTTGAGCCTCCTTAGTTAATTTATGGGTACCTGAACAGCAGTTCACTTCAAGGGATTGCCACTTACTTCCTAGGGCCTGATATTTCCTCACCCACCTTGGATCACGAGATTCAACTCGGGAACGGGCCCCCACTTTGTTGCGTACAGGGCCACTACTTAAGCCTGTTTAGCCCTTTCTTGCAAACAAAATAAAAACAGGATGAATATCCTGTTCTAGATGAAATCATTCAGGGTTCAGTAGTAAACAATCACAACATGTTTCTGTTCTTTATTAAGTTTTTTAATTTAAACCATAGAAGGGTGTTTTATTAACTTTAAAAAGGTTTTCGCACCTTATAAAACAGAGCACTCATGAAAGGGAAGGGGGGGAAATTCGAGGCGGACTCTCTGGGAAAAGAAGGCGATTTCTGGTTGCTTAAGGCCGACCCTGGAAAAGGGGGAAGGGAGAACATCTGAAGGGGACACGGATGGACTCCCGGACACATGGACTGGGAAAAGGAGAGAGCACATGGGGAAGTGGGGAAGGGACGGGGGGGAATATCTGAGGCGGATTGGGAAGATGGAGATCTGGTTGCTAAGGCAGACCCTGGGAAAGTGGAGAAGGGAGAACATACTGAGGGGGACACGGATGGACTACGGGCCACATGGACCTGGGAAAGGAGCAGAGAGCACCTTGGGGAAGTGGGGAGGGGGGGGGAATAGCTGAGGCGGACCTCTGGGAAAGAAGGGATCTGGTTGTAAGGCAGTCCCTGGGAAGTGGGGGGAAGGGAGAAAATTGAGGGGACACGGATGGACTCCCGGACACATGGACCTGGGAAAGGCGAGTGCACCTTGGGAAGTGGGGAAGTGGGGGGGGAATATCTGAGGGCGGACTCCTGTCTTCGGAAAGAAGGAGATACTGGTTGGTAAGACACACCCTGGGAAAGTGGGGGAAGGGAGAACATACTGAGGGGACACCGATGGACTCCCGCACACATGGACTGGGAAAAGCGAGAGCACTTGGGGAAGTGGGGGTACAGTGGGGGGGGAAATCTGAGGCGGACTCCTGGGAAAGAAGGAGATAGGCGGTTGCTAAGGCAGACCCTGGGAAAGTGGGGAAGGCCGAGAACATCTGAATGGACACGATGGACACACGGGAACACATGGACCTGAGAAAGGCTTGAGAGCACTTGGGGAGGGAAGGGGAAGGGGGGGGGGAATAATCCGAGGCGGACTACTGGGAAAGAAGGAGATACTGGTTGCTAAGGCAGTCCTGGGAAAGTGGGGAAGGGAGAACATTGAGGGGACACGGATTCTACTCCCGGACCAAATGGACCTGGGAAAGGAGAGGAGCAACTAGGGGAAGTTGGGGAAGTCGGGGAAGGGGGGGGATATTCCAAGGCGGACTCCTTGGAAAGGAGATACTGGGTTGCTAAGACAGTCCTCGGAAGTGGGAAGGGAGGAGAAACATTATGAGGGACACGGATGGCTTCCCGGAACACATGGACTGGGAGGAATGCGGAGAGCACCTTGGGGAGTGGGGAAAGGGGGGGAAATTTCTGAGGCGGACTCCTGGGAAAGAAGGAGATAATGGATGCTAAGGCCAGACCTGGGAAAGGGGGAAGGGGAGAACATTGACTGGACACGGATTGAATCCCGGACCATGGCTGGGAAAGGCGAGAGCACCTTGGGGAAGTGGGGGAAGGGGGAGGGGAAAATCCGAGGCGGACTCCTGGGGAAAGAAGGAGATATGGTTTTAAGGGGACCCTGGGAAAATTGGGAAGGGAGAAAAATCTGAGGGGGGGCCGGATGGATCCCGGACACATGGACTGGGAAGGCGGAGCACCTTGGGGGAAAGGGAAAAATGGGGGGGAATATCCCAAAGGGGGACCCCCGGGAAAAAAAGGAATGTGGGTTTCTAAGGCAGACCCCGGGAAGGTGGGGAAGGGAGAACATCTGAGGGGGGCCCGGGTGGACTCCCGGGGGCAATGGACCTGGGAAATGCGAGGCCCTTGTGGGGAAGTGGGGAAGGGGGGGGGGGGGAAAATTCTGAGGCGGTCCTGGGAAAAAAGGAGATATGGTTGCTAAAGGCCGACCCTGTGAAAATGGGGAAGGGAGAACATCGCTGGGCCGGATGGACTCCGGACCATGGACTGGGAAAGGCGGGGAGGCACCTTTGGGGGAATGGGGTGGGGGGGGGAATATCCCAAGCGGACTCCGGGAAAGAAAGGGGATCTGGTTGTTAGGCAGACCCTGGGAAAGTGGGGAAGGGGAACATCTCAGGGGCACGGATGGACTCCGGACACATGGGCTGGGGAAAAGGCGGAGGGCACCTTGGGGGGAATGGGGAAGGGGGGGGGAAAATCCAAGGCGGATCTGGGGGAAAAAAGGAGTCTGGTTTCTAAGGGAGACCTGGGAAAGTGGGGAAGGGAAACATCTGAGGGGACACGGATGGCTCCCGGAACATGGCCTGGGAAATGCGAGGCACCTTGGGGAAATGGGGGGAAGGGGGGGGGGAATATTGAGGGGGGAATCCTGGGAAAAAAGGGTATGGTTTCTAAGCAGCCTGGGGAAAAAGGGGAAGGGGACATCTGATGGACACGGATTGAATTCCGGACACTTGGCCCGGGAAAGGCGAGGCACCTTGGGGGGAAGTGGGGAAGGGGGGGGAATATCCAAGGCGGACTCCCGGGAAAAAAGGGTATGGTTGCTAAGGCGACCCCGGGAAAGTGGGGAAGGGGGAACTTTGGGGGACACGGATGGACTCCCGGACACATGGACCCGGGAAAGGCGAGAGCACCTTGGGGAAATTTGGAAGGGAAGGGGGGGGAAAATCTGAGGCGGACTCCTGGGGAAAAAAGGGTATGGTTGCTAAGGCGACCTGGGAAAAATGGGGGAAGGGAGAAATCTGGGCTGGACACGGATGGACTTCGGAACAGGACTGGGAAAGGCGAGAGCACCTTGGGGAAGTGGGGAGGAAAGGGGGGGGGGAAAAATTTAGGCGAAAACCCCGGGAAAAAAAGGAGTTTTTTGGTTTCTAAAAACAGACCGGGGGGGAAATGGGGTAGGGGGAAATCTGACTGGACACGGATGGAGTCCTGGACAATGGACTGGGAAAAAACGAGGCACCCTTTGGGGGAAATTGGGGAAGGGAAAGGGGGGGGGGGAAAAATCTGGGCGGACTCCTGGGAAAGAAGGAGTACTGGTTTCTAAGGCAGGGGAAATGGGAAAATGGGGAAGGGAGAACTTTTGACTGGACACGGATGGAATCCCGGAACATGGACCTGGGGAAAGGCGGGGGGCACCTTGG
>NC_069439.1:1392875-1424175 GCF_026875155.1 Cherax quadricarinatus | reverse complement strand
ACAAACAAGAACAACAGAACACAAACCATAAGAACACAGACACCAGCAGAAACAGGACGTACAGAACACAGACAGTACAGAACACAGACCAGTAAAACACAGGCAGTACAGTAACAGAACTACAAACAGAACATACAAAAACACAGTACAGACACAGAACAGTACGTACAAAACACAGTAGAAACGAGACTCAGAAACGTAGACAAACCAGTCAGAACGACAGACGAAAACAATAAACAACAGTACAAGAACATACAGAACCAGAACAGTAGTAACGCGGGAAGTACCAAAGACAGTAAAACCAGACACAGAACAAAAACGTACACATAAAAAGACGACAACAGAATAAAACCCGACAGACATAAACAGACCAGAAAAGAACAAACATACAGTACAGAAAAGACTAATAAACAACAACAACCAGGAGTAAGAAACAGAACCATTACGAACAGACACAACAGTACAAAACAGAACAGTACAGAACACAGAACAGTACAACAAGACACAACATAACAAGAGACAAATAACACGACGACCATGTACATAACACAGAGACCATACAGTAACACAGACACCAGTACAGTACAAACACAGTAATAAACACAGAGACCAGTACAGTAAACACAGAGACCAAGCGTACAGTAACACAGAGCGCACAGAAACAACGACCAGTACAGTAACACAGACGACAGAAGAACACAGAGACCAGTACAGTAACCAGACGACCAGTACATAGTAACACAGACGACCAGTACAGTAACACAGAACTACAGTACAGTAACACAGACGACCAGTACAGTAACACAGAAGACCAGTACAGTAACACAGACGACCAGTACAGTAACACAGACGACCAGTACAGTACAGTAACACAGACGACCAGTACAGTAACACAGACGACCAGTACAGTAACACAGAAGAAACAGACAGTAACAGACAGAACCAGTACAGTAACACAGACGACCAGTACAGTAACACAGACGACCAGTACAGTACATAACACAGAAGACCAGTACAGTAACACAGACGACCAGTACAGTACAGTAACACAGACGACCAGTACAGTAACACAGACGACCAGTACAGTACAGTAACACAGACGACCAGTACAGTACAGTAACACAGACGACCAGTACAGTACAGTAACACAGACGACCAGTACAGTAACACAGACGACCAGTACAGTAACACAGAAGACCAGTACAGTAACACAGAAGACCAGTACAGTAACACAGACGACCAGTACAGTAACACAGAAGACCAGTACAGTAACACAGACGACCAGTACAGTAACACAGACGACCAGTACAGTAACACAGACGACCAGTACAGTAACACAGACGACCAGTACAGTACAGTAACACAGACGACCAGTACAGTAACACAGACGACCAGTACAGTAACACAGAAGACCAGTACAGTAACACAGAAGACCAGTACAGTAACACAGACGACCAGTACAGTACAGTAACACAGACGACCAGTACAGTACAGTAACACAGACGACCAGTACAGTAACACAGACGACCAGTACAGTAACACAGACGACAGTACAGTAACACAGACGACCAGTACAGTAACACAGAAGACCAGTACAGTAACACAGACGACCAGTACAGTAACACAGACGACCAGTACAGTAACAACCAGACGACCAGTACAGTAACACAGACGACCAGTACAGTAACACAGACGACCAGTACAGTAACACAGAAGATAAGACAGTAACACAGACGACCAGTACAGTAACACAGACGACGAGTACAGTAACACAGACGACAGTACAGTAACACAGACGACCAGTACAGTAACACAGACGACCAGTACAGAAACACAGACGACCAGTACAGTAACACAGACGACCAGTAACAGTAACACAGAAGACCAGTACAGTAACACAGACGACCAGTACAGTAACACAGACGACCAGTACAGTAACACAGACGACCAGTACAGTAACACAGAAGACCAGTACAGTAACACAGACGACCAGTACAGTACAGTAACACAGACGACCAGTACAGTAACACAGACGACCAGTACAGTACAGTAACACAGACGACCAGTACAGTAACACAGACGACCAGTACAGTACGTAACACAGACGACCAGTAACAGTAACACAAGACGTACCAAGTACAGTAACCCAGACGACCAGTAACAGTTTATAAAAACACATACGACCAGTACAGTAACACAGACGACCAGTACAGTAACACAGACGACCAGTACAGTACAGTAACACAGACGACCAGTACAGTAACACAGACGACCAGTACAGTACAGTAACACAGACGAACGTACAGATGAAACACACAGACACAAGTACCGTACAGAAACACATACGACCAGTACAGTAACAGTAACACAGACGACCATAACAGTAACACAGAAGACCCAGTAACAGAAACACAGACGACCAGACAGTACAGTAACACTGAAGATTCAGGTACAGAAACCAAAGCGACCAGTACAGTACAGTAAACACAAAACACGACCATAAAGTAACACAGACGACCAGTACAGTAACGCAGAATACCAGTATAGTAACACAGACGACCAGTACAGTTCAGTAACGCAGACGACCAGTACAGTAACACAGAAGGCCAGCACAGTAATACAGACGACCAGTACAGTACAGTAACACAGACGTCCCGTCCAGTACAGTAACACAGATGACCAGTACAGTACAGTAACACAGACGACCAGCGCAGTACAGTAACACAGACGACCAGTGCAGTACAGTAACACAGACGACCAGTGCAGTACAGTAACACAGACGACCAGTACAGTACAGTAACGCAGACGACCAGTACAGTAACACAGACGACCAGTACAGTAACACAGACGACCAGTACAGTACAGTAACAACAAGACGACCAGTACAGTAAACAGTAAGGTAACACAGACGACCAGTACAGTACAGTAACACAGACGACCAGTACAGTACAGTAGCACAGACGACCAGTACAGTAACACAGACGACCAGTACAGTACAGTAACACAGACGACCAGTACAGTACAGTAACACAGACGACCAGTACAGTACAGTAACACAGACGACAAGTACAGTAACACAGACGACCAGTGCAGTACAGTAACACAGACGACCAGTACAGTACAGTAACACAGACGACCAGTACAGTACAGTAACACAGACGACCAGTACAGTACAGTAACACAGACGACCAGTACAGTAACACAGACACTAGTAAATAACCAGAACGACCATACAGAACATAACACAGACTACCAGTAAGTAACACAGAGACCAGTACAGTACAGTAACACAACGACCATAACAGTAACACAGACGACCAGAACATACGTAACACACGACACCAGTACAGTAACACAAGACGACCAGTACAAGTACAGAAACACGACGAGAACCATGTATCAGTAACACAGACGACCAGCACAGTACAGTAACAAAGACGACCATACAGTACAGTAACACAACGACCAGTACATAACAAAAGACGACCAGGGGGGGGGGGGGGGGTGGGGGGGTGGGGGGGCGGGAGGGAACAGGTGGGGAAGCACAGACGACCAGTTACAGTAACACAGACGACCAGTACAGTACAGTACACAGACGACCCAGACAGTAACACAAAGACCAGGTACAGAAACACTGACGACCATACAGTAACACAGACTACCAGTACAGTATACACAGACACAGACGACCAGGCAGTAACAGTAACACAGACGACCAGTACAGTACAGTAACACAGACGACCAGTACAGTACAGTAACACAGACGACCAGTACAGTACAGTAACACAGACGACCAGTACAGTAACACAGACGACCAGTACAGTAACACAGACGACCAGTACAGTACAGTAACACAGACGACCAGTACAGTACAGTAACACAGACGAGACCAGTAATAGAAACACTGACGACCAGTAAGTACAGTTAACACAGACGACCATACAGTAACACAGCGACGAAACCAGTAATTCAGTAACACAGACGACCTAACAGTAACACAAGAAGAAATAACAGTACAGTACACAGACGACCAGAACAGTAACACACGAATACCAGTACAGTAAACACAGAGACCAAGTAACAGTAAACACAGAACGACCATTACAGTACATAACACAGACGACCAGTACAGTACAGTAACACAGACGACCAGTACAGTAACACAGACGACCAGTGCAGTACAGTAACACAGAGACACCAGTACAGTACAGTAAACACATAGACGACCATTACAGAACAGTAACACAGGCGAACCATTACATACAGTAACACAGACGACCAGTTACAGTAACACAGAAGACCAGTAACAGTAACACATACGACCATATCAGGTACAGTAACACAGACGACCAGTACAGTAACACAGACACCATACAGTACAGTACACAACGGACCAGTACATAACACAGACGACCAGTACAGTAACGCAGAATACCAGTATAGTAACAAAGACGACCAGTACAGTTCAGTAACGCAGACGAACAGTACAGTAACACAGAAGGCCAGCACAGTAACACAGACGACCAGTACAGTAACACAGACGACCAGTACAGTACAGTAACACAGACGACCATACCGTACAGAACAAGACGACCATTAAAGTAACACAGACGACCGTACAGTACAGTAACACAGACGACCAGTACAGTAACACAGACGACCAGTACAGTACAGTAACACAGACGACCAGTACAGTAACACAGAAGACCAGTACAGTAACACAGACGACCAGTACAGTAACACAGACGACCAGTACAGTAACACAGAAGACCATACAGTAACTACAGAAGACCAGTACAGTAACACAGACGACCAGTACAGTACAGTAACACAGACGACCAGTACAGTACAGTAACACAGACGACCAGTACAGTAACACAGACGACCAGTGCAGTACAGTAACACAGACGACCAGTGCAGTACAGTAACACAGACGACCAGTACAGTACAGTAACACAGACGACCAGTACAGTACAGTAACACAGACGACCAGTACAGTACAGTAACACAGACGACCAGTACAGTAACACAGAAGACCAGTACAGTAACACAGACGACCAGTACAGTACAGTAACACAGAAGACCAGTACAGTAACACAGACGACCAGTACAGTACAGTAACACACGACCAGTAAAGTAACACAGACGACCAGTACAGTAACGCAGAATACCAGTATAGTAACACAGACGACCAGTACAGTTCAGTAACGCAGACGACCAGTACAGTAACACAGAAGGCCAGCACAGTAATACAGACGACCAGTACAGTACAGTAACACAGACGACCAGTACAGTAACACAGACGACCAGTACAGTACAGTAACACAGACGACCAGCGCAGTACAGTAACACAGACGACCAGTGCAGTACAGTAACACAGACGACCAGTGCAGTACAGTAACACAGACGACCAGTACAGTACAGTAACGCAGACGACCAGTACAGTAACACAGACGACCAGTACAGTAACACAGACGACCAGTACAGTACAGTAACACAGACGACCAGTACAGTACAGTAACACAGACGACCAGTACAGTACAGTAACACAGACGACCAGTACAGTAACACAGACGACCAGTACAGTAACACAGACGACCAGTACAGTACAGTAACACAGACGACCAGTACAGTACAGTAACACAGACGACCAGTACAGTAACACAGACGACCAGTGCAGTACAGTAACACAGACGACCAGTGCAGTACAGTAACACAGACGACCAGTACAGTACAGTAACGCAGACGACCAGTACAAGTCATAACACAGACACCAGTACAGTACAGTAACACAGACTACAGTACATACATAACACCGACGAACAAACAGTACAGTAACACAGACGACCATACAGTAACACAGACGACCAGTACAGTAACACTGACGACCGTACCGTACAGTAACACAGACGACCCTACAAAACACAGAGCCGACCAGTACATAACAGTCACTCAGAACTAACCATTACAGTAACACAGACGACCATACAGTACAGTAACACTAGAACACCATAACAGTAAACACAGACACCAGTAAAGTACATACACAGACTAACCCAGTACAGAACAAAGAAAGACCAGTACAGTAACACAGACGACCAAGTACAGTAACACAGAAACCAGTACAGTAACCAGAAGACCATACAGTAACACAGACGACCATACAGTACAGTTAACACGACGACCAGTACAGTACAGTAACACAGAAACCCAGTACATAACACAGAAGACGCAGTACAGTAACACAGACGACCAGTCCAGTAACACAGAAACTCAGTACCGTATCACAGAGACCATGCAGTAACACAGACGACCAGTACAGTACAGTAACACAGACGACCAGTACAGTACAGTAACACAGACGACCAGTACAGTACAGTAACACAGACGACCAGTACAGTAACACAGAAGACCAGTAACAGTAACACAGAACGCCTGTACAGTAAACAATAACACAGAAGACCCAGTACAGTAACACAGACACCAGTACAGTATATAACACAAAACTACCAGTAAAGTAACCCAGACACCAAGTACAGTACGCAGAATACCAGTATAGTAACACAGACGACCAGTACAGTTCAGTAACGCAGACGACCAGTACAGTAACACAGAAGGCCAGCACAGTAATACAGACGACCAGTACAGTACAGGACAGTAACACAGACGACCAGTACAGTTAACACAGACGACAGTTACAGTAACACGTGACGACCAGTACAGTACAGTAACACAGACGACCAGTACAGTTAAAAGTAACACAGACTCCACATGCAGTACAGTAACACAGACGACCCATACAGTAACACAGACGACCAGTGCAGTACAGTAACACAGACGACCAGTACAGTACAGTAACACAGACGACCCGTACAGAAGAGAATAGCCTATAATTAGAGAATAACTCCTAAGAGTTATACACAAACGAAGCGAGGACTTGCTATTTTTCCCTTCGTTATGGCTTGAACGGCAGCGCTAAGTGAAAACACTCTTTTTACATTTTCATACATACACCAAATCTGTTCAAATATATAAAACATAAGATAGAAAGGAACACGCAACAGGCCTACTGCACCCATGCGGAGCAGGTCCCATGTCCCCGCCCCCCGATAGAGACCATGCTCCCCCCGATTAGCCCAATGACCCACCCAGTCTGATCATCTCCACTCAAGGAAGGAGCACGGCACCAGACCCAGCAGCACAAGCTAGTCAGGTCCAACTCACACCCACCCACACCCACTCATGTATTTATCTAACCTATTTTTAAAACTACACAACGTTTTAGCCTGAATAACTGTACTCGGGAGTTTGTTCCACTCATCCACAACTCTGTTACCAAACCAGTGCTTTCCTATATCCTTCCTGAATCTGAATTTTTCCAACTTGAAACCATTGCTGCGAATAAAACAATAATTACTAGTGCCTTAAAGATTAGAAAATCACAGGACCATTTATAATACCTTAAATATAAGCAAGGCCCTTTAAAAATAATAAAATATAAATTCCCCCCCCCCTTCCCCCCCCCACCAAAATCCTAAATATATTTTAGAACCATGATTTATCACGAAAATGTTTAATTCATAACCATACCTTAAACATCCAGAGAATCCTGTTACACTATTTATAATCAATATTCACAAGCAGATGCAACTCACAAAAAAACATCTAAGAAAACTGGTTTACACCTTCCACTTCAAAGTTTAAGGCATCCTTCATTACAGCGTTAATTAAATCACATATTTATATTATTCTATCTATCCGTTAACCAACAATACTCTTCCAACTTTCTCTGTCCTTATCTAGCCTTAGATAATGTAATATTACGTCCCCTTCCTATAAAGTACTAAAATTATAAACTGTAAACAAAAATCTGGATAAGACTAAACTGGCAGCCTGGATAATATATCAGATCCTCTTAATAAACCAATTCCAACAACTTACATCCTATATAGATTTTAATAATAATGCACTAAATGAATCCTATACTCCTAAGTTGTAATACAATGACAGGCTGTGACAGAGAGGAGGATAGGCTCTGACGAGAGGTGGATAGGCTGTGGACAGAGAGGAGGACACTCTGCAAACAGAAAGGAGGATAGGCTGTGAGAGAAAGGCTGAGCGAAGAAGAGAGCTGCTATGGAGCAGGACAACCTGTGAGCGGAGAGAACAGGCTGTAACAGAAAGGACAGCTATGATATTAACTAAGGGCTGTATCGGAGAAGTCAGGTTGAGACGGAGAGGACAGGCTTGCGACGAAAAGCAGCTAAGAAAGAAATAACAGCTATGATGGAAAGAACAGGCAAGAAGGTAATATCAAGCTGTTCGCTGATAGGACAAGGCTGTAAACGGCGAGACAATAATCTTTTATGGACAAAAGAGGCTCTGAAGATTGACTTTAGATTAAAATGCCACCGATAACGCTAGTATGACTGTCACCTCATATTCATGCGCGGACGATAACACTAGAAGCATTTAATAACCAAAATTTCTGGCAATGCCCACTAAATGGAGGTAATAGGAAAACACTTGGCATAATATTGTTCTTAGCAATATATTTTTTGTAATTTTTTTTAGGATTCTGTTAAAAATCTGGTATCATATTTCAAGTAAGACAACACCTTAATATATCACCTGAAATTAATATGCATCTTTATCTAATTTTATTTAAAAAAAACTTTCGGTGTAATAATCAGGAATTTGCAATCGAGTCTTATGAATTTCCTGATTCAAAGTGCCATAGGAATCTGCAGGAGTGAGATTGCAGTATTGCAGGGGAGAGGATGTGCAGTAAGAGTATGTGACAGACAGTATGGGTTGTGATGGAGAAAATAATATCCCCGATTATGTTAATGAGTACTAGAATATTAATGAGGTAAACCAGTAACGCAGAGGAGATTTCGACGTACAGGAATCTGTGACGGAGAGAAGAGCGTGGAAGGGAGAGGACAGTGTTGGGCCCTAACAAAAAAAAACGAATAGGGACAAGGTGTATTTGAGAGACAGCTGTAACAGAAGGACGCTGTAACAGAGAGGACGGGCTGTAACAGAGAGGACAGGCTGTAACGGCAAGGACAGCTTGTGATGGTGAGAGGCTCTAACGGCCAGGCATGGAGTAGCTGTAATAATAATTAAATCTTGAAAATGTATTAATTAATATTTTTAGTAATTGTAATATAAATTTTAAATTAAAAGTAATTTTATTTGTACCAGGCCAGTGTCAAGCTTATATTCAGTTTGAAACGTCTTAAAACTAAATAGAGCTAATGATAAAATAAATTAAATTACTTGTCAAATGGTACATAGCTACCATTTGATGTGATTTTCTTGTTTGGGTCACGTCCAGTATAGTACAACCAAAAGTTTATTTTTGCTTGTGTGACCAAGCTCCTTGCTTACACAGGTCCCCACTCCAGTCCCAACTCCTCGCACTCATGATTATCCAAACCTAAATTTGAAACTACCCAATGTGGGGAAAATTGGACCTGCCCGAATGGCCAGTAGGCTGGCTTGCTGGCAGTGTTCCTTCTTTCTTTTGTGTAGAGCGTCAGTTCATTCTGTACATAAATCCCACCTGTTGTGTCTATCCTTGAGTGATGGGATTATTGTAGAAATGGGTTAAATACGAAATAAGCAATGTGATAAATGGTTTGGAAACTGACAGATTTGAGAATTGAGACACTTATGTCAACATATGGGAAGCTTTTATTGAAAGAAATGTTTTCGCACACAGTGGCTTCATCAGTCCAATGCAAGAGCAGGAAGGCATTAAGGAAGGGGAGTTTGAGTAATCAGTCCCTCACTCCACCAAGAGTAATTGTCTTTAGCGGAAAAAAAACTGGTGTTCTATGACTATCCTGCCAAAGCCACAATCCGCATCCGCATCCGCATCCGGGGGAGATGTAAAGATATGACATCCGCATCTGTCTGCATCCGCAATCAGAATTGAACTGTAAGCAGATGTCCGAATTTGCACCACATCCGACAAAATAAGACAGACATCCAAAGTACACTTCCACATCCGCGGATATCTAAAACCTTTCCAACTCCGATACATCCCTTACTGGAAGTCACTTTGATACAGTAACCAAATATAACCAATATGAAAAATAAAAATGCCTGAGATAGATCTAATGAATGTGGAAACAAGATAATTCAAATACACCGGCTGCTCTCACCATATGATTTCTAAAGAGAAACAGAAATAATAATTAAGTAATTAAAAAAAGTCACCTTTTTCTCCTCTTAGTATCTCATTCACATCTTCATTTATGTCATAATCTCAATCGGATACTCAAAAAATCTCTATCTCATCAGCTAGAAATTTACCATCTCAGGAGGACACATAAAAGCTACGAATACCCTCACTCTTGACTACCTCACTCGTCTTGCTTCATCCCTTTCATCCTGCTGTCATCTAAAATTTTCCCTCACCCTGTTAACTACTGAATATTCATGTATCTCCCCACAGCAATGAACCGAATTATATTTGCAGGGTTGAACACAGCTCCATTCCAGGCCTTGGCCCACCTATATTACAGTGATCGCGGCATCACGATTTTGGTGGCCTCTTATCATATCTACTTCTGAAGATGTGTCCAATAGTTAGCCTCCACTACAGTCCGTCCTCCAGATCATTCCACTGTCGAACCTACCCTACTTCATAATGGTTTTTGCGGGAAAACTTATTAACTATTTTTATTAGTAAATTGCGAGAAAAGTTTTGCGACCACTGTCATCTCAGAGGTAGTTTACCCTGTGAGTTACCAGACGCCTGCCCCCTGGGAGGCCAGTGGTTCGTCTTAAGTGCTCCCCCCTCCACTCTCTACCATCTTGGTGCTTTGTCCCAAGATGTTCTCGGATTCTCCCCTCCCACGTTCCCCAAGGGACGGCCCCTCTTTCTCTTGCCTTTTTTCTGCTTATCTTCGGGTTCATGTTTCCAATCTCCATCCGTGGGCCCCGGATGCCAACCCTTCCACACTCCCCACTTCTGTTTTTTTGATGTTTTCCCTAATTCCATTTTTGTGCCCTCAGATAAACTTTCTTATTCACTTTCCCGGGTTCTGCATTTTTGTTGCTTCCTCAAGATTAGCGGTTTTTTGGCCCCTTCTGTTGATCTTGCTGTGTGCTAACTTAGTCTTTTCTAGCTGCTCTAGTTAAGTGTGGTCGCAGTCAGGAGTGGTCATAACATTAGTGTCATCAGAGAGGTCATATTCATGAATGGTTATAGATGTGGTCATAGTCAGGTGAGGTCATATTTAGGTGTGGTCATAGTTAGGTGAGGTCAAGTAGTGTGTAGCCAGGTGTGGTCATAGTGAGTCATAGTTAGGTGAGGTCATAGTCGGGTGAGGTCATAGTCGAGTGAGGTCAGAGTTAGGTGAGGTCATAGTTAGGTGTGATCATAGTCAGGTGTGATCATAGCCAGGTGAGGTCATAGTCAGGTGAGGTCATAGTTAGGTGAGGTCATAGTTAGGTGTGATCATAGTCAGGTGTGATCATAGTCAGGTGAGGTCATAGTCAGGTGAGGTCAGAGTTAGGTGAGGTCATCGTTAGGTGTGATCATAGTCAGGTGTGATCATAGTCAGGTGTGATCATAGTCAGGTGTGATCATAGTCAGGTGTAGTCATAGTTAGGTGAGGTCATAGTCGTGTGTGTGTGAGCGCGCGTGTTTGCTTCCCCTAGTTCCGTGTCTCCAGAAGTCCATTTGTGGGCCCTCAGATGAACTGCCTTCCTCACTTCTCCAGGTTCAACTGTTGTTTACATCTATGTAAACAACAGTTCCCTTGTACACGTATAGTATGTCACAATTCAATCTCTATGCCACATACACACACACATGTTCACTCATGTTCACACATTCGCAGACATATCTGCATTTTCTCTCAGTTCTGTTAAGATAAAATTGCATTACACAGGGAATAAAACGGAAATATACAAATTATTTTGTATAAATTCTAATACAATCATCAATAAACAAAGAGGAGAATGTTGTTATACAGTATTTTCAAGAAATTTTTAATGAGAGAAGTGAAGATGTGAAGAAGTGAGAGTCGAGGGAAACTTGTACTGACTTAACAAGAAGACGCCGCTAAGTTTCTTATGAATGGTAGAATTGCCAGAAATATATATTTATCCTTTAAATAAGTCTCTCAGATTTTACTCCAGGTCTTCATTTCTCTGACCTACTGAATGAAAGAAAGCATTCTTGACCACACACACACACACACATACACACAATAGTTTGGGAAGCGATGTAGTGGAGGCAGGATCCATACATAGCTTTAAGCAGAGGTATGATAAAGCTCACGGCTCAGGGAGAGTGACCTAGTAGCGATCAGTGAAGAGGCGGGGCCAGGAGCTCGGACTCGATCCCCGCAACCTCAACTAGGTGAGTACAACTAGGTGAGTACACACACACACACAACACACACACACACACACACACACACACTCACAGCTTGTAGACCTTGTTCATGACTCTTACATTGGAACTTTATTTACTATTATGTTAGTCTACTGTTTCGGTATATATCTGTATTGTTGTGTTGTAGACTGTACTGCTCTTGTGTGTTACTGTACTGTTCTTGTGTGTTACTGTACTGTTCTTGTGTGTTACTGTACTGTTCTTGTGTGTTATCTGTACTGTTCTGTGTAACTGTACTGTTTCTGTTTGTTACTTGTACATGTTCTTGTGTGTTACTGTACTGTTCTTGTGTGTTACTGTACTGTTCTTGTGTGTTACTGTACTGTTCTTGTGTGTTACTGTACTGTTCTTGTGTGTTACTGTACTGTCTTGTTGTGTTACGTACTGTTCTTGTGTGTTTCTGTATCTGTTCTTGTGTGTTAGCTGTAACTAGTTCTTGTTTTACTGTACTGTTCTTGTATTTACTGTACTTGTTCTTGTGTGTTACTGTACTGTTCTTGGTGTTTACTTGTACTGCTCTTGTGTGTTTACTGTACTGATCTTGTGTGTTTCTGTACATTCCTTGTGTGTTACTGATACTGTACTTGTGTGTTAAAGTACATGTTCTTGTGTGTTTAAAGTACTGTTCTTTGTGGTGTTACTGTACTGTTCTTAGTGTGTACTGTACTGTTCTTTGTGTTTTAAACTGTATGTTCTTGTTGTTTACTGTATTGTATTCTTGTGTGATTCTGTACTGGCTTCTTGTGTGTTAACTGACTGTTCTTGTGTGTTTAACTGTACTGGCTCTTGTGTGTTACTCGTACTGCTCTTGTTGTGTTACTAGTAGCTGGTTCGTGTGTGTATACTGTACTGTGCCTTGTGTGGTACGTACTGTCTCTAGTGTTTACTGTAGTGTTCATGTGTGTTACTGTACTGCTCTAGTGTTGTTACCTGTACAGTTCTTGTGTGTTAACGTACTGCACTTGATGTGTTACTGTACTGGTCTTGTGTGTATTGTAACTGCTCTTGTGTTTACTGTACTGCTTTGTGTTTAGCTGTACTGGTCTTGTGTGTTTACCTGTACTGTTCTTGTGTTAGCTGTACTTTCTTGTGTTTACTTTACTGTTCCTTGTTGTTTACTGTATCTGTACTTGTTAATACTGTACGTTTCTTGTGTGTTACTGAGTACTGTTCTTGTATTTTACTGGTACTGTTCTTGTGTGTACTGTACTGTTCTTGTGTTGTTACTGTACCTTTTCTGTTGTTACTGTACTGTTCATGGTGTGTACTGTAGTGTCTGTTTGTTTGTGTTACTGTACTGATCTTGAGTGTTACGTAACAAGTAATGTTCCCTTGTGTGTTACGTACGGTGTTTGTTGTGTTACTGTACTGTTCTTGTGATTACTGTACTGTTCTTGTGTGTTACTGTTCTGTTTCTGTCGTTTTACTGTACGCTCGTTGGTGTTTACTGTAAGGCTCTATGGGTTGCTGTAACTGTTTTTTTGTGTGTTACTGGGACTGCTCTTGTGTGATACTGTTACTGTGTCTTCGGTTGTACTGTATCGGTTCTTGTGTACTGTACTGTTCTTAAGCGCAACCCGTTTACTCTACTGTGCTTGTGTTTTACTGACTGTTCATGTGGGTACTGTACTGTTCTTGTGTGTTACTAGTTATTACTGTTCTTGTGTGGTTACTGTACTGTCATGTGTTTAGCTGTACTGTACCTAAGTGTTTACTCATACTGTTCTTGTGTGTTACTGTACTTTTCTTGTGTGTTCTTTACTGCTCTTGTGTGTTTACAGTAACGTTTCTTGTTGTTACTGTACTGTTCTTTTTGTTACTGTACTGTTCTTGTTGTGTTACTGTACTGTTCTAAGTGTGCTACTGTAATGCTCTTGTGTGTTACTGTATAGCTGTTCTTGTGTGTTACTAGAACTGTTCTTTGTGTTATACTGTACTGTTCTAAGGTGTTACCTACGTCTTGTGTGTTACTGCACTGCTCTAGCGGTTTACTGTACTGTTCTTGTGTGTTACTGGTAGCGCTCTTGTGTGTTACGTACTGTTTTTGTATTTCTGTACTGCTCTAGTGTGTTTACCTGTAAGGTTCTGTGTGGTTACTGTACTGCTTTGTGAGTTACTTAATTTCCTTGTGTGTTACTGTACTGTTCTTGTGTTTTACTGTACTGTTCTTGTTGTTACTTACAGTTCTGTGTTGTTACTGATACTGTGTTCTGTGTGTTTCTGTACTGTTCTTGTGTTTTATACTGTACTAGTTCTTGTGTTATGTGTATGCTGTTCTTTGTATGTACTGTACATTTCTTGTGTGTTAACTGTACTGGTCTTGTGTTGTTAGCTGTACTGCTCTTGATTGTTACTGTACTGTTCTTAGGTGTTACTGTACTGTCTTAGTGTGTTACTGTTACGATCTTGTGTGTTAATGTAATGTTCTGTGTGGTTAAATGTACTGTTCTTGTGTGTTTACTGGACCTGTTCTGGTGTTAATGTAATCTGGTTCTTGGATGTTACTGTACTGTTTCTTGTGTGTGACTGTATTGTTCTTGTGTGTTTTACTGTAATGCTCTTGTGTTTATCTGTACTGTCTTGTGTGTTTCGTATGCTCTTTTGTTTACTGTCTGCTCTTTGTGTTACTGTACGGTTCTTGTGTTGTCTACTGACTTGATTCTTGTGGTTACTTGAACTGCTCTAGTGGTTACTGTAGTGTTTCTTAGTGTGTTACTGGTATGACTGCTCTAAGTGTTACTGTACTGTTCTTGTGTGTTACGTACTGCTCTTGTGTGTTACTGTACAGTTATGTGATTGGTGTTACTGTAACTGCTCGTTTGTTTACTGTACTGCTTCTTGTGTGTTACTGTACGATCTTGTGTGTTACAGTACTTTATCTAGTGGTTACTTGTACTGTTCCTTGATGTGTTACTGTACTGTTCTTGAGTGTTACTGTACTGTTCATGTGGGTTACAGTGTACTGTTCTTGTGTGTTACTGTACTGTTTCAAGTATGTTACTGTACGTGTTCTTGTGTGTTACGGTACGGTTTCTTGTGTGTTACTGTACTGTTCTTGTGTGTGACTGTACTGTTTCTTACTTGTGTGTTACTAGTACTTGTTGATTTTGTGTTATTTAACTTTCTGTGAGTTACTGCCACTGTTACTTGGTGTTGACTGGTAACTTTCATGGATGTTACTGTACTTTCTTGTGATGTTACTGTACTGGATCTTGTGTGTTACATGTTTTACTGTTTCTTGTGTGGTTACTGTACTGGCTCTTGTGTGTTACAGTACTGACTCTAGAGTGTTGCGTGACTGTTTTTGTGGTGTTACTGGTACTGCTCTTTGTTTGTTACTGTTCTGTTCTTGTGTGTTACTGTACAGTTCTAGTGGTGTTACTGTACTGTTCTAAGTGGTTTACTCTACTGTTTTCTTGTGTGTTACTGGGTACTGTCTTGTGTTCCTACTGTACGGTCCTTGTGTGTTACGTACTGTCTTGTGTGTTCTGTACTGTTCTTAATGTGTTACTCTACGGTTCCTTGTGTTTACTGTACAGTTCTTGTGTGTTACTGTACTGAGCTGCATAGTGTGTTACTGTACTGTTCTTTGTTGTTACTGTACTGTTCGCTTGTGTGTTACTGTACTGTTCTTGTGTGTTATTACTGTACTTTCGGAATGTGTTACTAGAACTGCTCTTGTGTGTTACTGTACTGTTCTTAGTTGTACTGTACTGTTCTTAGTGTGTTACTGTACTGTTCTGAATGTTTACTCTCTACTGTTCTTGTGTGTTACTGCACTGCTCCTATGCTGTTACTGTACGTGTTCTTGTGTGTTAACGTACTGCTCATTGTTTTTTACTGTACGTTTTTGTTTGTTTCTGTACGCTCTATTGTGTTACTGTACTGTTCCTATGTTGTGTTACAGTAACTGCTCGTTGTGTGTTACTGTACTGTTTTCTTGTTGTTACTGTACTTTCTTGTTTGTTACTGTACTGTTCTTGTGTGTTTACTGTACTGTTCTTGAGTTAGACTTACTTACTGCTCAAGAGTGTTACTGTTCGGTTCTTGTGTGTTACTGTACTCTCTTGGTTTTACTTGTACTGTTCTTGTGTGTTTACTTAACGGTTCTTGTGTTTTACTTTACGTTTCTTGTGTGTTACTGTACTGTTCTTGTGTGTGTACTGTACTTTCTTGTTGTGTTTACTGTACTGTTCTTGTGTGTTACAGTACTGCTCTTGTGTTTACTGGACTGTTTCTTGTGTGTTACAGTACTGTTTTCTTGTTGTGTTTTACTGTACTTGTTCTTGTGTGTTAAAGTACGTCTTGTGTTTTAAGTACTTGTTCTGTTTGTTACTTGTAACTGTTTCATGTGTGTTTACTGTAGCTGTTCTTGTGTGTTTAGACTGACTGTTCTTGTGTGTTACTGTATTGTTCTTGATGTGTTACTGTACTGCTCTTGTGTGTTACTGTACTGTTCATCGTGTGTTACTGTACTGCTCTTGTGTGGTTACTGTACTGACCTTGTGTGGTACATGTAACTGATCACTTGTTGTTACTGTACTGGTCTTGTGTGGTTACTGTTCTGCTCTAGTGTGTTACAGTAGTGTTCTTGTGAGTGTTACAGTACTGCTCTATTGTGTTTACTGTAACGATTTCTTGTTGTGTTACTGTACTGCTCTTGTGTGTTACTGTACTGTTCTGGTGTGTTACTGTACTGCTCTTGTGTGTTTACTGTACTGCCCTCTGTTGTTACTGTACTGTTCTTGTGTGTTCTGTACTGTTCTTGTGTTACTGTAAGCTGTTCATGTGTGTTACTGTACCAGTTCTTGAGATGTGTTTACTGTAACTGTTTTCATTTGTGTTAGCTGTACTGATCTGTGTTTTACTAGTTACTGGCTTGTATGTTACTGGTACTGTTCTTGTTGTTTACTTGTACCTGTTCTTGTGTGTTTTTACTGTACTGTCTTGTGTGTTAACGGTTACTGTTGCTTAGTGTGTTTCGTACAGTGTTGTGTGTTACTGTACTGTTCATGTGTTGTTACTGTTCTGTTCTTGTGTATTACTGTTACTGTGTTGTTGTTAGCTGGTACGGGTCTTTGTGTTACGTACTAGTTTCTTGTGTTTTTTACTGTACATTCTTGTTGTTACTGTAGCGTTCCTTGTGTGTTACTGACGCTCTAGTTTGTTGCTGTTACTGATTTTTGTGCGTTACCTGTACTGCTCTTGTGTGTTACTGTACTGTTCTTGTGTTTTACTGTACATGTTCTTGTGTTTACTTGTAACTGTTCTAATGTTGACTCTACTGTTTCTTGTTGTTACTGTAGCTGTTCTTGTGTGTTACTGTAACTGTTCTTGTGTGTTACGTACTGTTCTTGTGTGTTACAACTGTTCTTGTGTGTTACGGGACTGCGTTCTAATTTGTCTTACGCTAAACTGTTCTTGGTGTTTACTGTACTGTTCTTGTGTGTTTACTGTACTGCTCTTGTGTGAGTTTACGGTAATGTTCTTGTTGTTAACTGTACTGTTCTTGTGTGTTGTACTGTACTTTGCTTGTGTGTTTACTGTACTGTTCTAGATGTGCTACTGTAACTGCTCTTGTGTTTTACTGTACTGTTTCTTGTGTGTTTACTGTATCTTTTACGTTGTAGTGTTAACTGTACGGTTCTAATGTGTTTTACTCTACTGTTCGTGTGTGTTACTGTCACTGCTCTGCGTGTTACTGTACTGTTTCTTGTTGGTGTTACTGTACTGCTCTTGTGTGTTACTGAACTATTTTGATATGTTTTTGTTCTGCACTAGTGTTGTTACGGTACTGGTTTCTTGTGTTTCACACTGTACTTCTCTTAGTGTTTTACTGTACTGTTCTTGTGTGTTAACTGTACGTTCTTGTTGTTACCTTGTACTGTTCTTGTGTGTTACTGTACTGTTCTAGGTTGTTACTGTACTTTCGTTGTGTGTTTCTGTACTGTTCTTGTGTGTTACTGTACTGTTCTTGTACAGTTACGGTACTGTTCTTGTTATGTTTACTGTCCGTTCTTGTGTGTGGACTGTACTGGTTCTTGTGTGTTACTGTACTGCCTTGAGTAGTTACGTACTGTTCTTTGTGTTACTGTACTGTTCTTGTGTGTGTTATCGTACTGTCTAGTGGTTTAATGTACAGTTCTTGTTGTGTTAATGAACTGTTCTTCTTGTGTGTTACTGTACTGTCTGTGTGTTACGTACTGTCTTGTGTGTTTACAGTACTGTTCTTGGTGTGTTACTGTGATTGGTCTTGTGTTTTATCTGTACTGCTCTTGTGTGTTACTGTACTGTCTGTGTGTTACTGTACTGCTCTTGTGTGTTACTTGTACTGCTCTTTTTTACTGTACTGTTCGTGTGTGTTATGTACTGTTCTTGTTGTTACTGTACTGCACTAGTGTGTTTACTGTAGTGTTCTTGTTTGTTACTGTACTGCTCCTTAGTGTGTTACTGTACTGTTTCTTTGTGTTTACTGTGACTGCACTTGTGTGTTACTGTACGTTCTTTGTGTGTTACTGTACTGCTCTTGTGTGTTTACTGTACGGACTTGTTTTTCTGACTTTCTTGTGTGTACGTATCTGTTCCTTGTGTTAGTGTACTGTTCTTGTGTGTTACAGTACTGTTCTTTGTGTTTACCTGTACTGTTCTTGTGTGTACTGTACTTCTTGTGTGTTACTGTACTGTTCATGTATTTACTGTTACTGTTCCTTATGTGTTACTGTTTTCTGTTCTTGTGTGTTACTGTCTGCTGACTTGTGTGTTACGAACTGTTCTTGTGTGTTACAGAACTGTTGTTGTGTTTACTGTACTGTTCTTGTGTGTTACTGTACTGTATCTGTGTGTTACTGTACTGTTTTTATTGTGTTACTGTACTGTTTTTCTTTTGTGTTACTGTAACTGTTCTTGTGTGTTACTGACTGATTCTTGTGTGTTACTGTACTGACTCTTTGTGTTCTACTGTACTGCTCTAGTGTTGCTTTACTGTTTTGTTGTTATCTGTACTCTGCGTCTTGTGTGTTTACTGTTCTGTATCTGTGTGTTACTGTACTGTTCTTGGTGTGTTTTGTACTGTTCTAATGGTGTTACTCCTGAACCTGGTTCTTTGAATTGTTAACTGTACTGTTGACTTGTGTGATGTACTGAACTGTTTTCTTGTGTGTTACTGTAACTGTTCTTGTTTGTTACTTGTACGTTCTAATGTGTTACTCCTACTTGTTTCTTGTGTGTTGACGTACTGTTTCATGTGTGTTACTGTACTGCTCTTGTGTGTTAACTGTACTGTTCTTGTGTGTTACTGTACTGTTTCTTGTGTGGTACTGTACTGTTCTTTGTGTTACTGTATCTGTGTCTATTATGTGTTACTGTACTGCTCTTGTGTTTACTGTTCTGTCCTTGTGTGTTACTGTACTGTTTCTTGTTTGTTACGTCTGTTCTAATAGTGTTACTCACTGTTGCATTGTGTGTTACTGAACTGCACTACGTTTACTGTACTAGTTCTTGTGGTTATGTACTGCTCTTGTGTGTTACTGTACTTTTTTGTTATTTCTTACTGCTCTAGTGTGTTACTGTACTTGTTCTTTGTGTGTTAGATGTACGCCTGGTGTGTACTGTAATTGTTCTGTGTGTTACTGTACTGTTCTTGGTGTTGTTACTGTATAATGTCTGTGTGTTACTGTACTGTCTGATGTTTTTACTGTACTGACTCTAGTGTGTTACGATACTGTTTCTTGAGTGTTTACTGTGAAACTCTTGTGTGTTTCTGTTACGTATTCTTGTGTTGTTTCTGTACTGTTCTTGTGAGTTTACTGTTCGCTGTTCTTGTGTGTTACGTACTGTTCTTGTGTGTTACTTACTGTTCTTGTGTGTTACTGTACTGTTCTTGTGTGTTACTGTACTGCTCTAGGGTGTTACTGTACTGGTCTTGTGTGTTAACTTGTACTGCTGATGTTGGTGTTACTGTAGCTTGCTCTTACCTTCTGTGTTACTGTACTGTTCTTGTGCGTTACTGACTGCTCTAGTGTGTTACTGTTACTGTTTCTGTGTGTTACTGTACCGGTTTCTTGTGATGTTACTGTTACGCTCATTGTTGTTACTGTACTGTTCTTGTGTTACTGTTACTGTTCTTGTGTGTTACTGTACCGTTCTTGTTGTGTTACTGTACGTTCTTGTACTTGTGTTAACTGTACTGTTCTGTGTGTGTTACTATACTGTTCTGGTGTAGTACTGTACAGTTCATTGTGTGTTACAGTAGTGTTTCTTGTTTATACTTGTAAAACTGTTCTTGGTGTGTATACTGTACTGGTTCTTGTGTGTTACCTGTACTGTTCTTGTGTGTTAACAGTATGGCCGCTGAGTGTTACTGTTATCTTGCTCGAGATGTTTAACTGTACTGTTTCTAGTGTGTTACTGTACGTTCTTGTGGTGTTACTGCACTGCTCTATGTGTTTACTGTACTGTTCGTGTGTGTTACTGTATCTGTTTTTCTTGTGTGTTATGTACTGGTTCTTTTGTTTTACTGTAACTGTTCTTTTGTGTTACTGTAAGTGTTTGTGTGTTACTGTACTGTTGTCTGTGTAGGTTTACGGTACTGCTCTTGTGAGTTACTGTACTGTTTCTTGTGTGTTCTGTACTGTTGTTGTGTGTTACTGTACTGTTCTTGTGTGGTTACTGTACTGCTCCTTTGAGTTACTTTACTGTTCTTGTGTGTTACTGTACTGTTTCTGTGTGTTACAGTACTGTTTTTGTGTTTACTGTACTTGTTCTTTGTGTGTTTTACTGTATATGGCTCTAGTGTGTTACTGTAGTGCTTGTAGTTTTACGTACTGTTTTCTTGTGTGTTTCTGTACTGTTCTTGTGTGGTTACTGTACTGTTTCTTGTGTGTTTAACTGTACTGTTTCTTGGTGTTACTGTTACTGTCTTGAAAGTTTTTCTGGTACTGTTGTTTGTGTGTGTTACGTACTGTTCTTGTGTTTACTGTACTCGTTGTTGTGTGTTGCCTGTACTGTGTCTTGTGTGTTGACTAGGACAGTTTTCTTTGTTGCTACAGTTACTGTTCTTGTGTTTTACTGTACGTGTTTTCTTGTGTGTTATTTACTGACTGGTCTTTGTGTTACTGTTTGCTGTTGTGTGTTACCTGACACACAAGAGCATGCAGTAAAACTACAAGAGCAGTACAGTAACGACACAAGAACAGTACAGTAACACACAAGAACTAGTACAGTAACACCCAAGAACATACAGTAAAACACAAAATCGCAGTACATAACACACAAGAGCAGTACAGAACACACAAGAACATACAGTAACACCACAAGAGCAGCACAGTAACACACATAGAGCAAACAGTAACACACAAGGAGCAGTACAGTAATCGACACTAGAGCAGTACGTACCACACATAACAGGTACAGTAACACACTAGAGCTACCGTTAACACACAAGAACAGTACAGTTAACCACTAGAGCAGTAACAGTAACACACAAGAACAGTACATAACACACAGAACCGTACAGTAACACACAAGAACATAACAGTAACACACGCAGAACAGTACATACACACAAGAACAGTACAGTAACACACAATAACAGTACAGTAACGCACAGAACATAACAGTAACAACACAAGAACCAGTACAGTAACCACAAGAACAGTACAGGTAACACACAAGAGCATTGCATTAACACACCAACAACAGTACAGTAACACACAAGAACATACAGTAAAACAACAAAAGAACAGTACAGTAACTCACAAGAACATAACGTTACACACAAGAACCGTACCGTAACGCACAAGAACAGTACGTTAGCACACAAGAGCAGTACAGTAACACACAAGAACAGTACAGTAACACTACAAGAACAGTTACAGTAACACACAAGAGCATACAGTAAACACTACAAGAACAGTACTGATACATGTGTTTAACTGTAAAGCTCTTGTGTGGTATACTGTACTGCTCTAGTGTGTTACTTCTGTACTGTTCTTAGTGTGTTTACTGTAACTGCTCTAGTGTGATTTCTGTACTGTTCTTGTGTTTACCTGTACTGTTCTTGTGTGTTACTGAAACTGCTCAGTGTGTTACAGGTACTGTTCTTGTGTGTTACTATACTGTTCATTGTGAGTTACTGGTCAATAAGATAGAAAAGTTTAGCTGATGGATTGAACAAAACCACCAAAATAAAATGCATCACTTAATTTCATCTTTATAATGAAAAAGAGCCATAGAGTACTATAAAACAGTGAGTTGTGATACAGAAAGAAGCATGTAACTAGTGTTTGTTTGTTGCACAGTTGGTTTCACAAGTTCAAGTTGCATAACATGTTTACATAATACAAGTATTAAGTTTCTGGAAAAGTAATTCACTGACCAAACACTACATGTAAATTTTCCCTGCTGAATTACAGAACTTATTCTGAGGGTGCTACGAGCCATAGCAAGGTGTTTAATGTGTATGGAAGAAGATACCAAACAACAACATAAATCAGTCAAGAAGAGAAAATGGACTGGGATTCAAGGCAGCCAAGAACACATCAACGTGCGCTTTTGCATAATGCATCCAGATTATTTTAAAGTAAGACACCTCTCTGACTGTGTGTGTTATGAAAGTGTAGATAAAAGCACCTTACCAGTTCTATGAGGTCAAACCATCAACATCAAGCAAGTAACTATCATATTGACTGGTTTGAATATCAGCTTAATTCCTGAAGTCATGTTTTATACCTGCACAGTAAGAATTTTTGGGCTTCAAGGTTAGCTACACTCTTATAATTCCATTCCGAACCAGAAGAATTGTATGGATGTGCTCCACCTATAAAAGTTGTTGGTTTGACCAGTCAAGATACAGCATCTTTAACACAACCACTGGATCATGAAATATAATGGTCAGGTGTCCCTTTAGCTCGAACACTAGCGCATTCACTCACACACTGAGGTCAGGGTTCATCCCCGTATAGAGAACGTTAGGATGTTTTCCATAAGCAACCAGCCTGGTCCATGTTCACCCTCAGTAGAAAAAGAGTGACTTGGTGTTTAGTTCTGGTGTGGAATCGCATCCTGGGACAAAAGTTTTACCTAATTTGCTGAAATGCTCTGCATAACAATGGCTTTCCTATATACTCTTATTCACTTGATTCAACTAGAGAGGCCTGTATACCTTGTACGTGTATATGTATTTGTAGAAATTTGAAAGATATGATTTTATTATATTCAAGTGTAACTACATGTGAAACCGTGATGAGCAGAAACTCGTTTAACATCAATGGACACTTACTCAGCCCTTGCGTACCAAACTTTTTGCATACATTAAAGCATTGCTGATGTCAGAACTATTCAAGAAGGGCCATAAAATGAAGGGCCCCAATCAAACAACAAACGCAGCTGAGGAAAGTATAGCCTAATTTGGTAAATTCTTTGACTGGTATATCTCTCACTTGAGTCCAGGTGAGCATAATAGTTTCAAGCTGCAAGATTACCCTGTATGGCTTTGAACATATGCAGGAAATGTTTATTAGCTCTTAGAAGATGATGAAGAAGAGACATAGCCCCAGATGGAAATGTTGCAGAGCTCATTACACAGATACAAGGGAGGCAGATAACAGAGAAGTGATGAGAAGAAAAAACAGTTTAACATTACAATGGTTATGTGAGCAGGTCCCATATTACCTAATAGTAAAGCCGTAGACTGTTTTCACTAAAGAGGACCCTGACCAATCTAAAAGCACTGCCTCTGAAACAGGTTCTAAGCAGCTGATTCCTTACCATCATCTGTATAATATGTTGCACATAAGAGGACCAAATATGCATTGACAAGAATTTCTCATACTCCATAAAACCAGTCGACTTCAGTGTCAGACCTTAACTATGCCACCTCAACCCAGTAGTCACAGGCACTCTCTCCTCTCTTCAGGAATTATCAACAAACACGAGCAATCACAACTTAAGGTAAGAAAATATTATTTTAATTAATATTTGTAGCCATTAACAATACATTAAACTAATATATCATGACAACCAATTACAATTTCATTATCATTTCATTTTTATACATATTGTGAAGACCTAAAAGAAAACGTTCTTTGAGGCAATTTTCGTGGCCCAACAAAGTTGAACCTACATTCATGTTTATATTTTTGCATTTGCCTGTTTCTTAACAGGTTTTAGGCAATACTGAAATTGTTTTATTTTATTATTTTTAGTTTTCATTGTTTGTTAGGCCTAGTGCATTGCAACACTTGATAAATGAACATTAAACATGTTTTTAGGCTGTTATATGACATTGTGCAAGTGATATATAAGAGTATGTCAGGTAATCAAAGTTTTAAACACATAGAAAAAAATACAGTTGATAAGCATCATATGTGTTAGATTTCCCACCAGGATACCCAGAGGTCAAACAAGTGACTTATTTCCACTGGGTGTGATTTCACTTTTAAGACAATATTCACTTGACACAGGCATAGTGGAGGTATGCCGTGTACATTACAACTACAGTGGACCCTCCGACCAGCGATGCAACGATTAACGCTACAACAGACTAGCGATACATTTTATCGCAAAAATTTTGCCCAAGATTACGAGCTAAAAAACTCGACCAACACTATTCGTTCCGACTGAGACGCGTCCACTTCGGGACAGTGTTTACAGCGCCAGCCTCCACCGCTGTCACTCTTCCAAGCATACAATCGACATTTTCATATTATTCACAGCCGTTTTAAGTGATTATTCAACCGCAAAATAAGTCACCAAGGGCCCCAAGAAAGCGCCTAGTGCCAACCCTACAGCAAAAAGGTGAGAAGTAACTATGGACTATGAAGAAAGATGAGCTTGCTAATATGATAAGTGGAGTGCATGACTCGAGCTGGCCGGCTGTACACTAAACCCCAATCAACCATCGCTACTATTGTGGCCAAGAAAACGGCAATCACGAAGCAGGTTCTTGCCAAGAGGTGCAACTATTTTTTTCGAAACTGAATCGCAATGATAGGAAGATGTTGAGAGACTGTATTGGTATGATAAAACGAAAACAGAGTAGCAGGAGATAGCACTCTCAAGCGATCATATTGAAAAGCTAGGAAGTTGCAATGATATTTAATTAGAAAGAAATGCCAGCAACTAGTGGTGATGTGTATGAATTTAAAGGCCAGCAAAGTTGGTTGAGAGATTTAAATCGTATGCATACATAGTGTATATACATGAGAGGCTGCATTGGAACCAAAAAGACAGCTGAAAGAATAGGTGCAGGCATTCCAAGGAGTAAATAACATGAAGGCTGAAACCTGAAACATGTGTTTAATGGTGACACTACAATTTGTGAAACACTTTAGATTGTCATAAAGGAACGGAGTACAGGCCTTCTCTGGCAATATTTGTGCGCAGAGGTCCAGTGACTCTCAGCTGGTCCTATGTGCAATTAAAAGTAGGGAATACACCGAAAAATGACTTGCCCACTCAATTCCTAATGGAAGTGGGATTCCCCTTTCTAAACACTAAGACCATCAACACACTCCCCTCTTCCTCATTCCCATCATCATCACCAGATCTTCAAATAAAGGTAAGTGTCAATAACATATGGCATGTCTTCTTCCAGTTGTGTGTATTAAAAAAGATTTCATATGTTAAAAATTTTTTTTCAATACCTTTTGGTGCTTGGCATGGATTAATTTGATTTCCATTATTTCTTATGGGGAAAAATTAACTATGACTAACGAACTATTTTGACTACGATGAGCTCTCAGAAAGATTAATAGCGTACTACTCGAGGGTCCACTGTATAAATAATTATGACATGTATAATATACAAATATGAATAGTATTTTATTAACCTTAACCCGTTTGACTGTTTTGGTGTTTGTACGTAATAAATAGCGTTTACTGAGTAGCCGTGTTTGACGTATTACCTTAGAGTTTACCTGGAGAGAGTTCCGTGTATCAACGCCCCCCGGCGCCGGTCTGTACCAGGCCTCCTGGATGATCAAAGACTGATCAGCCGGCTTGTTGCTGCAGGCTGCACGCAAAACCAACGAACAGCCACAGTCCTCGGCTGGTCATGAACCGACTTAGGTGCTAGTCCAGTCCAGCTTTTGAAGACCTGCAGGGGGTCCTGTTGTAATCCCCCTTATGTACTTCATAAATCCTAGCGGCTTCAAATCAACAGGAGGAAAGCTGTAGGCCCACATGTTGAGAGAATAGGTCTGTGTGTCAGTGTGCACCAAAGATATAAAAATCTGGTGCATGCAGTGCATAATGAGAAAATAGAAACTCCAAGAAACCACTCCAACCGTTTTTTTTAATTAAAATGCCAATGCCGACTTGGTGGTCTATTTTCGTAGAGTATTTATGGTTTCTATTCTCGTTTTCCTTGATCTCGTTTTGATAGAATGGAAAACATAGTATGAAATGAGAGGTGATTTTTTCATTGGTTTTACTATAAAAAAAACCTGGAAATGGAGCTCAAAGTAGAGGAAATATTTGATTTTTGCCGATGTTCAAAAGTAAACAAATGATGTCATTGTCCAATACATGTCCAACTAGTCATTCTAATATGCAGTCATGAATGGGTTGACATTATTTGTACAATTATTACAATATTGCAGTCTGCATAACAGTAAATCTTCTATTTTTTGTTTGAATAAAAATTCAAAATAGAAGGCAAGAGTAATATCAGAGGGGCTTGGAGACATGACTGATGAACAAAGAAAATGTTATTTTAGAGCTAGGAATGTCTGCATTGTTCATTCTGGACCTTATTTTGAAACTGTCATATTTTTTAATTTTCGTGAAATTGGCCAAATTGCAAATTTCTGACCACGTTATTGGGTAGTTTCTTGTACTCAATCGATAGTAAAAATGGAGTTCTAAAGAAATAGCTATGAGTTTGGTCGACTGGAGCAATAGAATTGGCCGAAAATAGGGCTCAAAGTGGGCGAAATCACCGATTTGTAAATATCGCCGAGGTCGCTAACTTTGCGAGAGCGTAATTCCATCAGTTTTTCATGAAATTTCAATTTTTTGATGTCATTACAATCGGGAAAAGATTCTCTATCATTTCATAAGATTTTTTTTTTTTTTTTTTTTTAAATTTTGCAACACCAGGAAACACCTCAGGATTGGGGGCTGTGGCAGTCAAGGGGTTAAACTGTTAAAACGCAGATCTACGTTTGCAAGCGTAGCGCTTTGACCTTGATTTTCTCCATAAGAAAGCATGTAAAAAAAAAAGGTATGGCAAACACGAGGAAATTAAATCTTCATCAGAGTACAAAACAAATTCTGGTCACAAAATAGAGCGAAACACCAACGTCAAAGACCTGGGAGTGATCATGTCGGAGGATCTCACCTTCAAAGACCATAACATTGTATCAATCATATCTGCTAGAAAAATGACAGGATGGATAATGAGAACCTTCAAAACTAGGGATGCCAAGTCCATGATGACACTCTTCAGGTCACTTGTTCTATCTAGGCTGGAATATTGCTGCACACTAACAGCACCTTTCAAGACAGGTGAAATTGCTGACCTAGAAAATGTACAGAGAACCTTCACGGCGTGCATAACGGAGATAAAACACCTCAATTACTGGGAGCGCTTGAGGTTCCTGAACCTGTACTCCCTGGAACGCAGGCGGGAGAGATACATGATTATATACACCTGGAAAATCCTAGAGGGACTAGTACTGAACTTGCACACGAAAATCACTCGCTACGAAAGCAAAAGACTTGGCAGACGATGTAACATCCCCCCAATGAAAAGCAGGGGTGTCACTAGCACGTTAAGAGACCATACAATAAGTGTCAGGGGCCTGAGACTGTTCAACTGCCTCCCAGCATACATAAGGGGGATTACCAACAGACCCCTGGCAGTCTTCAAGCTGGCACTGGACAAGCACCTAAAGTCGGTTCCTGACCAGCCAGGCTGTGGCTCGTACGTTAGTTTGCGTGCAGCCAGCAGTAACAGCCTGGTTGATCAGGCTCTGATCCACCAGGAGGCCTGGTCACAGACCGGGCCGCGGGGGCGTTGACCCCCGGAACTCTCTCCAGGTAAACATCTACGTTCAGAGTGCTACGCTAGTGAAAGTAGGTCTACGTTTGGACAGTTTATGGGTTAAAAATATACTACATAAACACACACTACAAGAGGTGTGCCAGTATGTTTAAAACACATCATGTTTACCTGTACTTTTACACTAGTATTTTTGGGCATTACTTACTTACATACACTTAACTTACCAGATAAATATGGATGAGAAAATGCCGGGAGCTTTAATACATGACATTCTGCAGTGTGTATTTCTTCGGCATAATTTGGCAGCCAAATGTTACATCTCCCACATGGAATATAGGAATCTGCTTCTAATTTCCGGTTCATTTTCTGAAATTTAACCAAAATTTAAGTAATATTGAATTATGGTTACTTCTGGAAGATAAAATATCTTTTCTGTGTTAAGCAGTGCTGAAATAAGTTAGTTTTTATGTCTGTCCAGTCAAAAATGAAAGACAAAACTGGACATGTTTATGTTTGTTTTAGTGCATTCTTCAGTGGAAAAATAACCACACATGCAGTATAATGCATTATGATAAAGCCCACTGTGAGGGTAAAACACAGTCAATTAAGGTTCACATTAACTGCATTTGTGTCTACTTTTTCCATTGTGTTGATATTTTATACAATTTATCATACTCTTGAGTACATACAGCCTCTCCTCACTTAACGACAGAGTTCCATACCTAGGACCACATCGTTGAATGAATTCATCACTAAGTGAGGAGCATATTATAATGGTAGTGAATTTATGTCAACCATCTTTGATATTGTTTAATGTCACCTTTGCACCATTTATAACATTTCTGGTATTTTTAAATGTTTATACGTAGGGTACTGTATACTGACATAAACAGAATAGAGGAAATCAGCTCTAATATACATTAATTTAGGCATAGATACGGTCAGAGAGCTCATTGTAAGTCTGGGGGCGTTGGTAAACAGTACGTCATTAAGTGAGGAGAGGCTGTACTACAAAATCCATTTCTAATTTCATAGGTACAAAGAAAGTCACTATCATGCCAGGGCATTTTGGACAGACTTAACCTGATACCATGGTCTCTTTAAAAGAGTTTTAAATTTCAAATATTTATTATTTTACTCTATTACTAAAAATGAGGAAACCCATTTTTCTTAATTTAATAAGCTTTATAGTTTTAATGCAGTACTACATGTACTCAAAACACCCCCAAATATCTGTAGTGTACAGCATATTAAAATGCTTCCTTCCAGCATACATAAGGGGAATTACCAATAGACCCCTGACTGTCTTCAAGCAGGCACCGGACAGGCACCTTAAGTCAGTACCTGACCAGCCAGGCTGTGGTTCGTACCCTTGGTTGTGTGCAGCCAACAGTAACAGCCTGACTGATCAGGCCCTGATCCACCATGAGGCCTGGTCACAGACCGGGCTGTGGGAGCATTAACCCCCTGAAACCCTTTCCAGGTATACTCCAGGTATAATAATTCTCACAGCTTGGTTGATCTGTCACTTGGTGGAGGTACCTGTAGATTATTATTATTATAATCAAGGGGGAAGCGCTAAATCCGGAGGATTATACAGCGCCTGGGGGGGATGTGGAAGGCATTCAGGCTTAATTCGGGGAACTGGAGCACAGATCCAATTCCCTAAATCAAGAGCCCCTCACCAACATCAAGGGAACCTTTCCCTTGAGGGGAGGTACCTGTAGAGGTCCTCTTGTAAACTTCTACACTTGTCCTAGCACTGTTTAAGATATCTTCTGCTAAGATGTTAATTAATGTGGACTCATGGATCTTACTAAGATGCCCTCTTTTGTGCTCATGCCACCAATGATCTTCACTGGATGTATTATATACTATTTCCTCCAATATCTCGCACTCTCCTAGGTAGTAGGTTGGTAGACAGCAACCACCCAGGGAGGTACTACCATCTTGTGGTAGTAGGTTGGTAGACAGCAACCACCCAGGGAGGTACTACCATCTTGTGGAGTAGTTGGTAGACAGCAACCACCCAGGGAGGTACTACCATCTTGTGTAGTAGGTTGGGAGACAGCAACCACCCAGGGAGGTACTACCATCTTGTGGAGTAGGTTGTAGACAGCAACCACCCAGGGAGGTACTACCATCTTGTGGTAGTAGGTTGGTAGACAGCAACCACCCAGGGAGGTACTACCATCTTGTGGTAGTAGGTTGGTAGACAGCAACCACCCAGGGAGGTACTACCATCTTGTGGTAGTAGGTTGGTAGAACAGCAACCACCCAGGGAGGTAAATAAACCCTCTTGTGGTAGTAGGTTGGTTAAAACAGCAACCACCCAGGGGGGTAAATACCCTCTTCTGGTAGTTTTGGTTGGTAGACAAACAACCACCCAGGGAGGTACTACCGTCCTGTGGTAGTAGGTTGGTAGACAGCAACCACCCAGGGAGGTACTACCTTCCTGTGGTAGTAGGTTGGTAGACAGCAACCACCCAGGGAGGTACTACCGTCCTACCAAGTGAGTGTAAAACGAAAGCCTGTAATTGTTTTACATGATGGTAGGATTGCTGGTGTCCTTTTTTCTATCTCATAAACATGCAAGATTTCAGGTATGTCTTGCTACTTCTACTTACACTTAGGTCACACTACACATACATGTACAAGCATATATACAGTAGGGCCCCACTTATACGGCAGGTTAGGTTCCAGGCTACTGCCGTAAAGTGGAACACCTTTTTTTTCCACTTATAAATGCATACAAATACTAGATAACAAGTTTACACTAACATATATTAATTAGCAAAAAAGAACTAGGGAAAATAAAAAGAAATAACACTTTTGCACTCATTACTTTCCTTTGAATATTTAAAATCTTAAAC
>NC_069439.1:1376026-1392375 GCF_026875155.1 Cherax quadricarinatus | reverse complement strand
TGTACTTGATGAAGATTTAATTTCCTCGTGTTTGCCATACCTTTTTTTTTTACATGCTTTCTTATGGAGAAAATCAAGGTCAAAGCGCTACGCTTGCAAACGTAGATCTGCGTTTTAACAGTTTAACCCCTTGACTGCCACAGCCCCCAATCCTGAGGTGTTTCCTGGTGTTGCAAAATTTAAAAAAAAAAAAAAAATTCTTATGAAATGATAGAGAATCTTTTCCCGATTGTAATGACATCAAAAAATTGAAATTTGATGGAAAACTGATGGAATTACGCTCTCGCAAAGTTAGCGACCTCGGCGATATTTACAAATCGGTGATTTCGCCCACTTTGAGCCCTATTTTCGGCCAATTCTATTGCTCCAGTCGACCAAACTCATAGCTATTTCTTTAGAACTCCATTTTGTACTATCGATTGAGTACAAGAAACTACCCAATAACGTGGTCAGAAATTTGCAATTTGGCCAATTTCACGAAAATTAAAAAAATATGACAGTTTCAAAATAAGGTCCAGAATGAACAATGCAGACATTCCTAGCTCTAAAATAACATTTTCTTTGTTCATCAGTCATGTCTCCAGGCCCCTCTGATATTACTCTTGCCTTCTATTTTGAATTTTTATTCAAACAAAAAATAGAAGATTTACTGTTATGCAGACTGCAATATTGTAATAATTGTACAAATAATGTCAACCCATTCATGACTGCATATTAGAATGGCTAGTTGGACATGTATTGGACAATGACATCATTTGTTTACTTTTGAACATCGGCAAAAATCAAATATTTCCTCTATTTTGAGCTCCATTTCCAGGTTTTTTTTATAGTAAAACCAATGAAAATCACCTCTATTTCTATAATATGTTTTCCATTCTATCAAACGAGATCAAGAAAACGAGAATAGAACCATAAATACTCTACGAAAATAGACCACAAAGTCGGCATTTTAATTAAAAAAACGGTTGGAGTTTTTTTTTCTCATTATGCACTGCATGCTCCAGGATTTTTTTTATATGGTGCACACTGACCACACAGACCTATTCTCTCACATGTGGGCCTACCAGCTTTCTCCTGCTTGATTTGAAGCCGCTAGAATTTATGAGTACATAAGGGGGATTACCAACAGACCCCTGGCAGTCTTCAAGCTGGCACTGGACAAGCACCTAAAGTCGGTTCCTGACCAGCCGGGCTGTGGCTCGTACGTTGGTTTGCGTGCAGCCAGCAGCAACAGCCTGGCTGATCAGTCTCTGATCCACCAGGAGGCCTGGTCACAGACCGGGCCGCGGGGGCGTTGACCCCGGAACTCTCTCCAGGTAAACTCTCCAGGTAATACGTCAAACACGGTACCTCGTAAGACGTATATATACGTACAACCAAAACAGTCAAAGGGTTAAGGGTTAATAAAATACTATTCATATTTATATAATATACAGGCATAATTATTTATACAGTGGACCCTCGACTAACGCTATTAATCCGTTCCTGAGAGCTCATCGTTAGTCAAAATAATCGTTAGTCAAGTTAATTTTCCCCATAAGAAATAATGGAAATCAAATTAATCCATGCAAGACACCCAAAAGTATTGAAAAAAATTTAACATATGAAATATTAATTTTAATACACACAAACTGAAGAAGACATGCACAGTTACATGACACTTACCTTTATTGAAGATCTGGTGATGATTGATGGGATGGGAAGAGGGGAGTGTGTTGATGGTCTTAGTGTTTAGAAGGGGAATCCCCTTCCATTAGGACTTGAGGTGGCAAGTCCTTTTTCGGGGTTACTTCCCATCATTTAATGCCACTAGGGACCAGCTTGAGAGTCACTGACCTCTTCGCACAACATATCAGCACAGTAGCGGCCTGTACCTCCCGTCCCTTTATGACATTCCTAAAGTGTTTCACAACATTCATTGTCACCATGAAACACTTGTTCAGGTTTCAGTCCTTCCCTGTCCTATGTACTCCTTAATTCCTCACATATTGAAGAAGCTTACAGCTGCTTTTTGGTCCAAAATGCAGCCTCTCCATGCCTTTATTACACTATGTATGCCACACGATTCCTTAAATCCTCTCAAACAACCTTTGCTGGCCTTAAATTCACGCACATCACCACTATTGCTGGCATTTTTTAATTAAATCATCAGCCAATTCCTAGCCTTTTCACATAGATCACCCCTTGAGAGATGCTATCTCCTGCTATCGTTTTTCGTTTATCCATACCAATAACAGTCTCTCAACATTTCTATGCACTTGCGATCTCAGTTTCGGATTTGTGAGGGGGGGAGGGCTAGGCCGTTGCCAGAACAGCTTCTTGATTTGCCGTTTCTTGGCCGCGGGACAATAGATCTCTGGTTGATTGGGTGTTTTGTGAACGAGCCTGCCAGCTCGGAGACATGCACTCCACTTTCATACTTAGCAATGATCTCTTTCTTCATATCCATAGTAATTCTCACCCTTTTTGCTGTAGGGTTGGCACTAGGAGCTTTCTTGGGGCCCATGGTGACTTATTTTGCAGGTGCAATCACTAAAAAGGCTGTGATAATATGAAATGTTCCGATTGTATGCTTGGAAGTGACAGCGGTGGCTGGCTGGCTTGTAAACACTGGCCAGAAGTGGACGCGTCTCAGACGGAACGAATATTAGTGTTGGTCGAATTTTTTAGCGCTAATCGAGGCAAAATTTTTGCGATAAAATGTATCGCTAGTCAGATGTATCGTTAGTCGATGCCATCGCTGGTCGAGGGTCCACTGTAGTTGTATAATGTACAGGCATACCTCACTATGCCTGTGTCAAGTGAATACTGTCTTAAAGTGAATCACACCCCAGTGGAAATAAGTCACTTTGTTTGACTTTTGGGTCATCCTGGTGGGTAATCTACACATATGATGCTATATAACTGTATTTATGTGTACTGTACCTGAATAACCTTACTATTCACTTGCCAATGCATATAACAGCCTAAAAACATGTTAATAGTATCATTTATCAAGTGTGCAATAGCACTAGGCCTAACAAACAATGAAAACTAAAAATAATAAATAAAACAATTTCAGTATTGCCTAAAACCATGTTAAGAACAAGGCAAATGCCAAAAATAATAAACATGAATGTAGGGTTACATTTGTTGGGCCCCGAAAATTGCAAAGAACTTTTTTTTTTTAGGTCTTCAAATTGTATAAAAATCAAAATGATAATGAAATTGTAATTGGTTGTCATGATGTATTATTTAATGGTATTGTTTAAGGCTACAAATATTACATTAAATAATTATTTCGTACTTAGAGTTGTGTTGCTCGTGTTTGTTGATAATTCTGAAGAGAGGAGAGAGATGCTGTGACTACCTGGGTTGAGTGGATCAGTTAAAGGCTCTGACACTGAAGTCGATGGTTGTATTGGGAGTATTTGAGAAATTCTGTAATGCATATTTTGTCTCTTACGTCAACATATTTTACAGATTGAATGTAAGGAATCAGCTGCTCTAAACCTTACAGAGCAGTGCTTTAGATTGGTCAGTCCCTCTTAGGTGAAAAAGTCTACGGCTTTAACTAATATGTATATGGCCGCTCACATAACCATTGTAATGTGAACTGTTTTTTTCTTCCTCATCTTCCTCCTGTATATCTGCCGCCCTTTATCTGTGTATTGATCTCTGCCAACATTTCCTCTGGACTCCTGTCCTCATCATCAGCTTTCTAAGAGCTCATAAACATCTTCCCTCATATCTTCAAAGCCATCACCTGGTAATCTGCCAGCTGGAACTATTTGCTCACCTGGACTCAAGGGTGAGAGAATAACCAGTGGAAAGAATTTACCAAATAGGCTTTAACTTCCTCAGCCTGCGTTTGTTGTTGATTGGGGCACTATCATTTTATGCCCTTCTGACATAGTTTCTGACATCTGCAATGTTTAATGTATGCAAAAAGTTTGGTACTGCAAGGCAGAGTAAGTGTCCCATTGATGTAACGAGTCTGCATCCCGTTTCACATGTAGTTACACTTTAAATAATAATAAAATAATATCTTTTATTTTCTACAAGTACATTACACGTACAAGTATACAGCCTATTGACATCCATGACATAATTAGTATATAGAAAACCACTTGTTATGCAGAGCATTTCCAGCAAATTAGGGTAAATTTTTGTCCCAGATGCGATCCACACCAACTACACCCAAGTACTCATTTTATACTGATGGGGAACATGGACAGCAGGTGTCTTATGAAACACATCCTAACGTTCCCTCTATACCGGGGATTCGAACTCCAGACCTCAGTGTGAGAGCTGAATGCCGCAAGTGTTCGAGCCACAGACACCTTGACCCAATAATTTCATGATCCAGTGGTTGTGTATTAAAGTGCTGCATTGATGGTAAACACAACTTTTATAGTGGATGCACATCCAACAAATCTTCTGATTAGGAAAAATGAAATTATCAAAGTGAAGGAACTTGAATGCAAAATTCTTACTGTGCAGTAAAACATGACTTCAGGAATTAAGTGATATTCAACCATCAATATATAGTTCCTCTGTCATTGATGTAGACTTGTTTGAGACCTCCAAGAACTGGTTAAGTGCTTTAACACACCTTTCATAACACACACGTCATGAGTGTCTACACTTAAAATCATCTGATGCATTACTTCAAAAGAGCAAGTAGATTTGACCTGGCTGCCTTTAATCCCAGTCCAATTTCCTGTTCCATGACTGAATTTAAGTTGTTGTTGGTATCTTCTTCCACATCACATTTAAATCTGCTATGCACGTAGCCACCCCTCAGAAATAAGTTCTTGTAATTCAGCAGGGAAATTTAATGTAGCTGTTTGGTCAGCTGAATTACTTTTGCCAGAAAACTTAATACATGTATTATGTAACCTGTTATGCAACTTGAACTTGTGAAACCAACTTGTGCAAAACAAACACTCTTGTTCATGCCTTCCTTCTGTATCACACACTGTTTTATAGTACTCTAAGGCTCTTTTTCCTTATCAAGATGAAATTAAGTGATGCATCTTTCTTCTTGGTGGTTTTGTTCAATCCACTCAGTAACTTTTCTGTCTTATTGACCAGTAACACACTAGAGCAGTACAGTAACACACAAGAACAGTACAGTAACACACAAGAACAGTACAGTAACACACAAGAACAGTATAGTAACACACAAAACGTACATAACACACTAGAGCAGTTACAGTAACACACAAGAACAGTACAGTAACACACAAGAACAGTACAGTAACACACTAGAGCAGTACAGTAACACACAAGAACAGTACAGTAACACACTAGAGCAGTACAGTAACACACAAGAGCTATACAGTAACACACAAGAACAGTACTGTTCTTGTGTGTTACTGTACTGCTCTTGTGTGTTACTGTACTGTTCTTTGTGTGTTACTGGAACTTCTTGTGGTGTTACTGTACTGTTCTTGGTGTGACTTTACTGTTGTTTTGGTGTTTACTGTACTGCTCTTGGTGTTACTGTACTGTTCTTGTGTGTTACTGTACTGTTCTTTTGTGTTACTGTACTGTTCTTGTGTGTTACTGTACTGTATCTTTCTTGTGTGTTACATGTACTGATTTCTTGTGTGTTACTGTACAGCTCTATGTGTGTAATACTGTAACTGTTCTTCCTTGTGTGTTACTGTAACTGTTCTTGTGTTTACAGGACTGTTCTTGTGTGTTTACTGTACTGTTGTTGTGTGTTACTGACTGCTCTGTGTGTTACTGTCTGTTCTTGTGTCTTACTGGACTGTTCATTTGGTTACAGTACTGTTCTTGTGTGTTAACTGTACTGCTCTTGTGTACTGTACTGTTTCTTGTGTGTGACTGTACTGTTCCTTGGTGTGTTATTGTACGGCTCTTGTGAGCTACTGTACTGTTCTTGTGAGTTACTGTACTGTCATGGTGTGTTACTGACTGTTCTTGTGTGTTACTGTACGTGCTTTTGTGTTACTGTACTGTTTCTGTGGTGTTTACGAACTGTTGTTGTGAGTTACTGCACCTGCTCTGTGTGTTTACTGTACGTTCTTGTTGTTTACTGTACAGATTCTTGTGGTTACTGTTACGGTTCTTGTGTGTTACGTACTGTTCTTGTGTGTTACTGTACTGTTTCTTGTGTGTTAATGTACTGTTCTTTGTGTTACTGGTACTGCTCTAGTGGTGTAACTGTACTGGTTCTTGTGTGTTAACTGTACTGCTCTAGTGTTTTACTGTACTGATCTTTTGTGTTCTGTACTGCACCTATTGTGTTACTGGATCTGCTCTAGTGTTGTTACTGTTCTGCTCTAGTGTCTTACTGATGCTGCTCTTGTGTGCTACTGTACTGTTCTTGTGTGTTACGAACTGCCTTGTGTGTTTACTGTACTGCTTCTTGTGTGTTACTGTAATGTTTCTGTGTTTTTACTGTACTGTTTCTTGTTGTACGGTACTGTTCTTGTGTTACTGTACTGCCTTGTGTTTAACTGTACTGCTCTTTGTGTAGAGTTAACACCAACAGCAGTACAGTAACACACAAGAAAGTTACAGTAACACACAAGAACATACAGTAAAACACAAAACATACAGTAGCACACAAGAACCAACGAACACACAAGAACAGTAACAGAAACACTCAAAAACGGGGACAGGACACACAAGACAGTACAGTACACACAACAACAGTACAGACACACACAAGAACAGTACAGTAACACACAAGAACAGTACAGTAACACACAAGAACAGTACAGTAACACACAAGAACAGTACAGTAACACACAAGAACAGTACAGTAACACACAAGAACACTACAGTAACACACTAGAGCAGTACAGTAACACACAAGAACAGTACAGTAACACACAAGAACAGTACAGTAACACACAGAACAGTACAGTAAACACACAAGAACTGTACAGTAACTCACAAGGCAGTACAGTAACACACCAAGAACATACAGTAACACACCAACAACAGTACAGTAACACACAAGAACAGTACAGTAACACACTAGACAAGTGCAGTAACACACAAGAACAGTACAGTAAAACAAAAGAACAGTACAATAACACACAAGAACAGTACAGTAACACACAAGAACAGTACAGTAACACACTAGAGCAGTGCAGTAACACACAAGAACAGTACAGTAACACACAAGAACAGTACAGTAACACACTAGAGCAGTACAGTAACACACAAGAGCCATACAGTTACACACAAGAACAGTACAGTAACACACAAGAACAGTACAGTAACACACAAGAACAGTACAGTAACACACAAGAACAGTAACAGGAACACACAAGAACAGACATAACACACAAGAACAGTATAGTAACACCAAAGAACAGTACATAACACAAAAGAAACGGTACAGTAACACACAAGAAAGAACAGTACAGTAACACACAAAACATACAGTAACACACAAGGCAGTACAGTAAACACACACGAACCGTACAGTACACACAAGAACAGTACAGTAACACAACTAAGCATACAGTAACCGCACAAACAGTACAGTAACCAGAAGAGCAGTACAGTAATACACTAGAACAGACAGTAAACACACAAAACATACAGAAACACACAAGAACAGTAACAGTAACACACAAGAGCAGTACAGTAACACACAAGAACAGTACAGTAACACACTAGAGCAGTACAGAAACATACAAAAACAGTACAGTAACACACAAGAGCAGTACAGTAACACACAAGAACAGTACAGTAACACGCTAGAGCAGTGCAGTAACACACAAGAACAGTAGAGTAACACATTAGAACAGTACAGTAACACACAAGAACAGTACAGTAACACACAAGAACAGTACAGTAACACACAAGAGCAGTACAGTAACACATTAGAACAGTACAGTAACACACAAGAACAGTACAGTAACACACAAGAACAGTACAGTTACACACAAGAACAGTACAGTAACACACAAGAGCAGTACAGTAACACACAAGAACAGTACAGTAACACACAAGAACAGTAGAGTAACACATTAGAACAGTACAGTAACACACAAGAACAGTACAGTAACACACAAGAACAGTACAGTAACACCCAAGAGCAGTACAGTAACACACAAAAACAGACGCAACAACCTAGGCAGTACAGTAAACACACAAGAGCATACAGTAATTACATATCCCAGGATCCAATGCCTGTTATCCCAGGGTAAGGGGAGCAAAGAAACACAGCAGAAAAAAATTTAGACATATTATCCTTCACCAATGTAGAACAGCAATATGTACACTATGGACAGTAATAGTATAGTGCACGTCACGGTAAGCAAGGCAGAAATAGAAGCCACAAGATAGCAGACCGTGCTCAACCAGCTCTAGAATGAATGACAAAGGGCAGACAGAGAGCGGTACCACATAACCTCTTGCGATGGCCAAGTCCCACCTTCTTATTGGCTGAACCGGCCCTTTTGAAAGGGGGCCCCCCATCCCCAACTTTCAACTGGTTCGCTGGTTGGGGGAGATGCCTGAAAAGAGGGTGTGCCCATGCCCCAAAAAAAGGTTTTACGTACTCTTTGCATGCACACCCCCCCCCCGAGAAGGCTCGGGATTGGGCTCACCCCCCAGGGTAACCGTCCGCCATGGAAAACAATTATGGGGACCGCCTATCCTTCCCCCATCCAACTCTTAAATAGGCTCATTTTTCCCTGTGCCAAAAGCCAAACCCTAAATCGAGCGGACAGCAGTCAGATGGGGCCAAATAGGTCCAAGATACAAGCGGACGGTAGCCCGTACCCCCTCCTAAAAAAACCCCAAAAGGGGGATAAAAAAAAGAGTTAAAAAGGGGGGGGCCCAAAAAATCATCCAAACCCTAAATAAAAAAAAAAACTAGCCCTTTGACAAGGAGTCTGCCAAACACATTTTTTTTTCCGGAAATTATTTAATTTTTTGTTGTAGGGCTGCAGCCTGGCGCCCAACGCATAACCCTTGGTTGTGATTCTTCATGCTTGGGATAGACTAACGGTTGTGTCACGTGCTGGACACCTGCGATGTCTGGCCCACTAAAATCGAAATGCCCCAAAGCCAGTACCAGCGCGGGGGTTTCTTTTTCAAGGGTAGAGTAACCCCTTGATGTGGCGGAACTTGGCTGAAAAGATGCTACGGGGCTGAAAATCGTTGCCCTTTTTGTAATAGTCCGCCCCCCCCCGACCACAGCATCAACCTGTTAAAAAAGGGTTTGGGAAGTCTGGAGACGGAGAATGGGGGAAAAGCACAATAATTTTTTTGTTTTATTAAAAGCAGTGTTAAAATTACGTCCAATTAAAGGGAACTTTATGACGGGTAAGAGAGGAAAAGAGGGGAAAATATCTAGAATTTTACAGAATCTTCGAAAAATCCGTTTTCCCTAGGAAACGTTAAAGAGTTTTCCATCATGGGAAACGGGGATATTTTTTTAATCGAAAGAACTTTGCAAGTTTAGGTGAAAACATTACCACTCCCATCATGCCTAAAAAATGACAGTGGCCGGGCCCAAAAGGGATGTTTTAGATAATTAATGTTAATGGGAAATTTCTTAAAGGTCTCAACAGGCTTTAAGTCAAAGTGGGGGGTTGATCCCAAGTATCAACCCCAAAAAATTTAATTGGTATGCTGCCGTCCTTAAAGTCCTTTAATAGCCTGTGGAGGGTTTTTGGAAAAAGAGGGGGAATTTTTCATTCCGAAAGGGGGAAACTGTATACGATAATGACCCCCCTGGAATTCGAAGGCGAGATTTCTTCCCCTTATTGCAAAGGTACCTGATAGAAACCCTTTAAAGGAGATTAATTTGGACACAAAGTAGCCCCCAAAAGTAAATTTACGTATCCAAGAGGAAAAGGGGTAAGCATCTGTTTTGGACCTCTTTCATTTACGGTAGTCTGTCACTACGAAAACCCCCCATCACCCCTTTTTTACTAGGATGCACGGTGAAGCCCTTGGACAGATGACTCCTCCACTAAACCATGTTCTAAAAGAAGTCTACTTCCTGTGAAAGTACCTTTTGGGTTTTCAGGATTAGTCTGTAGGGGGGGGTTTTAAAATTGGTTTAGATTTCCACATTAATCATGGTAAACCTAAGTACATTTTTTCGGCACATCCAAAAAAATATTAGGATATGACTGTAGAAGCTCAGTTAAATTGGTTGCTTGTTTTTAAAAAATCCTCCCTTTTAACGGGCTAGGATCTTGGGGAGGACAAAATTTAAAAAGTTTAGTATTTTTTCAGAGATAGATCAAAAGTCAGAGTCCCCTCAAGGTGGGGACAATCATTACTGGGACTTTATCGGGTGTATAAAAGGCCCTTATTTGTTTAAATGTGTAAGTTTTTGTTTTTGAGGTCTTTCAATGGGAGCTACCACATAATTTAAATCAGATAATCAATTATATTGCTAGGCCCCGTAACTAGCTTTCAAGGTGTGGCCAGGTATGGGTTCCCTGCCCCAAAACCCCTTGTCTCCTGGATGGAAGGGGGGAAATTGTGCACTTCTTCATACTCTTTTTCATCTTATTTTGAGCTGTTTTGGTTTAGCCGGGGCCCTAACCACGTGCCCCCGCAACCTTAAAAGAGGGTTGTAAGTGCTGAGCTTATCTTCTCCCATCATCCTTCTTTGAGCCCCCAAAGGGGACTCGTACTTGTCCCCAAAAGATCGCTCAAAGGGACTATACCCCTGTAGATCTTGCCCAATTCTGTATGAGAACGCAACAAAGGGTAGAGTTTTCTTTCCCAATCTGGGGAAAAGTGCATGCAAAAATTTCATATTGTTTTTAATTTTTGGTGGAATTTTTCCCAAGGCCCCCTTGGCACTGAGGGGTTAGGCAGTGGAAAAGTTGTGAATTACCCCTAACCCTGTTAATATTTCCCCCTAAATGCTTTGGCAGTGAAGTTGTACCTTGATCACTTTGTAAAAGTTTTGGGAATCCCCAAAACAAAAATGAATTTTTTAAAGTTTTGAAATAGCTTTAGTATTGATACTACCATAGGGTTTGCTTGGATTCTGGTTACTTTATCCATTTGTAAATAAATACTGGTTTTCCAGACTTTTACTTGGGTATGGACCTACACAAACTAAATTAAAAACTGCAAAAAGGGTTTTCCATCAGCAGGTATGGGTTGGGAGGTGCAGGTTTAATGGAATGTCCCGGTTTTTTCAAATTTCCGACATTTTCGCAACACCTAATATGATTCTTCAATCTTTTTTTAATTTTGGCCAAAAAAATTTTTTTTGTGTTCTATACAGGTTTTTTGTAATTCCCAAATGACCCCCTAAGAGTATTATGAAATAAATATTGAGGGCTATACTTGGGTTGGGGAACACTAACCGCGTTAATTCCGGCCCCCTATCCCTTTCATCTGTGCGACCAAATAAACATTTTTAACTTCATACTGATGGATGACCCCAAAAAAAGGGTTTACCCATGGGTGCCGAAAAAAATTTTAAAAAAGGGCCTTTCGTTTTTCCCCCCCGGAAAGGCAGTCCTGGGCAGAAACAGAGACTTGGCAATCCGAACCTGGGAAAAGGGAAGCTTATCGGGGTTTTCACTTGTTTTTCGGGGGCCCGGCCGGTGTGTCTCATAAAACAAAGGGCTATTCCGAGATCGGGGTCGTCCAAGGATAGGTCAAAATTTCCCAGAAACCTTGGGATGTTGCCCGAGTTATGGCCAAAAACTGGAGAAGCTTAACATTATAGGTTCAGGACACGAAGTAAAAGTAGTAATGTTATTACCCGTAATAACATGGCATTTTTATGGGAAAAACCTTTTTAGACCCTACGTCAAGTACCCGTGTAATTTTGCCTTTCATAATTTTATGCAAAGGGAATGAATTATAGCTCCTCTAGCTTCCATAAAACCCAGGGTTCAAAGAAGTATTCTCTGAAAGGGGTAATATTCCTTCTTGACAAGTGACAATATGCTCCCTTTTTAAAAGGGATTTTTTCTTTTTGGTTCGAGTTTTTCCTGAGGGAAAAAAGATTTCCAAAAATAAGGGGCCATACCTTTTTTTTACTTTTTAGGGGACATGTTACTGGGAATTTGAGATTTTTCCATGGGGTTTTAGGTTTTTGGGGGCAGTTGGAACTGATTTACCTCTTTATTACACCCGAAGGGAGACGACAGGCTTGCCCCTTTTCTCCCCGATGACGTTTCAAGTGGTGTCGTTTGGTGGGCCTCCCCTGGTATTTTTGTGAGATGTCCATAATAGTTTGCCCCTCCGCAGGGGGACCATATGTTTAGAAGCGTGGGTCCCAGGTGCTTGTTGGGTTCGTGACGCTCTCCCTCCGTGGACTTCATTCTCCAATGTTGCGATCTCTCTCCGCCAGACTGTTTAAAAGAGACGGGCCCCCGGACAAGGACGGGTTTGTTTCGAAGGATCACCCTGGTGCCCCCAATGCAGTGGTTTGTCCGATCCTGCAAAAAGACAAACCCGGGTCCCACAGACCCCCCAGGTTATCAATCGAAAACTGCACAGCTCCTCAAAGTTTGAGCACCACTCGCTTTTCCGTGGGAAAAGCTTTGGTTTGCTGTCTCCAAAATCCACAGGGTTGACCAGCTGCGCGTTCAATTTGAAGTCTTACAAATTTTGTGGGATAAAGTTATCTCCCAAAACTGTGGCTTCACTATTTTATAAACAGAAAATTTAGCGTCATTTAATAGAGTAAATTCTGGCCTTCCCAAAAATGCTGTTGAACCAACGCTGCCCGGGTGTTCCCGGCCCCCTCAAGGCTCGACCTGATTTTCCAAGCTTTCGAAAAAATTGTCTGGGTTTGGCTCTTGAAACGGGGAAAAAAGCTTACTGCTTTTTGTAAAATGAAATCGTTTACAAAGCGAAAACTGCCCCTTTCCTTTCCCTAACAATTCTTTTTCGATGTCTCTGTTCCCCCGTTTTCTCCGCGGATTTTTGCCGCTCAAGTGCCAAGGACGCTGATTCACCCCGAGCAACCCCGCTGCACTTTCTGATCATCTTTCTCCTAGGTGTATCTTTCCTCATGCGAGAAAATGAAAGTTTTTTCCCTAGCTCCCCTAGGGGAGGAGTTTGTTGGGCCCTCTCTCTTTAATAAATATGTAAACAAATGAACGCAGTTGCCAGCTGTAAAAGTGGTTTATAGGAATGCCAATGGAAGAGCAATTTGCCAACAACGCTGTAGGGACAATTTAGGTAGGTTATGCAAAAATATTGCCGACACCGGGTCTGACTCTCTAGGGGGCATAAGTTATTGCTAGCACAGTACGAATACCCCCCAAGTAACAGTTAATTTGCAGAAAACGCTAGCTTGCACTACATTCGAAACGCATACAAACAAAGCCGACTGACAAAGATTACGTTAGCGAAAACGAGCACACTGAACAAGTAGTAGCGAGTGCGAACGATCAACAATGCAAGGGGTGATCATAAGCAACTGAACGCAAAATTTGTAAAACGAAACGAGACAGCAAGCTAACAGTGTTCCCGCACAAGCTTCCCCAGCTCAAACCCTTTCTTAAGTCCAGCTCCAGCTCTCGGACAGGTACCCATATTACATCCCAGGGTCCAAATGGCTGTTATCCCGGGTAATGGGAGCAAAAAAAAACGCGAAAAAAAATTTAGCTTAATTATCCTTCACCAATTTAGAACAGCAATATGTACACTATTAAAGTAATAAGTAATGCACGTACGGTAAGCAAGCAGAAATAGAAGCCACAAGATAGCAGACCGTGCTCAACCAGCTCTAGAATGGGAATGACAAGGGCAGACAGGAGAGCGGTATCCCCATAAAACCCCGCGATTGCAAAACCCACCTTTTATTGGCTAGAACCTGGTCACTATTGAACGTGGGGCCCCCTCACCAATCTTAGCAACCTGTTCGCTGGTTGGGGAGTAGCCCGTAAAGAGGGTGTGTCCATGCGCCGAATAAAGGTTACGTACTCTTTGCATGCCACATACAGTAACACACAAGAACAGTACAGTAACACACAAGAACAGTACAGTAACACACAAGAACAGTACAGTAACACACAACAACAGTACAGTAACACACAAGAACAGTACAGTAACACACAAGAACAGTACAGTAACACACCAAAAAACAGTACGTAACACACAAGAACAAATACAGTAACACACAAGAACAGTACAGTAAAAACACAAGAAACAGTACAGTAACACACAAGAAAAGTACAGTAACATACAAGAACAGTACAGTAACACACAAGAACAGTACAGTAAAAACACAAGAACAGTACAGTAACACACAAGAACAGTACAGTAACACACAAGAACAGTACAGTAACACAAGAACAGTACAGTAACACACAAGAACAGTACAGTAACACACAAGAGCAGTACAGTAACACACAAGAGCAGTACAGTAACACACAAGAACAGTTTCAGTAAAAACACAAGAGCAGTACAGTAACACACAAGAACAGTACAGTAACACACTAGAGCAGTACAGTAACCACAAGAACACTACAGTAACACATAGAGCAGTACAGTAACACACAAGAACAGTTTCAGTACACACAAGAAACAGTACATAACACACCAAGAGCAGTACAGTAAACACAAGAACAGTACAGTAACACACAAGAGCAGTACAGTTAAAAACACAAGAACAATACAGTAACACACAAAAAACAGTCAGTAACACACAAGAACAGTACAGTAACACACAAGACAGTACAGTAACACACAAGAACAGTACATTAACACACAAGAACAGTACAGTAACAAAACAAGAACAGTACAGTAAACACACAAGAACAGTACAGTAAACACACAAGGAGCAGTAAACAGATCAGTAACACACAAGAACAGTACAGTAACACACAAGGGAAAATACAGTAACATTACAAAGAAACAGTACAGTAACACACAAGAACAGTTTCAGAAACACACAAGAACAGTACAGTAACACACAAGAACAGTTCAGTAACACACAAGAACAGTACAGTAACACACAAGAGCAGGTACACAAAGTAACACACAAGAACAGTACAGTAAAAACACAAGAACAGTACAGTAAACACAAGAACAGTACAGTCACAAAAACAATTCAGTAATACCAAACAGTAAAGGACCCACAAAAGTAAATAAACCCAAGAAAGTCATAAACAAGGAGTCTTACAACCCTGAGTTTTGTGTGTTTGTTGTTGTGTGGTGACTCACCTTAGGGGGGTTTTATCCTGTTGGGTTGCCCGGTTCGGGGGGTCCGAGCCCTGGGCCCCCCCTCTTCACTGATCGTATAGGGGCCTTCCCTGAGCGTGAGCTTTTTCATCCTTGCTTAAAATATGTTGGGTCTGCCCCCACTACATCGCTTCCCCCAAAATTGTTGTATTGTGTGGTGGTGTGGTCAAGAATGCTTTTTTCTTCGAGGTCGAGAAATAAAGCCTGGAGTAAAATCTGAGAGATTTTTTAAAAAGGAAAAATATATTTTTTGGGAAATTTCCATTCTAAGAACTTAGGGCGGGCTTCTTGTTAAATCAGTAAAGTTTCCCCCGACCTCCTTTTTCACATCTTTTACTTCTCTCATTTAAAAATTTTTTGAAAAAACTATAAAAACATTCTCCCTTTGTTTATTGATGATTGTATTAGAAAATTTTACAAAATAATTTGTTATTTCCGTTTTATTCCCCTTTTAATGCAATTTTATCTTAAAAAGAACGAGAGAAAAAAAAAAAAAAGCAGTATGTCTGCGAATGGTGAAATGAGTGAACATGTGTGTGTGTAGTGCATAGAGATTGAATTGTGCATACTATGTGTACAAGGGATGTTGTTTAATAGATGTAAAAACAGTTGAACCCGGAGAAATGAGGGGGAAGGGAGTTTTATCTGAGGGGCCCAAAATGGACTTCTGGAGCACGGAAATAGGGGGGAAACAAACACGCGCGCTCACACACAACGACTATGACCCCCACCTAACATACTACACCTGACATGATCACACCACTAGATCACAACCCGACTATGATCAAAACCCCGATATGATCCAAATAACGATGACCTCACCAACTCTGACCCACCTGCTATGACCTCCCTGACTAGATCCCAAACCTACTATGTCACACCTAACAGGGCCTCACCTAATATGACCCCATGACTATACCTCACCCGGCTTGATCCAACCGACTATGATCACACCTAACTATGACCTCACCAACTCGACCTCACCGACTTGACTACCCGACTTGACCCCACCCAACTAGACCCCACCTATGACCACACCCGGGTAAACACTACATGACCTCACTACTATGACCACACCTAAAAATGACCCCCCTGACTATGACCACATCTATAACCCTTCAGAATATGACCCCCTGACTGACCACTAAGTTTTGACCACTCCTGACTGCGACCCCCATTATAGAGCAGTA
>NC_069439.1:1336904-1375526 GCF_026875155.1 Cherax quadricarinatus | reverse complement strand
AGGCTGTTAACTCAAAGATACTCAATTGCGGTAGGGTCAGACAAATTTCCTAGGTCCTGAGAAAGGAGCCACGGCACTGTGTGTGCCACTAACAACAATTTTCAAAACATCTGTTGAAAAGAGCAAGTACTAAGGTGTGGAAGATAACAAATATAACCTCAGTCTTTAAGAAAGGAGACAGATAGGCACCATTAAATTACAAATGAATATTACTGACATGTATAGTATGCAAATTCGTGGAATAGCTTGTCAGGAAAAGAGTGACGGAGTACCTACACGATAACCAGCATGGTCTCAGGGAAGGGAAATCCTGTGTCACAGACCTAGTGGAGTTATACGACAAAGTGACAGAAGTAAGGCAAGAAAGAAAGGGGTGGGTAGACTGCATTTTATTGTATAAAAGGCTTTCAATAGAGTTCCGTGTTACAAAAAACGCGATTCTAAAAGCTTAGAGATCTCCAGTGAATACTAGAAAGGACTGCCCTTCTAGCATCCAGCCTGTTACTGGGTTTTCGTAACAAGTAGTCAGTTATCCTTGTCCAATTATCCATTAAAATTCAGTATGGTTCAATAGCGCTTTAGGATTACAACTGGTAGGCTACTAACTAGAGAAATTAAAATTTAATGAATTTATTAAGTCTAGAGGTATATTATCAAAGTAAATTAAATCACAGCAATCAAAATAAAATCAATCTCTCGAGTTCAATATTATTGTGCTGAAAGCACATATCACATTTAAAATTTTCTTAAGTACCGTCAGGTACATTAACATTTAATAAGATATTACAAATATGTACAAGTAAGTGTGTGTATGCGTGTAAGTGCTCTTAAGTAGTTAGCTATGTCTCAAGACTCGAATAAGACTTAAACAAGTGACTGACAAAGTCCTCAAATAAACTAACTTCTTGACCGACTGGCAACCCGAACAGTCTGCTTGAACAACAAAGAATGCTAAGCCCAATAGTAATGCAATATCAAGCGACTGCGACACAGAATCAGGAACAAGGAGATAATATAACGACACTAAGTAGGGACCATCTGCAGATCCTCCACAAAAGTTACAAAACTCCATAATACTGAATCTTTGTTCAGCATAGGTAAAACTGTGACTGTGACAATAACAGGAACCAGTACAAAATTAGGTCAGAAGCTATAGCTAAGGACCTGAGATGTTCAGAGTGTCTATGTGACACACAACCTCAGTACAACGTCGAAAATCACAAAGTCTATACAATGTTCTGTGAACAAAGTTCTACAGAACTAACAAGAATAATGAGACAGACAATCTGTCCAACCAGCAAGCGAGTCTCGAGCAGACTGACTACTTCACGAGAGGTGAGGACACCCCCCCCTCGATCACGTGATAGCCCCGTGGACAGCGCAGCTCAGAAGCCGGCAGTATAACGAGCGACAAGCGATAATTACAGTTTACCCGGAGTTTACCTGGAGAGAGTTTCGGGGGTCAATGCCCCACGGCCCGGTCTGTGACCAGGCCCCCTGGTAGATCAGCGCCTGATCAACCAGGCTGTTGCTGTGGCTGCACGCAAACCAAGTACGAGCCACAGACTAACTGAGCACATTTTATGTACATCCTAACAACATAAGTCAAATAACAATATAACAGTCAAATAATAATATAAAGTCATACATTTACGATTTAGCTATTATCGCAAATATAAGCAATATAAAATTAAATGAAAAGGTAATATACATTACATATATACATAATAATCATTGTAACCCATTCAGGGGTTGCAACACCCCCCCCAACACGACAGAGGGTCGCACTAGGAGTTGCATTAATGTCTTTCACAGCGTCCGTCACTAGGATATGCCCCTAGTACTAGGGCAGTACACAGTATCGTATCTCTTCATACTCGTGGTTATGTACATCAGTGTAGAGACAGGATAGCGCTGACAAGGAGGGCACGTTGAGGCTCGATCATAGTAGAGGAGACTGCATTCCACTCTTAAGTAGTGGTTGTGGAATGCGAGGCAGTATGAACATCTGAGTATGAAACAGCTTAAGGTGTGTAGTGAGGGGGGGGTCTGCGACAGGACAGTGTTGCGTCACGCAGTACATCACCCGCACCACACTACTCACTCAACACTCAGCTTGTCTCCTCCTCAACACAAAAACAATACTGTGTAATACAATCAAATATTACACTCTAGAGCAGAACAGTAACACACTAGAGCTGTACAGTAACAACTAGAGCAGTAAGTAACACACAAAACAGTCAGTAACACATAGAGCAGTACAGTAAAACACTCAAAGAAACAGTACAGTAAACACACTAGAGCAGTACTAAGTAACACACAAGAAACAGTACAGTACATCACTGGAGCAGTACAATAACTCACATGAACAGTACAGTAACACACCAAGAACAGTTACAGTAACACACAAGAACAGTTACAGTAACACACAAGACAGTACTGTAACACAAAAGAACAGTACATGTACACACAAGAACAGTACAGTAACACACACGAAAACGGTACAGTAACTCACAATGATAGTACAGTAACCACACAAAACAGTACGTAACACTCAAGAAACAGTACAGTAACACACTAAGAGACAGTACAGTAACCACACAAGGAACAGTACAGTAACACACTAGAGCAGTACAGTAACACACAAGAACAGTACAGTAACAACAAGCGCAGCTTCAGTATCACACAACAAAACAGACAGTAACACACAAGAACAGTACTGTAAAACACAAGAAACGTACTGTAACACACAAGAGCAGTACAGTAACACACAAGAAACGTACTGTTCTTGTGTTGTTATGTATAGCTCTTGTGTGTTACTGTTTACTTGCTCTAGTGTGTTTTACTGTAATGTTCTTTGTGTGTTACTGTATGCTCTAGTGTGTGTTACTATACTGTTCTTGTGTGTTCTGTACTGTTCTTGTGTGTTACTGAACTGCTTCTAGTGTGTACTGTACTGTTCTTGGTGTGTTACTGTATGTTTTTTCTTTGTGTGTTACTATATGTTCTTGTGTGTTACTGTACCTGTTTTGGTGTGTTACTGTACTGCTCTAGTGTGTTTCTGGTTAAATAAGACAGAAAATGTTACTGAGTGGATTGAATACAAATCACAAGTAGAAAGATGACTTCACCTTAATTTCATCTTGATAAGACCACAAAGAGCCTTAGAGTACTATAAACAGTGTTGATACGAAGGAAGGCATGAACAAAGAGTGTTTGTTTTGCACAAGTTGGGTTTCACGAGTTCAAGTTGCATAAACAGGTTACTAATACATGTATAAGTTTTCTCGGTTAATTAGTTAATTCAGCTGTCCAAACAGCTACATTAAATTTCCCTGCTGAATCTACAAGAACTTATTTCTGAGGGTGGCTACGAGCATAGACAAGTGTTTATGTGTAGGGAAGAAGATACCAACAACAACCTTAAATCAAGTCAAGAAGAGAAAAGTGGACTGGGCTTCAAGGCAGCCAAGGATCCACATCAACTTGCTCTTTTGCAGTATGCTTCAGATGATTTAAGTGTAAGACACTCCATGACTGTGTGGTTATGAAAGGTGTAGATAAAAAGCCACCTTACCAGGTTTTTGTGAGGTCCAAACAGGTCAACATCTATGACAGGGAACTATATATTGATGGTTGAATATCCACTTAATTTCCTGAAGTCATTGTTTTACCTGCACAGCAAGAATTTTGCATTCAAGGTTCTCTTCACTCTTGATAATTCCATGCCTAACCAGAAAAAAGTTTGTTGGATGTGCATCCACCTATAAAAAGTTGTGGTTTACCATCAAATACAGCATCTTTTACACAACCAACTGGATCATGAATTATTAGGTCCATGGATGTCCTGTAGCTCGAAAAACTAGCGCATTCAGCTCAACACTCGTGGTCATGGGAGTTCGAAATCCCCGGTATAGAGAACGTTAGGATGTGTTTCCATAGACACCTGCTCTTCCATGTCACCAATCAGTATAAAATGAGTACTTTGGGTGATTAGTCTGTGTGGATGATCCTGGGGACAAAATTTACCTAATTTGATGGAAATGCTTGCCATAACAAGTGGCTTTCTATATATATTTGTCACTTGATGTCAAATAGGCCTGTATACCTTGTACGTGTACATGTACTTGTTAGAAAATAAAAGATATTATTTTATTATTTTCAAGTTTGTAACTACATGTGAATACGTGATGCTGAAGATAACTCGTTACACAATGGGACACTTACTCTGACCTTGCAGAGTACAATCTTTTTGCATACATTAAACATTGCAGTGTCAGCAACTATGTCAGAAGGGCATAAAATGAAGTGCACCAATCAACAACAACGACAGGCTGAGGAAAGTTATAGCCTAATTTGGTAAATTACTTTCAATGGGTTTTTCTCTCACTTGAGTCAGGTGAGCAAAATAGTTCAGCTGGCAAGATTACCAGGTGATGGCTTTGAAGTATGCAGGAAAGATGTTTATCCCAGCTCTAGAAGATGATGATGAAGACAGGAGTCAGAGGAATTGTTGGCTGAGCTCAATACACAGATACAAGGGAGGCAGATAACAGGAAGGCAGATAGGAAGGAAAAACAGTAACAATACAATGGTTATGTAAGCAGGTCCATATTACATATTAGTAAAGCCCGTAGACTTTTTCACTAAAGAGGACCCTGACCAATCTAAAAGCACTGATCTGAAACAGGTTCTAGAGCAGTGATTCTTACCATCATCTGTTAACAAAGATGTTGACAGTAAGAGGAAAAATATGCATTACAGAATTTCTCAATACTCAATAAACCATCGACATCAGTCTCAGAAGCTTAACTATCCACCTCCAACCCAGTTTGTCACAGCATCTTCCTTCTTCAGAATTATCAAACAAAACACGAGCAATCACTACCTTAAGGTAAGAATATTTTTTTTTAATATTTGTAGCCTTTACACAATACATTAACATAATACATCATGAAAACCAATTACAATTTCATTATCATTTTCATTATTTATACAATTTTGAGACTAAAAAAAAAAAGTTGTTTGCAATTTTCGGGGCCCAACAAATGTAACCCTACATTCATGTTTATTTTTTTTGTACATTTGCCTTGTTCTTAAAACATGGTTTTAGGCAATATGAAATTGTTTTAATTTATTATTTTTAGGTTTCCATTGTGTGTTAGGCCTTAGTGCATATTGCCACACTTGATAAATGATACTATTAACATGTTTTTTAGGGCTGTTTTCTGTTTATATGCATTGGCAAGTGAATAGTAAGGTTTATTCAGGTACAGTACTCATAAATACAGTTAATATAGCATTATTGTGTAGATTATCCACCAGGAATGACCCCAAAAGTCAAACAAAGAGTGACTTATTTCCAATGGGGTTGTGTTCCCTTTAAGACAGTATTCACTTGACACAGGCATAGTGAGGTATGCCTGTACATTATACAACTACAGTGGACCCTCGACCAGCGATGGCATCGACTAACGATACATCTGACTAGCGATACATTTTATCGCAAAAATTTTGCCTTCGCAACCTTACCAAAACTCGACCAACACTATTCGTTCCGTCTGAGACGCGTCCACTTCTGGCCAGTGTTTACAAGCCAGCCAGCCACCGCTGTCACTTCCAAGCATACAATCGGAACATTTCATATTATCACAGCCTTTTTAGTGATTGCACCTGCAAAATAAGTCACCATGGGCCCCAAGAAAGCTTCTAGTGCCAACCCTACAGCAAAAAGGGTGAGAATTACTATGGATATGAAGAAAGATTTCATTGGCTAAGCTATGAAAGAGGAGTGCATGTCACGGAGATGGCCAGGGCTGTACCCTCAAAACCCAATCAACCATCGCTACTAGTGTGGGCCATGAAAACGGCAATCAAGGAAGCTGTTCTGGCCAAAGGTGCAACTATGTTTTCGATACTGTGGATCGCAGGTGATAGAAGATGTTGAGAGAATTGTTATTGGTATGATAAACGAAAAAAAGATAGCTCAGGAGTTAGCATCTCTCAAGCGATCATATGTGCAAAAGGCTAAGGAAGTTGCATGATGATTAATTAATTAGAAAATTGCCAGCAACTAGTGGTGAATGTGAGTAAATTTTAGGCCAAGCAAGGTTGGTTGAGAGATTTAAGATATGTAGTGGCATACATGTGTGATAGGCATGGAGAGGCTGCCAGTTTGGACCAAAAGCAGCTGAAAAATATGTGCAGGAATTCAAAGGAGTACAAAGACAGTGAAGGACTGAAACCTGAACAAGTGTTTAATGGTGACACTGACAATGTTGTGGAAACACTTAAGGATTGTCATAAAGGAACGGGAGGTACAGGGCCTCATATGGGCAGTTTATGTTGTGCGGACTGAGGTTCCAGTGACTTCAATGCTGGTCTCCTGTGGCATTAAAAGAAGGGAAGTAACCCGAAAAGGATTGCAACCTCAAGTTCCTTATGGAAGGGGATTCCCCTTCAAAAACACATTATAACATCTACACACCTCCCCTCTTCCCATCCATCCAATCATCACCAGGATCTTCAATAAAGGTAAGTGTCATGTAACTGTGCATGTCTTCTTCAAGTTTGTGTTGCATTAAAATTAATATTTCATGTGTTTTAAAATTTTTTTTTTTCAATACTTTTGGGTGTCTTGCGATGGTTAATTTGATTCATTATTTCTTATGGGCGAAAATTAACTTGACTAAAGATATTATGACTAGATGAGCTCACAGGAACGGGTTTATAGCGTTAGTCGAGGGTCCCACTGTATAAAAATTATTGCCTGTTATTATTAAATATGATTAGTATTTTATTAATCCCTTAACCCTTTGACTGTTTTGGTTTTTGTACGTAATTATATATACGTCTTACGAGGTACCGTGTTTGACGTATTACCTGGAGTGTTTACCTGGAGAGAGTTTCCGGGGTTCAACGCCCCCGCGGCCGGTCTGTGACCAGGCCTCCTGGTGATCAGAGACTGATCATGCCAGGCTGTTTGCTTGTGGTGCACGCAAACCAACGTACGAGCTCAGCCCGGCTGGTCAGGAACCGACTTTAGGTTGCTTGTTACAGTGCCAGTCTTGAGACTCGCACCAGCGGGTCTGTTGGTAATCCCCTTATGGATACTCATAATTCTAGCGGCTTCAAATCAAGAGGAGAAGGGAAAGTGGTAGGCCCAAATGTGAGAGAAAGGTCTGTGTGGTCAGTGTGCACCATATAAAAAAAATCCTGGAAGCATGCAGTGCATAATGAGAAAAAAAACTCCAACGTTTTTTTAATTATAAATGCCGACTGTGTGTGGTCTATTTTCGTTTTAGTGAAAGTTTTATGGTTTCTATTCTCGTTTTTTGATCTGTTTGATAGAATGGAAACCATATTAATAGAAAATAGAGGTGTTTTTCATTGGTTTTACTATAAAAAAACCGGAAATGGAGCTCAAAAAGTAGAGGATGGAAGGAAATATTTGATTTTGCCGATGTTCAAAAGGTAAACATGATGTCATTGTCCAATTTACATGTCTACTTGCCATTCTTAATATGCAAGTCATGAATGGGTTGACTTATTTGTACAATTATTACAATATTGCAGTCTGATAAAGTAAATCTTCTATTTTTGTTGAATAAAAATTCAAAAAAGGAAGGCAAGAGTAATATCAGGAGGGGCCTGGAGGACAGACTGATGAACAAAGAAAATGTTTTTTTAGAGCTAGGAATGTCTGCATTGTTCATTCTGGACCTTATTTTGAAACTGTCATAATTTTTAATTTTCGTGAAATTGGCCAAATTGCAACATTTCTGACCACGTTATTGGGATAGTTTTTGTACTCAATCGATAGTAAAAATGGAGTAGTTCTAAAGAATAGCTATGAGTTTGGTCGACTCGCGAGCAATAGAATTGCCGAAAAATAGGGCTCAAAGTGGGCGAAATCACGTTTTTTTGATAAATTTCGCCGAGGTCCGCTAACTTTGGAGGAGCGTAATTCCATCAGTTTGCATCAAATCTTTCAATTTTTGATGTCATTACAATCGGGGAAAAAGATTCTCTATCATTTTCAATAAGAATTTTTTTTTTAAATTTTGCACAACAGGAAAACACCTCAGGTTGGAGGGCTGTGGCATCAGGAGTTAACTGTTTAAAACGCAGAGATTCTACGTTTGCAAGCGTAGCGCTTTTTTGACCTTGATTTTATCCATAAGAAAGCCATGTAAAAAAAAAAGGTATGGCAAACACGAGGAAATTAAATCGTTAATCAGGTACCAAAACAAATCTGGCCACAAAATAGAGCGAAACTCCAACGTCAAAGACCTGGGAGTGATCATGTCGGCGGATCTCACCTTAAGGACCATACCATTGTATAATCATATCTGCTAGAAAATGGAACAGGATGGTTAATTGGAACTTCAAAACTAGGGATGCCATGTCCTTGATGACACTCTTCAGAGTCACTTGTTCTTTTCTAGCTGGACCGGAATATTGCTGCACACTAACAGCACCTTTCAAGGCAGGTGATAATTGCTGACCTAGAAAATGTACAGTGAACTTTCACGGCGCGCTAACGAAGATTAAAACACTCAATTGCTGGGAGCGCTTGAAGTTCCTGAACCTGTATTTCCCTGGAACGCAGGCGGGAGAGATACATGATTATATACACCTGGAAATTCTAGAGGGATATACCGAACTTGCACACGAAATCACTCATCGAAAGCAAAAGCCATTGGCAGACGTGCACCATCCCCCCAATGAAAAGCAGGGTCAGTTGTCACTAGCATGTTAAGAGACCATACAATAAGTGTAGGGGCCCCGAGAACTGTTCAACTGCCTCCCAAGCATACATAAGGGGGAATTACCAACAGACCCCTGGCAGTCTTAAAGGCTAGGCACTGGACAAGCACTAAAGTCGGTTTCTGTCCAGCCAGGCTGTGGCTAGTGCGTTAGTTTGCGTGACAGCAGCAAGTAACAGCCTGGTTGATCAGGCTCTGATCCACCGGAGGCCTGGTCACAGACAGGCAGCGGGGGCAGTTGACCACCGGCATACTTCTCCAGGTAACATCTACGTTCCGAGTGCTAGGCTAGTGAACGTAGGTCTACGCCATTGGACAGTTTATGGTTATAAAATATGCTACATAAAACACACACTACAAGAGGTGTGCCTGTATGTTTTAAAACTCACATCATGTTTACCTGTACTTTTACACTTGTATTTTTGGGCATACTCTTACTTACAATACACTTAAACTTACCAGGATTAAATATGGATGAGAAAATGCCGGGAGCTTTAAATACAGACATTCTGCAGTGTGGTATTTCTTCGGGCATAATTTGGCAGCCAAATGTTACATCTCCACAAGGAAATATAGGAATCTGTTCTAATTTCCGGTTCATTTTCTGAAAATTTAACCAAAAATTTAAGTATATTGAATTATGGTTACTTCTGGAAGATAAAATATCTTTTCTGTGTTAAGCAGTGCTGAAATAAGTTAGTTTTTATGTCTGTCCAGTCAAAAATGAAAGACAAAACTGGACATGTTTATGTTTGTTTTAGTGCATTCTTCAGTGGAAAAATAACCACACATGCAGTATAATGCATTATGATAAAGCCCACTGTGAGGGTAAAACACAGTCAATTAAGGTTCACATTAACTGCATTTGTGTCTACTTTTTCCATTGTGTTGATATTTTATACAATTTATCATACTCTTGAGTACATACAGCCTCTCCTCACTTAACGACAGAGTTCCATACCTAGGACCACATCGTTGAATGAATTCATCATTAAGTGAGGAGCATATTATAATGGTAGTGAATTTATGTCAACCATCTTTGATATTGTTTAATGTCACCTTTGCACCATTTATAACATTTCTGGTATTTTTAAATGTTTATACAGTAGTGTACTGTATACTGACATAAACAGAATAGAGGAAATCAGCTCTAATGTACATTATTTAAGCATAGATACTGGTCAGAGAGCTCATTGTAAGTCTGAGGCGTTGGTAAACGAGTACGTCATTAAGTAAGGAGAGGCTGTACTACAAAATCCATTTCATAATTTCATAGGTACAAAGAAAGTCACTATCATGCCAGGGCATTTTGGACTGACTTAACCTGATACCATGGTCTCTTTAAAAGAGTGGTAAATTTCAAATATTTATTATTTTACTCTATTACTAATATGAGGTAGCCAGTTTTCTTAAGTTAATAAGCTTTATAGTTTTAATGCAGTACTACATGTACTCAAAACATCCCCAAATATCTGTAGTGTACAGCATATTAAAATGCTTCCTTCCAGCATACATAAGGGGAATTACCAATAGACCCCTGACTGTCTTCAAGCAGGCACCGGACAGGCACCTTAAGTCAGTACCTGACCAGCCAGGCTGTGGTTCGTACCCTTGGTTGTGTGCAGCCAACAGTAACAGCCTGACTGATCAGGCCCTGATCCACCATGAGGCCTGGTCACAGACCGGGCTGTGGGAGCATTAACCCCCTGAAACCCTTTCCAGGTATACTCCAGGTATAATAATTCTCACAGCTTGGTTGATCTGTCACTTGGTGGAGGTACCTGTAGATTATTATTATTATTATAATCAAGGGGGAAGCGCTAAATCCGGAGGATTATACAGCGCCTGGGGGGGGGATGTGGAAGGCATTCAGGCTTAATTCGGGGAACTGGAGCACAGATCCAATTCCCTAAATCAAGAGCCCCTCACCAACATCAAGGAACCTTCCTTGAGGGGAGGTACCTGTAGAGGTCCTCTTGTAAACTTCTACACTTGTCCTAGCACTGTTTAAGATATCTTCTGCTAAGATGTTAATTAATGTGGACTCATGGATCTTACTAAGATGCCCTCTTTTGTGCTCATGCCACCAATGATCTTCACTGGATGTATTATATACTATTTCCTCCAATATCTCTCACTCTCCTAGGTAGTAGGTTGGTAGACAGCAACCACCCAGGGAGGTACTACCATCTTGTGGTAGTAGGTTGGTAGACAGCAACCACCCAGGGAGGTACTACCATCTTGTGGTAGTAGGTTGGTAGACAGCAACCACCCAGGAGTATTACATCTTGTGGTAGTAGGTTGGTAACACAACCACCAGGAGGTACTACCATCTTGTGGTAGTAGGTTGGTAGACAGCAACCACCCAGGGAGGTACTACCATCTTGTGGTAGTAGGTTGGTAGACAGCAACCACCCAGGGAGGTACTACCATCTTGTGGTAGTAGGTTGGTAGACAGCAACCACCCAGGGAGGTACTGCCATCTTGTGGTAGTAGGTTGGTAGACAGCAACCACCCAGGGAGGTACTACCATCTTGTGGTAGTAGGTTGGTAGACAGCAACCACCCAGGGAGGTACTACCGTCCTGTGGTAGTAGGTTGGTAGACAGCAACCACCCAGGGAGGTACTACCTTCCTGTGGTAGTAGGTTGGTAGACAGCAACCACCCAGGGAGGTACTACCATCTTGTGGTAGTAGGTTGGTAGACAGCAACCACCCAGGGAGGTACTACCATCTTGTGGTAGTAGGTTGGTAGACAGCAACCACCCAGGGAGGTACTACCGTCCTACCAAGTGAGTGTAAAACGAAAGCCTGTAATTGTTTTACATGATGGTAGGATTGCTGGTGTCCTTTTTTCTATCTCATAAACATGCAAGATTTCAGGTATGTCTTGCTACTTCTACTTACACTTAGGTCACACTACACATACATGTACAAGCATATATACAGTAGGGCCCCACTTATACGGCAGGTTAGGTTCCAGGCTACTGCCGTAAAGTGGAACACCTTTTTTTTCCACTTATAAATGCATACAAATACTAGATAACAAGTTTACACTAACATATATTAAGTTAGCAATAGAACTAGGCATCAAAAAACAATAAAAAGTACAATACACACATAGTGCACTCATTACTTACCTTAGAATATTTAAAGTCTTAATCTAGGGTGAAACTAGTAGTATTTATTGTAAGAAATCAAGTGTGGTATGTATGGTAGTCAGCCGGGCTACCATACCAGGCCACCCCACCTACACTTACTATTCTATTACATTTAAGCATCCCAGAGCGATAAAATGTATATACAGTTCACTCATTACTTACCTTAAAATATTTGTAGTTTTAATGTAGGGTCAGGAGTAAGTAAATGAGATAAAACGAATAAATGAGAGAGAGAAAGAATGAGTGCATGAGAGAGGACAGGCGCCGTGTTATGTAAACAAACCAGGGAAGATAACTTTTGTAAACAAAGTGTACACGTCTGGTTTGTGTACAAGTTACAATGTGTACAAGTTGTCTCTACATTGATACGGTAGAATAAATAAAGAAAAACACTCCCATTCTCATGTAACATTATTTTGAGAAGAAATGATGCTCTGAGTGAAGGCAATGGAAATAAGTCACTCTGACTTTTTGGGTTATCCCAGGTTCTCTACACATATGTTCCCCTCAAGGAAGGTTCCTTGATGTTGAAGGGCTCTTGATTTAGGGAATTGGATCTGTGCTCCAGTTCCCCGAATTAATCCTGAATGCCTTCCACATCCCCCACCCGGCGCTGTATAATCCTCCGGGTTTGGCGCTTCCTCCTTGATTATAATAATAATAATCTACACATATGCTGTTATGTATGATAATCTATTTAACTGTGTTTGTGTATACCTGAATAAACTTACATACATACGAAAGAAATAATTTTCTACAGTTACCCCCAGTAACACATTTTCTCTTATGTTCAAAGTTTATTCTCTATAAGGATTACAATGCTGAGTTTACAGAAATTTGGTTATTGTGTGGTTTACATGTAGTAAAATAATGATTACAGAGTGTACCACTAGAACACCTAGCATGGCTAGGCATTTAGGGCAGACTTAGTTTAATTCTTAATTGTAAAATATTACAAATTATGAGGTAAGTTGGTATTATGGCTAAGTGACTAAATACTAGTTTGTGAGTTTAGCAATGTGAATGCTTTTGTTTTGGCACAGTACATAGTTTCAGTATTGGAGTATCACAGGATTCATTATTTTAAGATTGAGATCAATATTTCTGTTTATGGTCAAATGAGTGAGTGAGTGTAAGTGTGAACCACCAGGTGGTATTCGTGTAGTTAGTTGACAGGGTGTATCAGGGAGATAAGATGTTTTCTAATGGTAGTTTTGAAGGTGATGAATGTGTCTGCAGTTCTAGAGTTCTCAGGTAGGGTGTTCCAGATTTTAGGGCCTTTGACATACATTGAATTTTTGTAAAGGTTTAGTCGGACACGGGGAATGTCGTAGAGATGTTTGTGTCTGGTGTTATGCCTGTGGGTTCTGTCACAACTATCAAGAAAGCATTTTAGGTCAAGGTTGATATTAGAGTTTAAGGCCTTGTAGATGTAGATTGCACAGTAAGTGTGGATGTACTGAACAGGGAGTAAGTTTAGATCTATGAAGAGTTGGGGTGTGTGTTGCCAGGGATGGGATTTAGTGATTATTCTTACTGCAGCTTTTTGTTGGGTTATTATTGGCTTTAGGTGTGTTGCTGCAGTTGATCCCCAAGCACAAATAGCATAGGTGAGGTATGGATAAATGAGTGGTATAGTGTGAGAAGGGCATTTTGCGGCACGTAGTATCGTATCTTGGAGAGGATCCCAACCGTTTTGGATACTTTTTTGGTTATATGCTGGATATGGGTGCTGAAATTCAGGTTGTTGTCAAGGTATAAGCCTAGGAATTTGCCCTCATTATTTCTGGTAATTAGAGTGTTGTCAATCTTAATGTTAATTTGTGCATCTCCTGCTCTGCTACCAAACATAATATAGTAGGTTTTGTCAGTGTTAAGCGTAAGTCTATTGGCTGTCATCCAAGTCGATATTTTGATCAGCTCCTCGTTAACAATGGTGTTGAGGGTGGCAAGATTAAGGTGAGAGATTGCATAAGTCGTGACCGTCAGCAAAGAGAATGGTTTCAGTGTTGGGATACCTTTTGGAAGATCATTGACGTGTATGAGTAGAGTCAGAGGACCAAGGACACTTCCCCTGCGGAACTCACCAGTATCAGAGTGGCCGTGTTTGCTGATGCTGTGTCTTTAATGGTGACATACTATAGATACCAATAGATAAGGTAAGATTTGAAAAAGCAAGCGCATGGCCTCTATAAACCGTAATGATCAAGTTTGTGGAGTAGGATGTCGTGGTCTACTGTGTCAAAAGCTTTTCTTAGGTCAGTAAAAATATCTAGTGGATATTCCTTATTTTCAAATCAATTTTGATGATTGTACATCATTAGTGGCTTTATTTTTCCCTGAAATCCAAATTGGCAGGGTTGAGTATTTTTTTTGCCGTTATAAAATGAATACAGTCTCCTGTGCACGAGTTTCTCAAAGAACTTTGTTAGCAATGGTAATTAGATATTGGCCTATAGTTTTTAAGTAAGTCTGTAAGGGTCACCACCTTATATGTATTGGTGTAACCCTGCCATCTTGAGTAGTTTTCGGGAAGGTGCTAGTCTCTAGTGACTTGTTAAAAAGTAATGAAATAGCATGCGAAAGGACATGGGCCGCTCGCTTGTACAGTAATGGTGGGACATGAGACAGATTCCCTGAGTTGTTTTTAAGCGACTTTATAATCTCGGTGACTTCCGTGGGCTCAGTTGGTGCAAGATAGAAGGAATTTGGGAAATTCCCATCTAGGTAGTCCCCGGCATGGGCATTGGTATGTGGGATTTTATTGGCGAGATTAGATCCTATGGTTGAGAAGAAGTCGTTTATCTTGTTAGCTGTGTCAGTGGATTAGATTAGATTAGATTAGATTAGATTATTATTATTATTATTATTATTATTAGTATAAAAAAGAAGCGCTAAGCCACAAGGGCTATACAGCACGTTAGACTAGAGAAAATGTTATTCTTGGCGTCACTTGAACAAGTTATCTGGCTACCACATCTCATATTTATGTTTATTTATTCTATTGTGGGGTGTATTTATCATCTTTATATGTTATGTATCATGTTTATTATATAATTTTGAAAAAAAATATCATGGATGGATTAATGAAAATGTGTATATTAACGTAATATACGACATTTAAATGAGACTCGGTGATTATTATTTCTAATATGGCGTCACTTGTGCAAGTCGTCTGCTACCATATCTCATATTTATGTTTATTTATTCTACTGTGGGGTGTATTTATCATATTTATATGTTATGCATCGTGTTTATTATATAATTTTGAAAAATATCATAGATGGATTAATGAAGAGTGTATATTAACGTAATATAAGACATTTAAATGAGACTCGGTGATTATTATCATTACTAATATGACGTCTGGAGACATAAAACACTCTTATTAATTTTAATGTGTACCTGCACGCCAGCACAGTATGTAAGTTTATTTAAGTACAGGTATACATAAGTATAATTATCAGAGTACGTATATATAAAATATGAAATAACTTTTAAAAACACTTAAAATTTTGTAGTTTCCAGATATAATGGAGAGACATTAGTGCTTACGGATCTCACAGAGAATGTAACAAACCGGGTAGTGGCGCAGTGAACCGTATTAGAGAAAGTCAGGTTGGGAGGACCGTATAGCGAGTTTTTGGTCCATAATTTAAATGACCATATTAGCGGAACCCCATACAAGGTGAAACACGAAAGCAGCAGGGCCTACTGCTGTATTAATAAATGTTGGAAAGGGTAAGGTACCTTAGGGATTGGCAGAGAGCATGCATAGTTCCTTTGTATAAAGGCAAAGGGGACAAAAGAGAGTGCAAAAATTATAGGGGGATAGTCCTGTTGAGTAACCTGGTAAAGTGTATGGAGAGTTATTATGAAAGAATTAAGAGCAAGACGGAGAATAGGATAGCAGATGAACAAGGAGCTTTAGAAAAGGAAGAGGGTGTGTGACCCAGGCGTTTACAGTGATACAAATCAGTGAACAGTATTTAGATAAGCTAAAGAGGTTTTGTGGCATTCAGATTTGGAAAAAGCGTAGACAGGGTGGGATAGGGGGGCAATGTGGCAGATGTTGTCAATGTAGGTATAGAGGTAGGCTACTTACTGAAAGCAGTGAAGAGTTTTTTTTACGAGATAGTGATGCCCAAGTTAGAGTATGTAGGAAAGAGGGGGAGAATTATTCCCAGTAAAAAGTAGGCCTTAGACAAGGATGGTGTGGATGTCACCGTGGTTTTTGTTTAATATATTTAATAGATGGGTTTTAAAGAAGTAAATGCGAGGGTCTTGGCAAGAGGCATGTAGTTATTAAAAAAAGATAAGAATCACAACAAAAAGGAGAGTTGTCACAGTTGCTCTTTGCTGATGACACTGTGGCACTTGGGTGATTCAGAAGAGAAATGGCAAAGGTTGGTGGATGAATTTGGTAAGGATATTGGAAAGAAAGAAAATTGAAGTGAATACAGAAAAGAGTAAGGTTTATGAAAATAACAAAAAGATTAGGTGATGAAAGATTGGATGTCAAGATTGGAGGGAGAGAAGTATGGAGGAGATGAATGTATTCAGATATTTGGGGAGTGGCCGTGTCAGCGGATGGTTACTCTATGAAAGATGAGGGTGAATCATAGACTGAAGAGGGGAAAAGGTTGAGTGGTGCACTTAGAAGTCTAGTGTAACAAAGATCTATGTCCCTTGGAAGCAAAGAGGAATGTATGAAGCATAGTTTTTACCAACGCCCTGTATGGGTGTGAAGCATGGTGATGAATTGTTGCAGCAGCGAGGAGAAGGCTGGAGGCAGTGGAGATGTATGTCTGAGGGCAATTGTGGTGTGAGATAAAAATAAAAATGCAGAGAATCTCGTAGTTTGGAAGTTAGGGAGGAGGTGCGAGATTGCCAAAACTGTTGTCCCAGAGGGCTGAGGAAGGGTTGTTTGAGGTGGTTTGGCATGTAAGAGAATGAAGCGAAACAGATGCTTCAAGAGTGTATCATCTGTAGTGGAAGGAAGGGGGGTAGGGGTCGGCCCTAGGAGGTTGGAGGAGGGGGTAAAGGAAGTTTTGCGTGCGAGGGGCTTGGACATCCAGCGGGCATGCCGTGAGTAGCGTTTGATAGAGTGAATGGAGACAAATGGTTTTTAATACTTGACGTGCTGTTGGAAGTGGAGCAAAGTAACCTTTGATGAGGATTCAGGATAACCGGCAGCCGACTTGAGTCCTGGAGATGGGAAAGTATAGTGCCTATGCATTCTGAAGGGGGAGTGAGGATTATATTTTTTTTTTTTTGTTTTCAACCGATTTGATTTTTATTTTTGGTGTACTTTTAGAGGTGCAGATATATTTAATGTGACAAAGTTTCAGATGATTGGCCAACAAACAACATAGAAAAAAAATTATTATTAATTTTGATATATGGCAGCATCCCCTGACAAATTGGCACTACGAGTGGCACTTCCGACATTCCCGACTGTTAGAATACACCTAGCACGAATATTTACGTGCCATTGTCATCTAATAATCTTATTATCATGGTAAAAAAAAAATACATTTGACAGAATATTTGGCATTCATTCACCAAAATAATCTGCCTTTTTATAAACCTACCCCCCACAAAAACAAAAATATTTGAGATATTCCAAAAAAATCCATCCGTTAAAAATTAAAACACCCACTTTGTTTTATATGTCTGTGAAAATCATTTCAATACAATCATTAATAATGGTTCAGGTCCGCGAAATAAGTGAATAAGTACTTTCCGAGATATAGGCCTAGAACGGCTTCGGTAAGACCTACGTCAAAAAAAAAAAAATTCTTTTCGCGAAAATCGCGTTTGTTTCGTGTATTTCTTAGTAAACTATGTTCTAGTGCAGTTATCCTCTTCAAAACAATCGTTTTCCACATCATCACTCATCAGATCAAACAATACAACATGGAGACAGAGATAAACTTTTTTTATATCGAAATATTGCTGGTGGACTCTCGCTATATATGGCCTATTTTATTTTCAGTCTAAGAGTATATAACATGTTTGTTTGTTATTAACAGTGATTAATTATTCATATATTAGATCAATTCTGATAGATAAATAACCGTATAGTTAATAATAAGCTGATAATAAGCGTAATAATGAAATGATTTTTTCACCTGGCACCTCTGAGAGGGATCACGCCGAGTGTACCCAGGTGCTTCCCGATAGGCTAGACGTCATATGATAAGCACCACCTAACTCTTAATGATGCCAAATAATCAATTATTATATCAAAAAATAATGCCAAAGAAAAAGCGATAAAAAAACAAGGAAAAAATTCCAAAAATACATAGGTTGAACCAGACGGGCGCTACCCTACATCGACGCCAACCATACAATATAAAAGACTATAATTTCTTGTAGAAACGTGTAGAACATTTGATTCTTGTACCTTGTGTGCCAAAAGATTAAGCTATTTTTCTATATGAATAACTCATTTTCATAAATTTTCGAATTTTTCTTGAGAGCGAGCGCTGAAAAAAATCCCTCACTCCCCCCCTGAACCCTTCTGGCAAGACAGTGATGGAGGCGAATGATGGTGAAAGTTTTTCTTTTTCGGGCTACCCTGCCTTGGTGGGAATCGGCCAGTGTGTTAATAATAAAAAATTATAAATTATTACAGAACAGCATCTCAGGTGTCAGAAGAAACTTCCTGTTAATTTATGAAATAAAAATAATTTTTTTTAGGTTTTGGCTGTCAGGAACGAACCCCAGTGTTATTTGTGACCTCTCACTACTGTCAGGAATGAACCCCAGTGTTGTTTATTTGTGACTCTCACTACTCGGGTCCATGGATTCGAACTCCATTGTTGGTTATTTGTTGACTCTCATTACTGGGGTCCAGGGATCGAACCCCAGTGTTGTTATTTGTGACTCTCACTACTGGGATCCAGGGATGGAACCCCCTACCCCAGTGTTGAGAGTTGTGACTCTCGCTACTGGGGTCCAGGGATGGAACCCCCTACCCTAGTGTTGAGAGTTGTGACTCTCACTACTGGGGTCCAGGGATGGAACCTCCCTACCCCCACTGTAGACAGTTGTGACTCTCGCTACTGGGGTCCAGGGATGGAACCCCCTACTCCAGTGTTGAGAGTTGTGACTCTTCATATTTTTTCCGTGACCTACGAGTGTTTATTACAGTTATCCATCACAAACTTCCATTTTCTCTCATCGTAGTGAATAGAGAATGGATATATGTATTGGAAAAGTCCGTAGAGTTCTTTCCCTCTCAGGCGTCATATATTATGCTATATATTATTTTTTCTGGTGTACTTTTTATGTTTCTATACTATTATTACACCGCCTTATGTCATATTAGAACCATTGTGATAGGTAAATAAACCTTATAGTTGATAATAGCTTGAGTATAGAATGTTTTATTGGCTTGTGTGTGCCGACCATCTCAGCCGGGCCACCACTTGGAAAAGGCCCGGGCCGGGAGAATACCGGCGAAAAAAAAAAAAAAAAAAAAAAAAAAAAAAAAGCACTAATCCCAGGAGGTTCCTGATTGTTCATACACCATATTAGCTCACGCCCACTCCCAACATGATATCAAATGGTGAATTTGTATTATATTATATACGTAAAAGATATAAGAAAATGATAAAAAAACCACATCAATAAACACTTCACTCTAACACTAACACTTAAACTAACCTTATTATTATTAAGATTCGCCGGTATTCTCCCGGCCCGGGCATTTTCCAAGTGGCGGCCCTGGCCTTTGGATCCCTCTTAGGGATGGTCTGAGACCTAAGCCTCTCATGGGAGGAGGCACAAGTACCCTCCTCATCTTTGGGACTAACTGTCCCCAGGCCAGCCCACAAGCTAGCCTCTCTGGTACTCGCATCCCCGCCCCAAGGGGACTAATGGGAATGGCAGGCTTGTGAGCTGCAAGCTCTGACTCAGGCACCTACCCTACTCCAAAAGGGCTGGGCATGGTGTCGATTCAACTAAATCCTTTTTCTAAATACAATTGATACAACAACTTCATTTCGGAAGGTAACTATATTTTCCTACTAAAGTTATATTAAATGTATAATTAGATCATCCACATATTACATAGGTTATAGTTTATATCACTCTACAAATATAAACAAATATACACAATGGTTGTTCTAAAAAGTCTTGGTGTGCTTTGCACATTCCTGTGTTTTGTGACTTTTAGATGTACTAGTGACAAGGGTGAGATAACTGGAGAAAGAAGAGAAGACCACTTGCTAGAGGTGACGGACGGCCACGGATGGTTGTAAAACCTCGGCTCAAATTACTTTGGTTAATCAACCTGGATGGTGGCAGTCTCAAGGTCCTGGCCACACAGATACTCCTTAATTTACCAGACCAGGTTAGACCAAGTTTGGCTACCAACTCGTGGCCGTTGATTGTTTCCTTTCAAGATAATAAAGTTGAACAACGACATCAGTTTAATCCAAGTTCACCTGCTGTAACTAAGAAAATAGTGTCCAGAGATTAAATTCATTCAATGAGTTCTTCCTCCTCATTATCATTCGGCAATAAATCCGTATAATATGGTTACTAGTGAACCGGATGATTCACATAGGATCACTGCAGCCACCCTACTTGTCTTTGTTACCAACCCCCGTGGTGGCTGGGTACTTCTAGTCCTCCCCCGTGGTTGCTAGTAAGCCAATGGTCGCTGGTACCACAGCCCTCCCATGGCTGCTAGTAAGCCAAGGGTGGCCGTACTTTTAGGAGTTTAAACCCTCCCCTGGCTGCTATTAAGCCAATGGTGGCTGGTACCACTACTCTTCCCTGGCTGCAGTAGCCAATGGTCGCTTGTACCACTAGCTCCTCCTGTGGCTGCTGGTAAGCCAGTGTGGCTGTATCACTAGCCCCTCTCATGCCGGCTAGTAAGCCATTGGTGCTGGTACTTCTAGCCCTCCCGTGGTTGCTGTAAGCCAATGGTCGCTGTACCACTAGCCCTCCCATGGCTGCTATTAAGCCAATGGTGGCCTCGTACTTCTAACCATCCCCTGGCTGCTAGAAGCCAATGGGGCTGGTACCACTAGCCTCCCCTGGCTGCTAGTAAGCCAAAGGTCCGCTGGACCACTAGCGTCTCCTGTGGCTGCTGGTAAGCCAGTGGGTGGCCTGAGGTATCACTATCCCTCTCATGGCTGCTAGTAAAGCCATTGGGGTTGGTAACCACACTAGCCCCTCCCGTGGCTCTGCAAGCAAGCAGTGATAGCTGCTACCACTGGATGCTACCATAGGTTTGATACAACACAGTCCACTGATGAAAGCTGCACTGACACAAACACAAACCCCTTCAACAGTGAAACTGACTCGAGTGATCTAGAATTCGAACATGAATTCATACTGACAATGATGATTCTGAAACCTTAACGATCCCCAACTCAATAAAGAAAATATTAACCTTCTAATAGTGGGTCAAGTGACTCAGGCAGAGTCCACTCTTGGCGGATTAAATATTGTATGTAAGCAAGTCAGTAGACACAGCTACTATAAAACATACCGGATAGAGCCAAACCAATGAAAATGGAATCTCATATTTATCATGGGCCCTTGATTCATCCCCTGAAGAACCGGTTAAAGAAGGAACAACTCTTGACATTGGCAGGGGGAATTTTGAAAACAATGGGCAAAACGGATTAATGCTTTTAGATGCTCCCGGACACCTAACTCTTATTCCCTCGAATGATTTAGAGATGTACCAAGCAGGATGTTGCGCTCTTTGTCGTCTAGCAAGATCCTGGAGAGTTTGAAATGTACTTTCCAAGAAATAAATTTCTTTCAACAGAACCGTGCAACTTCTTAAAACTAGTGGGCATCAATAGTGTTATTGTTGCTATCAACAAAAAGGACGACGCAACCACCTAGTGGTCTGAGGACCCGGTTTAGAATTTCTGTAAAAATAAAAATGTAAGAGTTCTTTAAAAAATGCCGGATTCAAAAACAAAACAGCACAGAATTTTCCTTCCTTGTTCAGGTTAACCGGGGAAAATATCAAGAGGATGTCTACATCCCTTTTGTTCATGGTATAAAGGTTAAACTTTGTTGCAGTATATCACAACAATTTACCCAAATCTAGAGGCAAATTAAAGAACCACTAAGGTTTTGCCGATATCGATTTCTCCACTAAAAAAGAAAAAGTTATCGGGTCTCTTGAATCAGGATCATGTTTTGTTGGTGATAAACTCATGATAAATGCCCACCAAGACCTTAATAACAGCTTGGAAGAAATTTACCAAAATACCCAAAAATGTAGCGGCGAAGAGCCCGCCATCGGCACAATCCTCAAGATCAAATTAAGCTCATAGAGAACTTAATTAACATCAAAATTGGTCATATATTTTGTGATGCTAAACTTCCATGTGGCGACTGCCAAAATTTTTTTTGACGTAAATGTTAATCATAATAGATAAGAAAGAAATCATAACAGCCGTTACTAATGTGTCTGTCCCATATCAATACATAAAACAGAATCCGTCACTGTTAAACCTTATAATCCTGCCAACAAAGATGAGAAAACCCGCGACATAACTAACGTCTTTCCAGACTCATTAAAGGTGAATAAGTCCGTTGTTATCCGATTTGAGGCGTCGACACCCATTTGTGTCGACATTACAAAAACTGTCCCCTTCCTGGTAGTGTCATCTCAGAAAAACCAATAAAACAATTAGCTCTAGGCAGGGTGAATAAAAATTAAACAATGGCTGGGCGCTTGAACTGCTGGAACTACAGGAAGCTATCAGAACAAAACCAACCAACCTTTTACTCTAAAAAATTTTTATTCTGCGGAACTTCTTATTTTTTTATAATTATTATGATTTATAACTCAAGATGATTGACAGTAAAACACCAGTTATTTTTTCTTTTTTTTCTATAAATACTGTTGATATTATTACTTTTTTTCATTATCATTATTATATTATTATTATTATTATTAATAATTATTATTATTATTATTATTAATTATTATTATTAATATTTTAATTGTAAAGTAAAAGGACACAAGTGCAACTAATTGTTGACATTTTATAGTGGCAAACGTTTCGCTCTCCAGAGCTTTATCAAGCCATTACAAACAATACTGGACACGGAGGGTATATATAGGCTCAGAGTGAGGTGCAATATTAGTGGTAGTAGTAGTAAAGTAGAATAGTAGTAGTAGTAGTAGTATAGTAGTAGTAGTAGTAAGTAATATTAGTGGCAGTAGTAGTAGTAGAAGTAGTAGTAGTAGTAGAAGTATAGTAGTAGTAGTAAGTAGTAGAGTAGTAGTAGTAGTATCTAGAAGTAGTAGTAGTAAAGTAGTAGTAGAAGTAGTATATAAAGTTAGTAGTAAGTAGTAGTAGCAGTAGTAGTAAGCAGTAGTAGTATATAGAAGAAAGTAGTAGTAGTAGTATAGTAGTAGTATAAGTAATATTAGTGGTAGTAGTATAGTAGTATATAGAATAGTAGAAGTAGTAGAAGTAAGTAGATAGTAGAAGTAGTAAAACTAGGTAGTAGTAGTAGTAGTAGAAGTAGTAGTAGTAGTAGTAGTAGCAGGTAGTAAGTAGGTAGTAGTAAAAAAAAAGTAGTAGTAATAGTCTTTATATTACTTTACTCACGTCGAAATTAATTGCTCTACCATATTGTATTACTACTACTTGTACTACAACTTTTGTCACTACTAACTTACTACTAACTACTACCACTAAATATACTACTATTACTTACTACTACTACCACTACTATTACTACTACTACTATACTCTACTACTACTACAACTTTTTGTCCTACTAACTACTACTACAAACTTTTTGGTCACTACTACTACTACTACAACTTTTTTGTCACTACCTACCTACTCACTACTATACTACTATATTACTACTACTACACTATTACTAATATTATTACTACTAACTACTACTGACTACTATAGCTAACTACTACTACTACTTAACAACTACTAAATACTACTAATATTACTACTACTAACTAATATTGCTACTACTACTACTACTACTACTATTACTACTACTACTACTACTTACACTACTAACTATTAACTACGCACTACTACTACTACCACTAATATTACTACTACAAATACCACTATATTACTAACTACTACTAACACTAATATTACTACTACACTACTACTACTACTACGACCACAACTACTTACTACTACCAATAATATTACTACTACTACTTCTTCTAACTAACTACTATCTACTACTACTACTACTACTACTTACTACTACCACTAATATTGCACCGTCACTCTGATCCTATATATACCCTCTGTGTCCATGTATTGTTTGTAATGTACACAAATAGTCGCAGTGGGGCCTTTTTTTTTTTAGGAATAAGATGGACGAGTTGGCTAATTGCTAGAGCAGGTAACATTGATGTAATTGCCTAACTGAGACGTGTTAAATTAAAAACTCGGGACATGCCTGCGGAACTCACATTCAGGGTTTTAAATTGTTCCAAGTAGATAGAAGTGTCGGAAGGGGGGTGGGGTGGCATTGTAAATGTCCGAGATCGCCTTTTTTTGAACTGTTGGATAAAAAACTTTATTAATTCTGAAGCAACACATACAGAGTCTGTTTTGAAGAATTTTTCAGAGGGGCATGAAAAAATAATTTTAGGTGTGGATATACGTCCCCCAAACTTAGATAGGGACCAGTAGACTGCTATGGGAGGAAATTGTTAGGGCCTCAAGGCACGATATGTTATTAATTCTAGGAGAATTTTAACTTAAAGCATATTGATTGAATTTCTGACTGGGAATTTAGAATCATAACGACTTCTTAGAAGGTTCAGGATTATTTATTGAAGCAGATTTTGACAGAACCTACAAGGGTAATAACCTGCTGACTTAGTTTCTGGCAAAACAAATGAATAACCTTGTTAATAATTTAGAAATCAGAGGAACTGGTGCTAGCGACCCACAAATCAATTTACATTTAGCACTGAATGGAAGTAATGATAGTAGGGATAACTCAGTAACAGTCCCAGATTTTCGCTTAGCAGTTTACGGATGGCTTAGAGAACAAACTTATCATCTGTTGAACTGGGGGTAACGAATAAGCTATCCAATAACGCAGTTTTCTGAACAACTATACAATGAGGCTCAAAGAACGTTTATCCCGTATAAAGAAATATATCAAATAGAAAAGACCCAAATGGATGAATATAGGCTGAAATATCTATTAGGGCAAAGAAGGAATTTATAGGCTATCAAAAGAGGTGAGGGTCATCTTATGAATCAGTACATTGACATTAAGAGGGACATAAATAATGGATAAAAAAGCTAAAAGGGATTATGAAATTAAAGTGCTAGGGATTCTAAAACTAACCCAAATAGCTTTTTTTCCAGGTCTATAGAACAAAAGATAGAGGATAAGCTATCCCCTTAAAAATAACTATGGGCACCTTAACTGACAAAGAGAATGAAATGTGCTCGATTTAAATAATTTTTTCCCTCTCTCGGTTTTATTCACAGGAAGACATAATATTATTCAGTAATTAATTTTTTATAGTGGGCCAGAAGAAGATAAATTATGTAACATCACAGTCACTAGTGAAATGGTTGTGAATCAGATAGACAACTGAAGCAAAATAAGTCCGCCGGTCCGGATGAGGTTTTTTTCAAGGGTTCTTTCTTAAAGGAATGCAAAATGGAAATCTGTGAACCATTAACTAATATTTTTAATTTATCTCTTCAAACAGGTGTAGTGGTCTGATAATGTGGAAGATGCTAATGTAATTACCTATTTTTAAAACAGGGACAAGTCCGTTACCATCTAATTACCACCCAATAAGCCTGACCTCAATTGTAGGCAAATTAACAGAGTCAATTATACTGAGATTATAAAAGCCATCTCGATAAGCATAGCTTTGATTATGATACAGACAGCATGGATACACAAGAGGCCGGTCATGTCTAACTAATTTATTAACTTTCTCATAAAGTCTTTTGAGGCTGTTACCACGATAAAAAATTTGATATTATTTACTAGATTTTAGTAAGGCTTTTGATAAGTTCCGCACCAAAGACTGTTAAAGAAGTAGCAGCTCAGGCATTGGGGGAAAGTGCTCTCAGTGAATCAAGTCATGGCTCACAGGACAGGAAGCACCAGAGAGTGTCCATAAATGGCGTAAAAATCCGGAGTGGGGGATCTGTAACAATTGGCGTTCCACAGGGATCAAGTCTTGGCCCGTTGATGTTTATAATATATATCAATGGATCTTGAGAGGAATTACTAGTGATATGAGCAAATTCCCGATGACACAAAGATAGGTAGGATAATTGATTCAAACGTAGATGTTATGGAACTTCAGGAGAATTTAAACATGGAAATATAAACACAAATGCAGTATAATGTGATCCTTTATTGACAACGTTTCACCCACACAGTGGGCCTATTTTTTTCAAGTCACACAACGATCTCTACCTGGGGTTGGAAGGTACGAGAGTATTTATAGTCATGTTCAGATAATGTTGAGGTCAGGTGAGATGCTGCATCGAGATCTATCCGGTGGGGTTATAGAGTCTTTTGGGTAGCTCGGCAAGGGGTATTGGAACATGTTGTGAGTAAACGCTTCTGCAGTGTTCTATGTTCTTATGTGGGAAGCGATGAAAAGTTTCTTGAGCGAGTGGTTCAGCTATGTTATAGAGAGCCATTGTTCTGGTTGAAATTGTTTGGTGTAGAGATGAGCGAAAGATTCCAGGATCTCTGTATTGAGTGGTTTGTCTTCTGTGGCCCTATATTCCTTTGAGTTTCTGTAGTTAATTAAATGGTGTGTGAAATGCGATGTTGTCACAGCATTCCATGTATCGTCAGTCCTGCTTGCATATTTGATTTCTGAAATACGAGTTTGAGTCTTCCTTGATGTTCGCCCACATAATAATTTGTTGTCAGTCATTACAAGGGATTATAGATAATGGTTCAGAGAACCGACATGTTGATAAATTTAGACACATGTACTCAACTTCTTGGTATCTTTATTGAGGAAACGTTTCGCCACACAAGTGGCTTCATCAGTCCATACAAAGGAGAATCTTGAAGAACCCAGATGAAGAAATGAGGTAAACAGTCCCTCAAACCTTGAGTCGATGTGGTCAGTCCATAAATCTTGAATAGAAGATTCATTTTATCAAGTAATGCTCTTCAAGGTGACTTCTGAAAATGTCACTATAATTGATTCTAATAACTTGCCCACTATAGATGTCAGGCTGTATTGGACGGTAATTTGAAGGAGTGACTTATCCCCGCTGATTTGAATATAGGAACCACATTAGCCATCTTCCACATCTCTCTGGCCACCACACTGGTAAGATGGATGTATTGAATACACTCGTAATGGGCTGACTAAGCTCCATCTTGCATTCCTTTAGTACCCTTGAAAACAACTCATATCGGGTCCCGGGGACTTATTTTGTTTCAGTTTTGTCATCTGTTTAATAACCATGTCCCCACGTGGCAGTAAATATTAGTTAACTTAAATCATCAGGAACTAAATAAATGTTAATTACTGAATCTCATTTACATCTTCCTGTGTAAAAACTGACAAAAATATAGGTCATTAAAATAAGGAACCATTTCCAGTTCATTATCCGTCAGCTGTCCTTCCCAGATTTCAGAGGTCCTACTTTCTTCACCTTCGTCCTATACACTTGAAAGAAACCCCTTTGGATTAGTCTTAGATTAATTAGCAACTCTAATTTCATAGTCACGTTTAGCTTTCTAATCGCCTTTTTTTTTAACTTCTCTTTTAAGCTGAACATATTGGTCAGAGTAAGGTTAACCTCTCCTCTTCTGATGCGCCTATAAATTCCCCTTTTCACACCCTAATAGATGCTTAACCTCCTGTTAACCCATTTGGGGATCGTTATATTAGACCTAATTTCTCTCTGGGAAAGTATATACTCTGGGCACTGTGTTATCATTATTAAGAAAACAATCATAAAAGCAGATCCCTTCATATTGATAAGTATGATTATCGTCAATAAAAATCATAAGCTAGATAACCCAATCAAGATTAGACAGATGTTCCCTAAGTCCATTATAATCGGCTAGAACGAAAATGGGGGATTTTACTGTATTATCTTTATTTTGCATTCCCAATTAATGCAAAGGTGATGGATTTGTGATCACTTGCGCCAAGCTCTTCAGTGTTTCTCCAGATTATTCACGAGTGTTTCCTTATTTGACAAGACTAGGTCTAGCAAATTATACCCCTGGTAGGTTCAGTTACACTCTGTTTCAGAAAACAGTCCTGAACTGTTTCCATGAAGTCACTGGACTTACATTACCTGTCAAAGGAATTCCAGTCAATTTGGCTAAGTTAAAGTCCCCTACTATGATACGTTACTGTGTTACAGAAGCCCTAACAATTTCGTCCCAAAGAAGTCTCCTTATTGTGATCCAAAGCCTGGAGGTCGGTATATTACACCTAGAATTAGTTTTTTTTGACCCTCCACGAACTCTACCCAAACAGACTCTGTTACTGCTCCACTATTTTTATACTGTTTTTATGCAAAAAAATTAATATTTTCTCGAACATACAAATGCAAACTCCTCCCCCTTCCCATTACATCTATCCACATTGAAAAACTTAAATCCCTGAATATTACACTCAGCAGTCATATCCCGACTCTTTAAATCATACCACGTTTCAGTTAATGAAATGATATCAAAGTTCCCAGCACATGCTACCAAACGTAGTTCATTAATTTTATTTCTTGCACTTCGACTGTTAGCATAAAATACCATCATATGTTTTTTCTTCTGCACATTTTTCCTATTCATCTTTGTTTTTACACAATTTCTGAAATTATCATTACCCAGAGTTACTCCATGACATTTAAACTTTTAAGATTCTTAATATCAGAGCTAAGTCAATATATCCATACTCATTATTAATCATTTCTAAACCCAAAACCTCTAACTAATCCTAGTTTAAAGTCCTAACAACCCCCTAAACTGAGTTAGCAAGAAAACCCACACCTGCCCTGGATAAGTGAACCCCATCCCGGGCATACATGTCATTTCGGCCATAGAAGTTGTCCCAGTTGTCAATGAATGGTACTGCATTATCCTTACAGTGTTTATCCAGCCCAACAATTAATACCAATTGCTCTGGGACAACCCTTCATTACCAACACCTCTTCTTGGCCCAAAAAGCCCCCATATAAAGGCCCCCCCCTTCTCCTAATCATGTCTATAGCTGTCCTGAACTTTCTAACTAAATCCTCACTTCTACGCTTGCCTAATCATTGCCTCCAGCACTGAGGCAAATAATAGGATTGATCCATTACCCTTCAGATGTTGTCAAGCCGGCTAACAATGTCCTCCATTTCCCCGCCCCAGGAAAGCATACCCTTTGTCTCCTACTCCTGTCCTTCAAGCAGAATGCCTATCCATGATTAACCTGGCTATCCCCCAAAAACAACAATATTCTTACTTCCTTTGTCGTTCGTCGTGACGATCCCAGTAGTAGACTCACATTCGTCGGATGCACCGAGAATGCGTTGGAGGTTTCCACGGGAGTTTTCCACAGCAGTCTCTTTCTTTTTTCAATCGTTTCTGGCTTTCCATTCGTCTTCTTGATCGTCAACTTCGTCGTCCCCTGCTGTCCAGCCACTGACCACGTCCCCTTCTTGACCCGAGGACTCGAAACAGGAGGATACTACGAATCCTCTTGTTCTCTCGGTCAATCGCCTATCTCCATCTTCGCTGCCCTCAATTCTTCCTTAAGTTGCTGGTAAAGTTGCTCGATGGAGGGCATCTTGGTTCAGTCCACGGGAGCAAACAAGACACTTCTTCACAGAGTTAAGTAAAAGGTCAGCACCAAAGTACAGGTCACCACTCAAGAGCACACAAACAGGTCTTCACAGAGCTAAGTACAGTCACCACTGAGCTAAAGTACACGTACCCAAAATCCTAGCCTCAATAACCCAAGGTAAACTGTTCCACTCATCAACTACCCTATTTCCAAAAAAAATACTTTCCTATGTCCTTTCTAAATCTAAACTTATCTAATTTAAATCCATTACTGCGGGTTCTCTCTTGGAGAGACATCCTCAAAACCTTATAATATCCCTTTATTAATACCTATCTTCCACTTTTACACTTCGTCAGGTTTCCCCTCATTCTTCGTCTAACAGTGAATGTAACTTAAGAGTCTTCAATCTTTCTTCATAAGGAAGATTTCTAATGCTATGTATTAATTTAGTCATCCTACGCTGAATGTTTTCTAACGAATTTATGTCCATTCTGTAATATGGAGACCAGAACTGAGCTGCATAATCTAGGTGAGGCCTTACTAATGATGTTTAAAGCTGCAGTATGACCCTCTGGACTTCTGTTGCTTACACTTCTTGATATAAATCCCAGTAATTTATTTGCCTTATTACGTACGCTTAGGCATTGCTGTCTTGGTTTAAAACCCCAAGAGATTGTCTGATGAGATAAAATCTGTTGGAGTAGGTTCAGGTGCCTGAGGTGGCTCTGGATCATCACTTTCCACAGGAGGACATCCTGAACCAGGGCAACTACCGTGTTTGCGGAGGAAACCATTAGAGTTGAGACAACGAAGCTGTAAGCATGACCGACACTTGCCTCTCCTAGTATTGCCAGCCGTGCCATTTCCCTGGCTGCTTGCTTCCTCCTGGTTGGCATCCATCTGCTAGACTGGACAATAGGAGTGGAATATGACATGCTGGGTGGGTATGGTGCGTGGAAGGTAGTGGTGGCCTGGTGGAGTTTGAGGGGCCGGGAGGGGAAGGGGAAAACTTCCCTTGGGAATTAGGTGGGGGAGGCGCAGGTTGAGTGGGGTTATCCCGGGGAGTACAATACACATGGACTTGCACACTATATATTGTTCACACTGTCTTACAATACACGCAACTTTATTTGCTTCCCATGTACACTATGAACAATGTGGGTATGGGCACTGCTGAACCACCCACCCCCGTGACGTGGGGGTGGATGCACTGACTGGTCACTCCCTCGTTAACATTAATTTCACATTGTTTTTCCATAACATAAGCCTTTAAAAAGTCCATGCATCGACACAATCATTTCCACTTTAACTGGAAGCATGGTGCATGGTGCTGGATATAGATGTTTTTATAAGAGCTTTTCGAGGTTTGTATGTACGATAATCTTGGCCGGTACTCATATACAGTGTAGGCCTTGTACTCCCCCACACCTCCACTGGCCGTCTTCCTCACTACCACCACCACTCACCAACATTCTCAAACAGCACAACACTTCCACAATTTACCTTGAAACGGTGCTTTGAAATGTCTTCTCACTTCACTGGAATCTTCCCAGAATATTCACAATAAGTCCTGTTGATTCCGAGCGCTTTCGTGACTACTCACATTATCAAGTTCCTTGATAATGTGAGTAGTCACGAAAGCGCTTGGAATTTCTCTGTTCTTTCAGAGTGGTTGTTTTGCATATATATATATATATATATATATATATATATATATATATATATATATATATATATATATATATATATATATATATATATATATATATATATATATTATATATATCCACCAGGGTGGAAAGGGGGGCAGAGTGGCAGATGTTGCAGGTGTATGGTATATAAGGTAGGTTACTGAAAGCAGTGAAGAGTTTTTACGAGGATAGTGAGGCTCAAGTTAGAGTATGTAGGAAAGAGGGAAATTATTTCCCAGTAAAAAGTAGGCCTTAGACAAGGATGTGTGATGTCACCGTGGTTGTTTAATATATTTATTGATGGGGTTGTAAGAGAAGTAAATGCGAGGGTTTTGGCAAGAGGCGTGGAGTTAAAAGATAAAGAATCACACATAAAGTGGGAGTTGTCACAGTTGCTCTTTGCTGATGACACTGTGCTCTTGGGAGATTCTGAAGAGAAGTTGCCGAGATTGGTGGATGAATTTGGTAGGGTGTGCAAAAGAAGAAAATTAAAAGTGAATGCAGGAAAGAGTAAGGTTATGAGGATAACAAAAAGATTAGGTGATTAAAGATTGGATATGAGATTGGAGAGAGAGAGTATGGAGGAGGTGAATGTATTCAGATATTTGGGAGTGGACGTGTCAGCGGATGGGTCTATGAAAGATGAGGTGAATCGTAGAATTGATGAGGGAAAAGAGTGAGTGGTGCACTTAGGAGTCTGTGGAGACAAAGAACTTTGTCCTTGGAGGCAAGGAGGGGAATGTATGAGAGTATAGTTTTACCAACGCTCTTATATGGGTGTGAAGCATGGGTGATGAATGTTGCAGCGAGGAGGACGCTTGAGGCAGTGGAGATGTCATGTCTGAGGGCCATATGTGGCGTGAATATTATGCAGAGAATTCGTAGTTTTGAAGTTAGGAGGAGGTGCGGGATTACCAAAACTGTTGTCCAGAGGGCTGAGGAAGGGTTGTTGAGGTGGTTCGGACATGTAGAGAGAATGGAGAGAAAAAGAGTGACTTCAAGAGTGTATCAGTCTGTAGTGGAAGGTAGGCGGGGTAGGGGTAGGCCTATGAAACGTTGGAGGGAGGGGGTAAAGGAGGTTTTGTGTGCGAGAGGCTTGGACTTCCAGCTGGCATGCGTGAGCGTGTTTGATAGGAGTGAATGGAGACAAATGGTTTTTAATACTTGACGTGCTGTTGGAGTGTGAGCAAAGTAGCATTTATGAAGGGATTCAGGGAAACCGGCAGGCCGGACTTGAGTCCTGGAGATGGGAAGTACAGTGCTGGCACTCTGAAGGAGGGGTGTTAATGTTGCAGTTTAAAAACTGTAGTGTAAAGCACCCTTCTGGCAAGATAGTGATTAAGTGATTGATGGTGAAAGTTTTTCTTTTTCGGGCCACCCTGCCTTGGTGGGAATCGGCCAGTGTGATAATAAATAAACATATATATATATATATATATATATATATATATATATATATATATATATATATATATATATATATATATATATATATATATATATATCGTGCGGAATAGGTGAAACTGGTCAATTAGGAAAATAATTAAAATTAAGACTTTTCTAAAATTTTCTCTTATACATTTGAAGATATTTTTATTTCTTTTATGCTAATACAATTTTGTACCAAAAGAACCTTAGGAAACTTAACCTTATTATAACAAGCGCAATTTAATTTAGAGCGTCGTGTGATTTTCGCTCACCATGAGGCGGGCCAGAACAACATGGTTTCGAACCCTCGGCTAGTCGCAGTGTTGGTATTGATTAAATACCACTCGCTGGTGGTTGCAATACGATATATATATATATAATATATATATATATATATATATATATATATATATATATATATATATATATATAGGATGGGGTCCACCTCAGGTGTAAATTGTGGGACCCATAGCCTCGGAGAAGTGGATATAAAAGGCTTCAGGAAGAATATTTGGATTTCTTCCTGAAGCCGTTTGAATATTCCACTTCCCTACCACCCCATATATATATATATATATATTATAATATATATATATATATATATATATATATATATATATATATTATATATATATATTATATCTGTGTGTGTGTGTGTCGTGCCGAATATGTGAAACTGGTCAATTAGCAAGAACTCATTTAAAATTAAGTCCTTTCTAAAATTTTCTCTTATACGTTTAAAGATATATTTTTTTCATTAATGTTGATGTAATAATTTATGATATTGCACCAAAAGGAACTTAGAAAACTTACCTAACCTTATTATAACAAGCGAAATTTATTTTGCCTAACCCAACTAAATATATTTTAGATTTGTGTACAATTATTTAATACTAAATAAACACAGTGAAATATATTTTTTCCGTTAGGTTCAGAATGATTTTGGCGAAATTATTGCATACACGAATTTTCACTTGTCATAGCTATCCCTTTGTTGAGCGAGGCCGAAAAAATTCGGTATTAATTACGTGTTTTTGGCGCGTGTCATACTTCGCGCCCCGCGCGGCCAGCTTCCCGTTCTTTAGTTCCAACCAATCACAAGCCTTCCCTGAGTCTCTTCAGCTAAGTACAGTTCGCTTCTGCCGCCTTCCCATTGGTTGAGAGATCAAAATATAAACACTGGTGGCTTGGCTTCGCCCACACACGCATTTTTCCCTCCACCCTTAAAATCTACTCTTGGATTATACATTCTACAATGTCGGTAAGTACTGATTGTTGTGTTTAGTGCTTACATGAATAGTTTAGGCATATTTTGATATGTACCTAAAGTCCGTGTGAAGCATAATATGAGTGTAGCATACAGTTGAAAAAAGTGCAAGCATTTTAGTCCGAATTATTTTGGTCTTGCGCGAGTTTCTGGGAATGTCCAATTTTAGTCAAATAAATATTTATAAAAAATTTTCAATTGCATATATGAACTCTGTAGTGGTCTGGATTTATACAGGAGGTTTCTATTGTCCTTCCAGTTCCATGAGAGGCTGTTTTATGGGGAGCATTCGACCAGCAGGTCAAGGTATGTCTGCATTTCTGAAGACAGTGACTCGGAACCAGAGGTAGACGAACCAGAATTGCTAGATAGTGATGATGAATACTTGCCACTGGATGCACAGGATGCAGAGATGTCAAGAGATGATGAGGAGGAAGAAAGGAAAGAAAGGCCAGCCAAAAAGCAGAAAGTAATGAGGAAAAAGAAAACTTTTAGGATTGAGGAATACCCGGATGAGGAAGAGATCCATGAGAATATTGCTCTTCAAAGTAAATCTGTGCATAAAGACTGATAGAAATTGTTTCTCAGACTTCCATCTTGCCATTTAGCGATATAGAATCATTGGTCTTCCAAATGAATCTCAGGAATATAGGGATTGAAACTTGCATCACTTTGCAATTTGGCATTGTTGATATTTGCTTCCTTTTTATATTTTTGTAACAATTAAAAAATGTTTTGATACAAGTTCCATTTATGTTTTTTATATTGTCTGTTTGTATATTAAATTTAAAAAATTGTTTTGGTGTGTTTTATTAACAATTGCAAGTTTGCAACATAATTTTTTTTTAGTCCCTTTGTCGGGCGCAGCCAAATATTTTCGGTCTTCGGAGATTAGCAATTGCTCGAAAACTAACCATCAGAAATCAATTTATATGGGATCAGTGACCTTGTATTGAGTTACTCTATCCACCATAGGGAGTTCAGTTCGAATTTCAAATTTTGGGACCCCTTGCGCGATGAAGGGCAAGATGAGCGTTGATATTTAAGCCAAGATCGCAAGTTCTGCCTATTCGGCACGATATATATATATATATATATATATATATATATATATATATATATTATATATATATTAATATATATATATATATATATATATATATATATATTATATATATATATATTAGCCAACAGTATCAATTTGTCCCAGTGGGATCAGAGACCTTGGGATCATGGGGACAAAATGCCACACATTTCCTTAAAGAATTGGGTTCCAGACTCATCGACACCACCGGGGACCCAAGGGCAGCCACTTTCATGTTCCAGCGCCTCACCGTCGCCATCCAGAGGGGAAATGCTTGCTGCATACTTGGCTCGCGTCCAGCCTCGGTGGAGCTGGAGGAAATTCATGATCTTTGATACATTGTGCCATTGTATTCATATTTATGTTTTTTTTTTCTGTAAATGTATTTTATTAATAAATGTTCACAAAGAATATATATATATTATATATATATATATATATATATATATATATATATATATATATATATATATATATATATATATATATATATATATATTTATATATATATATATATATATAAATATAATATGTAGTAGGTTGGTAGACAGCAACCACCCAGGGAAGTACTACCGTCCTGCCAGATGACTGTGAAACAGAAACCTGTAACTGTTTTGCATGGTGGTAGGATTGCTGGTTTCTTTTTCTGTCTCATAAACACGCTAGATAACAGGGATATCTTGCCACACCTACTTACACTTTGGTCACACTTCACAGACACGCACATGCATATATATGTACATACATCTAGGTTTTTCTCCTTTTTCTACATAGCTCTTGTTCTTCTTTATTTCTTCTATTGTCCATGGGGAAGTGGAAAAGAATTTTTCCTCTGTAAGCCATGCGTGTCGTATGAGGCGACTAAAATGCCGGGAGCGATGGGCCAGTAACCCCTTCTCCTGTAGACATTTACTAAAAAAGAGAAGAAGAAAAACTTTATAAAACTGGGTTGCTTGAATGTGCGTAGATGTAGTGCGGATGAAAAGAAACAGATGATTGCTGATGTTATGAATGAAAAGAAGTTGGATGTCCTGGCCCTAAGCGAAACAAAGCTGAAGGGGGTAGGGGAGTTCCAGTGGGGGGAAATAAATGGGATTAAATCTGGAGTATCTGAGAGAGTTAGAGCAAAGGAAGGGGTAGCAGTAATGTTGAATGATCAGTTATGGAAGGAGAAAAAGGAATATGAATGTGTAAATGCAAGAGTTATGTGGATTAAAGTAAAGGTTGGATGCGAGAAGTGGGTCATAATAAGCGTGTATGCACCTGGAGAAGAGAGGAATGCAGAGGAGAGAGAGAGATTTTGGGAGATGTTAAGTGAATGTATAGGAGCCTTTGAACCAAGTGAGAGAGTAATTGTGGTAGGGGACCTGAATGCTAAAGTGGGAGAAACTTTTAGAGAGGGTGTGGTAGGTAAGTTTGGGGTGCCAGGTGTAAATGATAATGGGAGCCCTTTGATTGAACTTTGTATAGAAAGGGGTTTTTGTTATAGGTAATACATATTTTAGAAAAAGAGGATAAACAAGTATACAAGATATGATGTAGGGCGAAATGACAGTAGTTTGTTGGATTATGTATTGGATAGATAAAAGACTGTTGAGTAGACTTCAGGATGTACATGTTTATAGAGGGGCCACAGATATATCAGATCACTTTCTAGTTGTAGCTACACTGAGAGTAAAAGGTAGATGGGATACAAGGAGAATAGAAGCATCAGGGAAGAGAGAGGTGAAGGTTTATAAACTAAAAAGAGGCAGTTAGAGAAAGATATAAACAGCTATTGGAGGATTGATGGGCTAATGAGAGCATAGGCAATGGGGTCGAAGAGGTATGGGGTAGGTTTAAAAATGTAGTGTTAGAGTGTTCAGCAGAAATTTGTGGTTACAGGAAATTGGGTGCGGGAGGGAAGAGGACCGATTGGTGGAATGATGTAAAGAGAGTAGTAAGAGAGAAAAAGTTAGCATACAAGAAGTTTATACAAAGTAGAAGTGATGCAAGGAGGGAAGAGTATTTGGAGAAAAAGAGAGAGGTTAAGAGAGTGGTGAAGCAATGTAAAAAGAGAGCAAATGAGAGAGTGGGTGAGATGTTATCAACAAATTTTGTTGAAAATAAGAAAAAGTTTTTGAGTGAGATTAACAAGTTAAGGAAGCCTAGAGAACAAATGGATTTGTCAATTAAAATAGGAGAGGAGAGTTATTAAATGGAGAGTTAGAGGTATTGGGAAGATGGAGGGAATATTTTGAGGAATTGTTAAATGTTGATGAAGATAGGGAAGCTGTGATTTCGTGTATAGGGCAAGGAGAGGAATAACATCTTGTAGGAGTGAGGGAGAGCCAGTTGTGAGTGTGGGGGAAGTTCGTGAGGCAGTAGGTAAAATGAAAGGGGGTAAGGCAGCCGGGATTGATGGGATAAAGATAGAAATGTTAAAAGCAGGTGGGGATATAGTTTTGGAGTGGTTGGTGAAATTATTTAATAAATGTATGGAAGAGGGTAAGGTACCTAGGGATTGGCAGAGAGCATGCATAGTTCCTTTGTATAAAGGCAAAGGGGACAAAAGAGAGTGCAAAAAACATAGGGGGATAAGTCTGTTGAGTATACCTGGTAAAGTGTATTATTGAAAGAATTAAGAGTAAGACAGAGAATAGGATAGCAGATGAACAAGGAGGCTTTAGGAAAGGTAGGGGGTGTGTGGACCAGGTGTTCACAGTGAAACATATAAGTGAACAGTATTTAGATAAGGCTAAAGAGGTCTTTGTGGCATTTATGGATTTGGAAAAGGCGTATGACAGGGTGGATAGGGGGGCAATGTGGCAGATGTTGCAGGTGTATGGTGTAGGAGGTAGGTTACTGAAAGCAGTGAAGAGTTTTTACGAGGATAGTGAGGCTCAAGTTAGAGAATGTAGGAAAGAGGGAAATTATTTCCCAGTAAAAGTAATACTTAGACAGGGATGTGTGATGTCACCGTGGATGTTTAATATATTTATGGATGGGGTTGTAAGAGAAGTAAATGCGAGGGTCTTGGCAAGAGGCGTGGAGTTAAAAGATAAAGAATCACACATAAAGTGGGAGTTGTCACAGTTGCTCTTTGCTGATGACACTGTGCTCTTGGGTGATTCTGAAGAGAAGTTGCAGAGATTGGTGGATGAATTTGGTAGGGTGTGCAAAAGAAGAAAATTAAAAGTGAATACAGGAAAGAGAAAGGTTATGAGGATAACAAAAATATTTGGTGATGAAAGATTGGATATCAGATTGGAGGGAGAGAGTATGGAGGAGGTGAATGTATTCAGATATTTGGGAGTGGACGTGTCAGCGGATGGGTCTATGAAGGATGAGGAGAATCATAGAACTGATGAGGGGAAAAGGGTGAGTGGTGCACTTAGGAGTCTGTGGAGATAAAGAACTTTGTCCTTGGAGGCAAAGAGGGGAATGTATGAGAGTATAGTTT
>NC_069439.1:1267922-1336404 GCF_026875155.1 Cherax quadricarinatus | reverse complement strand
TCCTCGGGGGTTATCAAAAAATAACTCAAAGGTCCAGTTCACTGGCTTTTTCCCAAGTGGACAAGATGGCTTTACTCCCTTTGTGATCTAAAAGTCTGGGGAGGGGAAACAAATCGTCCCCGCCCTGAAACCCCGATCGGTTGCTGGTGGGGTTTGGTTTGTAGTGGTTGTGGTTGTGCGGGTTGTGGTTGTGCAGGTTGTGGTGGTGAGGTTGTGGGAGTGGGGGGTAGGGTGAGGTGGTTGTTGTGCGGTCAAGCGGGGTATAGCATGGCCGTGATGGTGCCACAGGGGCCGCCCCCCACCCTCACTATCACCCCCATCCCTCCCCCCTCATGTATCATTATCCCCATCGTTCAATACGTCATTTCCCTATGGGTGTGGTGTAGGGCCACGGGGTTGCCCCCAAGTTTCCCCTTCCCCCTTGGAAAACAATGCCTAAACGATGTACTCGTACTTTTGCCGCTCCACGGGGGATATTCACTTCCTGTCAAAAAAACTGTTTTCATGACTTGAAATCCTATCACTGCTTATCTGGGTGTTGACACGACCAAATAGTTTCTCTTTGTCCTGGTACGGGCAAACGTGAACGTGAAAACCGGCTGCCCAGAGGGGAAAGGTTGGGGGTACGGGGTTTTTCATCAAATTAGTTACCCTGGGCACTTTTTCGGTAACATCACTTCAAAACCCTGGAATTCATGCCTGACTTTTCTCGCTGTTAGAGATCATTGGGAACAAAAGACCCCCAAATCCGCTGAGGAATGAGGAACTTTTACGGAGAGGCATGGTGAAAATGGACTAACACGGGGTTTTCCCAAAATGCACCCGGGCCCAGTTTTTTTCACGGGGTGCACACCGACCACGGGAATCCTTCTCTTGGTAGGCTCCCGGCCTTTGGGCGATTTGAAGCCGCTAGAATTTGGGGTTTAAATACGTCAGAAAATTGGCTTAAAACGTATTTATACTCGGAAACAGTCAAAGGGTTAAAAATTCCATATGTTATTCCACTACATACACGAAAAATACACCCTTTCCCCCAAACTTCTCCTCACCCCCCTCAAGGAAGGTTCCTTTATGTTTGGGGAGGGGTCTTGATTTTGGGGGAATTGGATTGTGCTCCGTTCCCCCAATTTAAACCGAATTCTCCCCCCCCCCCAGGACTGATACCCCTTTGGGTTTAGGCTTCCCCCTTTATTTTAATAAAAAATAAAATTTCGTCACCTTAAACAGGACACAAGACCATAACCAAACACGATTTTTTTTGATATCCTCGTTCCTTCACACTGTGTAAAAACTTATCACTAAAGGGCTTAAAAGGAATTTATTACCCGAAGATATTAAATAACCGTCTGAAAAATGTTGATCTTTCAAAGACTTAATCACCCAACTAAACGCTAAATTTTCAGTAAAAACGTCTCATATGTATCCCAAATATAAAATTCAACAATATTTGAATCTTTTCCCTTGTTTACAGGGAAATAAATGAACCATTGTCTTTCCCAAAAAATATTTTAGACATTGAATTATCCTTTGCTTATACAAATTTAATTACTTATAATTTAAAAATCTACTGTTCAACTATGAAAAATTACTGTCCTACTTACAACTATGATATAATCCTTAGTGAAGAAAATCTGTAAGTCAATAATTTTAAGTTGGCCCAAATCCCAAGGCAAAAGAGGTCTCTTTGCTTTGGAACCCACTATTGAAAAAAAAATTAAAGTACTTTTTGCGCAAAAAAAATAAAAAAAATAAAAAAATTAAGTTTTAAATTTAACGAGTATTAGAAAAGAGAAAACCCTTAGTCATAATTAAAGGTTTTTGTACACAAAAAAAGAGGTTAAGTGGTTTGGTGATGACTGAATAAACTAACTTTCTGAGTGATATTTATGAGTGTTGACTGACTTATGAGTGACTTGACTGCCTTACGGAAGACTTGATTTACTGAGTGACTTTACTGACTTACTGAAGACTTGATGATTTTTGAATGACTTGACGACTTATTAAATGACTTTGACTGACTTATTGAATGCTTGGATTTACTGATGACCTGACTGATTACTGAATGACTTGGCGACTTTTGACGACTTACTGACTTACTGAATGACTTGACTGACTTACGAATGCCCCGACTGACTTCTGAATGATTGACTTAAAATGACCTGACTGACTTATAAATGATTGACTGATTACTAAATGATTTGCTGACTTAAGTGACTTGACTTAATAATATTATATTTTTTTTGCTGAAAGAAAAAGATAATGATTTCCTGGAATTAAAGCTAAATTTCATAATAAACAAGCGAGGTTCCGGGTTTTTGGGTTTGGGGGGGAAGGGGGAGGGGGAAGCTGGCTCATACTCAAATGTTGGTGCGTAACTCAAAAGCAAAAATCGACCCGGGGTGGCTCGTATCTCAAAAAACTCGAAATTTGGGACACTGTAAAGTCAAGGTTCCCTTATACAATAATCACTGCTAATAGAGAAATACAATAATTAGAAAGACTTTGAGCAAAATTTAAAGGGTTGGTATGAAGCCCAAAACCTCCCCGGGGGATTGAACCGCGTCAGAGTCTCAAAACCCCACCCTCGCATTAGCCACTAGCCAGCTAGCACAAAAAATTTCATAAAACTAGGGGGTGCCTGTGCAAAACCTTCCTATGGGTAGAAATAATATTTGGAAAATCTTTTGTGGTAGCTGGTCTAGTGGCTAACGGACGGGGGGTGGAGTTTTGAGACTCCCCTGACCGCGGGTTCAATCCTGGCCCGGGGGATGGTTTGTTTCAATCGGCTTACGATTTCTTGATCATGAAGACCAACCAGTTTATTTTTTAAAAATCTCTATACAATGTTCACTGTAATAAAAAGTTAAAAAAAAAAAGAGATCCATATGTAAGATAATTTATAAAAAATAAAATAAAACAATTTTTAAGGCAGTTATAGAAGAATGAGTGGAAGTAAATTTATGACTAACAACTAAGTTATTGAAGTGTATTCAACAAACGTAATATAAGAATTCAATAATTATTCTTTAGTATAAGTCTTGGTAGAACAGCAATGTCTGAAAAAATGAAATTGAAAAAATGATACAAAATAAGGGGTAGGAAAAAAATAAAAAAAAACAAGGCACACAGACGATGAAAAATGGTCGAGCTTGAGCGGGGTTTCCCGATGACCAAAAAATCTAACATGCTGTCATGGGTTTTAAATCCCAACCCCCTTTTGTGGTTTGGTTTCAAGATGGTTTTTAAGCCGAATTTCTGACATGAAGCAATTAATTAAAGGGAAGTTTTACTTAATTTTTCAAAAATACCCGGAAAAATTTCAGAATTTTTTTTTAACATACCAGCCATCTCCTGCCCAAAGGGGAGTGACTAAAAAAAAATTTTTAAGAGGGGGTTACTAGTCCCCTACTCCGGCATTTTGTCGCCTCTTAAGACACAATGGCAAATTACAGAATTAATTTTTATTAAAAACATCAAGTGTATGGAGTAATGAATAAACCCGTGAAAGAAGCAATCAAAAGTAAAAAGCTAGAGAAAAGAGGATTAATGAATGTTATGTTGCATTTTCTTAAAGTATCAAAGGTTGAAGGGAGAGGGTTAAAGGAGGTTTTTTGTGAGGGACTTAAGACATCCAGCCAAATGTGCGTGAGCGTGTCAGATGGGGTGAATGGAGACAAGTGTTCTATGAATGACGTGCGTTGGATGTGGCAAGGTAAATATTGATGGGTTCAGGGGAAACGGTTAGCCAGATTTGAGCCCCGGGGGTGGGAAGTACAGTACCTGCTCTCTGAAAGGGGGGGGAGTATTTGCAGTTATGAACGTAGTATAGGGCCCTCTGCAGACAGGATGGGGTGAGGACAATAAAATTTTTAAATTTTTTTTTTTTTTTTTTTTGGTAACCCTGCCTCAGTGGGAGATGGCCAATGTATTAATAAAAAAAAAAAGAGAAGAAGAAAAACTTTATAAAAACTGGGTTGCTTAAATGTGCGTGGATGTAGTGCGGATGACAAGAAACAGATGATTGCTGATGTTATGAATGAAAAGAAGTTGGATGTCCTGGCCCTAAGCGAAACAAAGCTGAAGGGGGTAGGAGAGTTTCAGTGGGGGGAAATAAATGGGATTAAATCTGGAGTATCTGAGAGAGTTAGAGCAAAGGAAGGGGTAGCAGTAATGTTAAATGATCAGTTATGGAAGGAGAAAAGAGAATATGAATGTGTAAATTCAAGAATTATGTGGATTAAAGTAAAGGTTGGATGCGAGAAGTGGGTCATAATAAGCGTGTATGCACCTGGAGAAGAGAGGAATGCAGAGGAGAGAGAGAGATTTTGGGAGATGTTAAGTGAATGTATAGGAGCCTTTGAACCAAGTGAGAGAGTAATTGTGGTAGGGGACTTGAATGCTAAAGTAGGAGAAACTTTTAGAGAGGGTGTGGTAGGTAAGTTTGGGGTGCCAGGTGTAAATGATAATGGGAGCCCTTTGATTGAACTTTGTATAGAAAGGGGTTTAGTTATAGGTAATACATATTTTAAGAAAAAGAGGATAAATAAGTATACACGATATGATGTAGGGCGAAATGACAGTAGTTTGTTGGATTATGTATTGGTAGATAAAAGACTGTTGAGTAGACTTCAGGATGTACATGTTTATAGAGGGGCCACAGATATATCAGATCACTTTCTAGTTGTAGCTACACTGAGAGTAAAAGGTAGATGGGATACAAGGAGAATAGAAGCATCAGGGAAGAGAGAGGTGAAGGTTTATAAACTAAAAGAGGAGGCAGTTAGGGTAAGATATAAACAGCTATTGGAGGATAGATGGGCTAATGAGAGCATAGGCAATGGGGTCGAAGAGGTATGGGGTAGGTTTAAAAATGTAGTGTTAGAGTGTTCAGCAGAAGTTTGTGGTTACAGGAAAGTGGGTGCAGGAGGGAAGAGGAGCGATTGGTGGAATGATGATGTAAAGAGAGTAGTAAGGGAGAAAAAAGTTAGCATATGAGAAGTTTTTACAAAGTAGAAGTGATGCAAGGAGGGAAGAGTATATGGAGAAAAAGAGAGAAGTTAAGAGAGTGGTGAAGCAATGTAAAAAGAGAGCAAATGAGAGAGTGGGTGAGATGTTATCAACAAATTTTGTTGAAAATAAGAAAAAGTTTTGGAGTGAGATTAACAAGTTAAGAAAGCCTAGAGAACAAATGGATTTGTCAGTTAAAAATAGGAGAGGAGAGTTATTAAATGGAGAGTTAGAGGTATTGGGAAGATGGAAGGAATATTTTGAGGAATTGTTAAATGTTGATGAAGATAGGGAAGCTGTGATTTCGTGTATAGGGCAAGGAGGAATAACATCTTGTAGGAGTGAGGAAGAGCCAGTTGTGAGTGTGGGGGAAGTTCGTGAGGCAGTAGGTAAAATGAAGGGGGGTAAGGCAGCCGGGATTGATGGGATAAAGATAGAAATGTTAAAAGCAGGTGGGGATATAGTTTTGGAGTGGTTGGTGCAATTATTTAATAAATGTATGGAAGAAGGTAAGGTACCTAGGGATTGGCAGAGAGCATGCATAGTTCCTTTGTATAAAGGCAAAGGGGATAAAAGAGAGTGCAAAATTATAGGGGGATAAGTCTGTTGAGTGTACCTGGTAAAGTGTATGGTAGAGTTATAATTGAAAGAATATAAGAGTAAGACGGAGAATAGGATAGCAGATGAACAAGGAGGCTTTAGGAAAGGTAGGGGTGTGTGGACCAGGTGTTTACAGTGAAACATATAAGTGAACAGTATTTAGATAAGGCTAAAGAGGTCTTTGTGGCATTTATGGATTTGGAAAAGGCGTATGACAGGGTGGATAGGGGGGCAATGTGGCAGATGTTGCAAGTGTATGGTGTAGGAGGTAGGTTACTGAAAGCAGTGAAGAGTTTTTACGAGGATAGTGAGGCTCAAGTTAGAGTATGTAGGAAAGAGGGAAATTTTTTCCCAGTAAAAGTAGGCCTTAGACAAGGATGTGTGATGTCACCGTGGTTGTTTAATATATTTATAGATGGGGTTGTAAGAGAAGTAAATGCGAGGGTCTTGGCAAGAGGCGTGGAGTTAAAAGATAAAGAATCACACACAAAGTGGGAGTTGTCACAGCTGCTCTTTGCTGATGACACTGTGCTCTTGGGAGATTCTGAAGAGAAGTTGCAGAGATTGGTGGATGAATTTGGTAGGGTGTGCAAAAGAAGAAAATTAAAGGTGAATACAGGAAAGAGTAAGGTTATGAGGATAACAAAAAGATTAGGTGATGAAAGATTGAATATCAGATTGGAGGGAGAGAGTATGGAGGAGGTGAACGTATTCAGATATTTGGGAGTGGACGTGTCAGCAGATGGGTCTATGAAAGATGAGGTGAATCATAGAATTGATGAGGGAAAAAGAGTGAGTGGTGCACTTAGGAGTCTGTGGAGACAAAGAACTTTGTCCTTGGAGGCAAAGAGGGGAATGTATGAGAGTATAGTTTTACCAACGCTCTTATATGGGTGTGAAGCGTGGGTGATGAATGTTGCAGCGAGGAGAAGGCTGGAGGCAGTGGAGATGTCATGTCTGAGGGCAATGTGTGGTGTGAATATAATGCAGAGAATTCGTAGTTTGGAAGTTAGGAGGAGGTGCGGGATTACCAAAACTGTTGTCCAGAGGGCTGAGGAAGGGTTGTTGAGGTGGTTCGGACATGTAGAGAGAATGGAGCGAAACAGAATGACTTCAAGAGTGTATCAGTCTGTAGTGGAAGGAAGGCGGGGTAGGGGTCGGCCTAGGAAGGGTTGGAGGGAGGGGGTAAAGGAGGTTTTGTGTGCGAGGGGCTTGGACTTCCAGCAGGCATGCGTGAGCGTGTTTGATAGGAGTGAATGGAGACAAATGGTTTTTAATACTTGACGTGCTGTTGGAGTGTGAGCAAAGTAACATTTATGAAGGGATTCAGGGAAACCGGCAGGCCGGACTTGAGTCCTGGAGATGGGAAGTACAGTGCCTGCACTCTGAAGGAGGGGTGTTAATGTTGCAGTTTAAAAACTGTAGTGTAAAGCACCCTTCTGGCAAGACAGTGATGGAGTGAATGATGGTGAAAGTTTTTCTTTTTCGGGCCACCCTGCCTTGGTGGGAATCGGCCGGTGTGATAATAATAAAAATAATAATCTTGACTTAGGTAACAGTGTAGCAAAACATGTAACTTTCTTCTTTCTTTCAATGCACCAGCCGTATCCCACTGAGGTGGGGTGGCCCAAAAGAAAAAACAAAAGCTTCTCCTTTTAAATTTAGTAATATATACAGGAGAAGGGGTTACTAGCCCCTTGCTCCCGGCATTTTAGTTGCCTCCTATGACAAGCATAGGTTACGGAGGAAGAATTCTGTTCCACTTCCCCATGGAGATAAGAGTAAACAAACAAGAACAAGAACTAGAAAGAAAATAGCAGAAAGCCCAGAGGGGTGTGCATATATATGCTTGTACATGAATGTGTAGTGTGACCTAAGTGTAAGTAGAAGTAGCAAGACGTACCTGAAATCTTGCATGTTTCTTCTTCTTTCAACACACTGGCCGTATCCCACCGAGGCGGGGTGGCCAAAGAGGAAAAACGAAAGTTTCTCCTTTTACATTTAGTAATATATACAGGAGAAGGGGTTACTAGTCCCTTGCTCCCGGCATTTCAGTCGCCTCTTACAACACGCATGGCTTACGGAGGAAGAATTCTGTTCCACTTCCCCATGGAGGTAAGAGGAAATAAACAAGAACAAGAAGTAGAAAGAAAATAGAAGAAAACCCAGAGGGGTGTGTATATATATGCTTGTGCATGTATGTGTAGTGTGACCTAAGTGTAAGCAGAAGTAGCAAGACATACATCAAAGAGTGATCTGTGCCTTGTGTTCTGGTCATGTGTTCTGTTGAGGTTGGTAAGGAGACGTTTGAGGGGAGGGTATATGTCAGAGTTAAGTGTTCTATGAATGTAGTAGGTGCAGTAATAAGTATGGATGTTTTGTATGGTGAGTAGGTTTAGAGTTTTGAATATTGGTGGAGTGTGCTGCCTGTAGTGGGAATTTGTTATCATTCTGACTGCAGCCTTTTGTTGGGTAATTAATGGTCTGAGATGGTTTATTGTTGCTGAGCCCCATGCACAAATTCCATAGGTGAGATAGGGGTAAATAAGTGAGTGATATAGGGCCAGGAGGGCTGACTGTGGAACATAGTACCGTATCTTCGATAGTATGCCTATGGTCTTGGAAATTTTTTTGGAAATTTGTTGTATATGTGTTTGAAATTTGAGTCTATTATCAAGGTGGATTCCTAAAAATTTTCCCTCTGTGAATTTTGTGATAGGCGATCCGTTTATCATTATGTTAAGAGGGACGTCTGTAGCTCTGTTACCAAGCTGAATGAAGTAGGTTTTGTCAATGTTTAGAGTAAGTTTGTTAGTACTCATCCAGGTAGATATTTTTTGTAATTCAGTATTTACAGTATTGGCTAGCGTGACTGGGCTCGGGTGAGAGAAGACGTATGTAGTGTCATCTGAAAATAGTGTGGGTTTGAGTAGTTGCGATGCATTTGGTAGGTCATTTATGTATATGAGAAAGAGTAGAGGGCCTAGGACACTTCCCTGTGGGACACCAACTGTAATTGGCTGTGCGGAAGAATTTGCCCCGTTTGTGTACACATATTGGCTTCTGTTGCTGAGGTATGACTTTAGGTAGTTGAGGGAGTGCCCTCTTATACCATAGTGCGACAATTTTATATGGAGCAAGTCATGGTCAGCTGTATCAAAAGTTTTACGCAAGTCAATGAAGATCCCCAGTGGGACTTCTTTTTTCTCTATTGCAGTATATATGTGTTCTAGCATGTGTATATTAGCATCATTAGTATTTTTATTAGGCCTGAACCCAAAGTGACAGGGGTTGAGTATGTAGTGCGAGATGAGGTAGGAATAGATTCGCTTATGAATTAATTTTTCTAAGATTTTAGAGAGAGGGTGTAAGTTGAATATTGGCCTATTGTTATTCAAGTCTGTTTGGTCTCCTCCTTTATGGATCGGGGTGACTCTTGCTATTTTGAGAACTGTAGGGAAGGTAGAGGATTCTATGGATTTGTTAAAGAGTGTTGCAGTGATTGGTGATAGTACTTGTGACGCTTTTTTGTATATAAAGGGTGGTAAGGTATTTAAATCTCCTGCCTTGTTTTTTAGTGTATTGATAATAAGGGAGACTTTGTATGGGTTAGTCGGAGCTAGGAACAGCATGTTCGGGTAGCTCTAACTTGCCTTTATTGTCTAAAATCCTTGCAAAAATATAAATAAACAAATATGCAGTTTCATAAATGAACACAATATCTTTAACCCATGTTAGTTTGTCTTCAGGCTGGGATGGAGTACTGATGATGCAATAATATAAATGCTTGGCTTAATTTGTTCCTCTCTTGAAAATATTAAATATCCATTTGGACATCTTTTTTGACTTAAAGTAAGTCTTCAATACAACTTCTGCAACTCAAATCAGAGCATCATGGATTAACAGGACATGCTCTCTCATATGACATCTTACTTGAGAGATAGACATCAACATTTTTTTTTAAAAAGAACCAGCTGATGCATCATGGAGGGTCCCTCAAAAAAATGAAAGGTTTAAAAAGAAAAATTTTAATTTTTTCTTTGAAATTTAATATTTCAAGGAGAAGGGGTAACTGCCCTTTGTTCCGGATTTTAGGGGCTTTACGCCCGCGTGACTTATGGAGGAAAAAATTCCATTCACACCCCATGGAAAAGACATCAAATTGACCATAATGACTTTCTTCACCCATCCAGCAATTAAAATAGTTTTCCACAAGACAATTTTCCTTTGGTACATCAAAGTTCCCTTCTAAACCAATTTAGAGTCTGAATAGATAAGTTTAAAGTGTTAGTTAGTGAAATTATTAAAAGAAAACATTTAAATTAGAATTCAAGGCTGATTTACTCTTGGTGTAGGGCAACTTGCAATACGCCTTTTCGGGTTCGGGGGATGCAAGGAAGGACAGGAAGTGTTTTTAAAGCACAATTTCCCCATGGTGTATATGCTGTAAGTTACCCCCGCACTAAATCTCTCAATTTATCAAAACTATGCGGAGGAAGATTTCCCAAAAAATCTTTTTAAAGCCATCTGAAAAATAGTAATAAATGTATAAAAATTTTTAACCCAAATACTTGCTCTGTTTTTTCTGAAATTTACCCCTTTAAAAATTTTCCCTCTTTGTTTTTTAGTAATAGACAGAGAAGACAACATTACTACCCCTTGCTGCCCACACTTTAGTGACATTCCACAACACGAACTGTTAGGGGGAAAGGGGTTTTCTAATTGCTTCCACAGGAAAGTGCGGGAAACCTAAAAAGGCAAGAATTATTAAGAAATTGATGAATGTGTTAAACACATCAGCACAAAGAAAAAAATGGAACAATTCAAATAACCAACAAGGAAAAATTATGACAATTTTTTGGCCCAATGTCCCATTAACTAGTTATAAATTGCTGGTGTAGTGTGTACTGGTTAAAAAGCAAAAATAGAAAAATTTCCCCTTCATTTTATTTTTCACAAAACAAAAGGGGAAAGGAAACGTACTTTTTCCAATGTAAAAACTTAGAGTTTTTCATTTCTCCTCACAGGGCGGAAGCAACACCCCCCCCAGGGTATTTGCGTTTTGTTGTCAATTGTTTAAAAGATAGCTGTTGAAATAAAGGGGAAAGGGAAAAGAATTCTTCCTCCATAAGCTGGGGGTGTCATGGAAAAGCTAAATTACGGAAGCAAAGGGCCAAAACCCTTTCTGTATAAGTTACAAAATTTAAAAAAAAAACTTTCATTTTTTTTTTTGATCACACTCCCTCAGGGGGATTACCGGAGTTTCCTGGAAAGTTCCGGGGTAAACGCCCCCAGGAAAGGTCTGTGACCAGGCCCCCTGGTGGATAGACCCTGATAAAACCAGGCTGTTACTGTGGCTGAAAGCAATCCAACATACGAGCCAACCCCGGCTGGTCAGGTCCCGACTTTGGGTGCTTCCCCCGTGCCAGCTTAAAGACTGCCGGGGTCTATTGGTAACCCCCCTTATGTATGCGGGAGGCAGTTGAACAGTTTGGGTGTGAACTTATTGTTTTGTCTTTACATGCTGTGACCCCCCCTGCTTTTCACGGGGGGGGTTTTTGCATCGTTGCCAAGTCTTTTGTTTTGTTTGAGTGATTTTTCGTGTGCAAGTTCGGTACTATCCCTCAGGATTTCCAGGTGTTTTAAAATCTTATCTCTCTCACCTGCGTTGGGGAAATACAGGTTCAGGAATTTTAAAAGCGCCCCCAGAAATTGAGGGGTTTTATCCCCATTATCGCGCTGTAAAGGTTCCTGTACATTTCTAGGTCAGCAATTTCCCTGCCTTGAAAGGTGCTGTTAGTGTGGCATATTCCACCCAGATGAACAAGCGCCCTAAAGGGTCCCGTCTGGGCTTGGCATCCCTATTTTTGAAGGTTTCTTTTATCCTCCTGCATTTTTCTAGCAGCTGAATTGATATACAGGGCCCCCCGGGTTTAAACGATTTTTTTTCACTCCGAAGAGTTCAGGTCCCGTATGACGGGAATTTGTTCCCATAAAAAAATATTGTGAAGTGATTAGTCCATTTCAGCCCCCCAAACAACACAACAAGCATTAAATAAAACATTTACAAAATTTTGTCACATTCGGAGGTAATCTTATGCGGGGGTCCACTGTAATGTTTTGGCCCTTTAAGGTGGATCCTCCGACATGATCACTCCCAGGGCTTTTTAGTTTTTTTTTTCGCTCTATTTGGCCGGAATTTGTTTTGTACCTGATGAAGTTTTTTTTCCCCGTGTTTCCAAAAAACTGAGTAATTGAAATTTTTCATCGTTGAACTTCAATTGTTTTTTTGCAGCCCTTTTAAAGATTTGGGTTTATGTCCACCTGGACCTTGCGGTCTGCAATGGAAAAACATGTCATCAGATTTTGGGGGTCATCTCAAAGGAAGCCGGTGCTGTGGCTGCATCCTTTTCATGTCAGATATAGGATGAGAAACAAGATGGGAGCGATACTGTGCCTTTTGGAACAGAGCTTTTCACCGTGCCACCTTTGGGCTTTCTTGTTGACTACTACTCTTTTTTGTTCTGTTGTGAGGAAATTTTAGATCCTCTACCAACTTTTCCTGTTATTCCTTTAGCACGCATTTTGTGCTATTACGCCATGGTCAACCCTTTTTCGAAGGCTTTTGCAAAATCGGATATATTACATTTATTCTTTTTTTCTTCTGTGATCTAGGACCTTTTCGTAGTGATCCAATAGTTGAGACGACAGGGGCGCCCCCCTTAAACCCCTGTTACCTGGGTTTTGTAATTGGGGTTTCTAGATGGGGGCAATTTTTGCTTTTTGGACCCCTTTTAAATTTTTATGATATGGGATGTTTGGGCTATTTGGGCGGTAGTTCTTTTCTATTGCTTTTTGCCCCCTTTGTGGGGTGGGGCTATGTCTGTTGTTTTTTTAACTGTGGGACGACCCCCAGTCTGATGAAAAAAAAAAAACTTTATTGTTTTTTACATTTACATAACACTGCACCGTAAATACGCCGGCATTTTGAAAAAAGAATATTTCCCCCTTTTTTGCTCCTCCCGGGATCAAATAGGCAGAGGACGGAGGGGCACAAAAATTGAGGCCCGGAAAAGGCCCTTAACTTTTCAAATTCTTTTTCTGTCTCATAAAATGCTAGTAACAGGGTATTTGCTACTCCCACTTAACTTTGGTCCATTACAACACGCCTGCAAATACAGTAAGGCCCCCCTTTGGCGTTTCGAATTTGGCATTCCCCTCAATGGGGGAGTCAAAATTTTGACCAAAATTTGCTATACGGCAAGCGGTTTTCAAATACGGCACCCCCCCCCAAGTTTGTTTGGGTTTTCCCCGACCCAAAACTTTATGTCAGGAAAACTTTCCAAATTTCAAGGTTTTAAATTACTGTTTTTTTAGTACTCTGATAATTTACTTATGTGTACTGTACCTAAATATACTTACACATTGCCCCCCCCCCCCCCCCCCCCCCCCCCCCCTCCCCCCACTTTGGGCACATTTAAAATTTTATTTTCTCAAATAAGGGCATTTTCATTAAAATCCTTATGATATTTTCCCCAAAATTATATATGAAACCCTTACAAGCATAAAACTGATCATACACTCACAGAAAAAAATTGATGTAAAAAAGAGATTTGTTTACAAAGAGTGGGATGTGTCGGAAGAATACGTTTTCTCTAGTCAAAATGGGGGATACCTGTAGAAAAAAAATTTTTTTTTGTATTTCCTTTACTCTATTATAGCAATCAGACCCCTTTTGGGTTTAGTGCTTTTCAAATAAAATAATATAATAATAATAATAATAATAATTTTGGGCTTGAACTTCAGCAGGGGATGCGTGAGCATGTTTGAAGGAGTGAAAGGAGCAAAAGGTTTTTAATACTTGATGCTGTTGGGGTGGAGCAAAGTAACATTTATGAAGGGGTTCAGGGGAAAAAAGGGAGGTCGGGCTTGGTCCTGGGGATGGGAAGTACGTGCCTCATTGAGGGGGGTGTTTTGTTTCAGTTTTAAAAACTATAGTTTAAAGCCCCTTTTTGGCAAGACGTGGTGGAGTGAAGGGTGAAAGTTTTTCTTTTTTGGGCCACCCCGCCTTTTGGGGGGAATTGGCCCTGTGTAATAAAAAAAAAAAAATTTAATATTATTTCTTCATTCACTCAAAATGGTTTTGTTGCTGTTTGTTTTTCGAACTAACTTGTAAACTTGTACACAAGTAAGAGTATTTGATTTGAGGGAAATTTTTATTATTTTTTTTAATTTTTTTTTTTTTAACAAGTCGGCCCCTCCCACCGAGGCAGGGTGCCCCCAAAAAGAAAGAAAACCCCCAAAAAAAAATTTACTTTCATCATCATTCAACACTTTCACCACACTCATACATTATCCACTGTTTTTGCAGAGGTGCTCAGAATGCAACAGTCTAGAAGCATACACATATAAAGATACACAACATATCCCTCCAAACTCCCAATATCCCAAACCCCTCCTTTAAAGTGCAGGCATTGTACTTCCCATTTCCAGGACTCAAGCCCGACTATATGAAAATAACCGGGTTTTCCCCTGAATCCCTTCACTAAATATTACCCTGCTCACACTCCAACAGATTGTCAGGTCCCAAGTACCATTCGTCTCCATTCACTATCTAACACGCTCATGCACACTTGTGGAAGTCCAAGCCCCTCACCCACAAAACCTCCTTTACCCCCTCTCCAACTCTTTCGAGGACGACCCCTTCCCCGCCTTCCTTCCCTATAGATTTATATGCTTTCCATGTCATTCTACTTTGATCCATTCTCTCTAAATGACCAAACCACCTCAACAACCCCTCTTTTTGTCCTTAACTAATACTTTTATTAACTCCACACCTTTTCCTAATTTCCACACTCCGAATTTTCGCATAATATTTAACCCCACATGCCCTTAAACAGGACATCTCCACTGCCTCCAACCATCTCCTCGCTGCTGCACTTCCACCCAAGCTTCACACCCATATAAGTGTGTTGGTACTACTATACTTTCACACATTCCCTTCTTTGCCTCCATAGATAACGTTTTTTGACTCCACATATACCCCGACACACCACTCGCCTTTTTTTTTCCCCCATCAATTCTATGAAATTTAAACCCCATCCTTCATAAATCCATCCGCCGACACGTCAACTCCCAAGTATCTGAAAACATTCACTTCTTCCATACTCCTCCTCCCCAATTTGATATCCAATTTTTCTTTATCTAAATCATTTGATACCCTTATCATCTTACTCTTTTCTATGTTCACTTTCAACTTTCTACCTTTACACACATTCCCAAACTCATCCACTAACCTTTGCAATTTTTCTTTAGAATCTCCCATAAGCACAGTGTCATCAGCAAAAAGTAACTGTGTCAATTCCCATTTCGAATTTGATTCCCCATAATTTAATCCCACCCCTCTCCCGAACACCCTAGCATTTACTTCTTTTACAACCCCATCTATAAATATATTAAACAACCATGGTGACATTACACATCCTTGTCTAAGACCTACTTTTACCGGGAAGTAGTCTCCCTCTCTTCTACACACCCTAACCTGAGCCTCACTATCCTCATAAAAACTCTTTACAGCATTTAGTAACTTATCACCTATTCCATATACTTGCAACATCTGCCACATTGCTCCTCTATCCACTCTATCATATGCCTTTTCTAAATCCATAAATGCAATAAAAACTTCCCTACCTTTACATGATGACCTCCTGGCACTCCTTGAATCACTAAAGACACCCTTCTCCTGCATTATTCTTACCGAGACCTGGCTAAAACAGGACACAATATCTACCCTCTACCAGGATACACAGCAATCCACAACTGCAGACCATACCAAGTTGGGGGTGGTATTGCAATCTATTACTCTAACCAATTATCTTGTATCAGCACCAATTGCTTTAGTGATGAATATGGAGAATACATTTTTGCTAATTTTACTGTAAAAAACCTTAAGACGCCTATAACAATCGGCTCCATTTACCGGATACCCCACACTAACATCCCAAACTTCAGTGAGAAATTAAAGGCACTAATAACAAACAGACAAATGAATAAGCACCACCTTCTCTTAGCTGGAGACTTCAATATCAACCTTGGCCTACTAGATGATCAGCCTGCAACTGATTTCATCAACAATATGAACAACACACTTCTCATACCAACAATAACTAAACCAACAAGGCTCACTGAAACAAGTGCAACCATAATAGACCACATATGGACCAATATACTAGCCCCCTTAAGTCAAGGATAATCACAGATAGCACTACAGACCACTACCCTACCTTCCTCTTGACAAACATTAGTAAACCACCACTTGAATACAACAAAGTCCCATTTAGACTCCATGATGAGGCCTCAATAAGGAAGTTCACAGCTGACCTAGAGACTGTTGACTGGCCTACAGAATTCTCCAAGGCCAATGGTATTGACGACTGGCAGACATTTTTCTTAACAAACTACTTAGACTATACAACAAACATTGTCCTATAAAAACGAAACAGATCACAAACAAACGCTTGGTTGCCCATGGCTAACCAGCACCATTCTGAAATCCATTGATAAGAAACACCAATATGAAAAGCAATATAGACAGGGCTTAATACACAAAGAATTCTTAAACACTATTCATCAGTCCTCACCAAAGTAATAAAGAAAGCCAAACAACTATACTACTCCAGTAGATTCACTGACACAAGAGAAGATATAAAAAAGACTTGGAAAACACTCTCTCAGATTCTAGGGACCCACAAACTGAAAAAAACAAGAATATTGTCCTAACTAAACCTAATGAAACACCACTGCAACCCACCGACACAGCTAACAAGATAAACGACTTCTTCTCAACCATATCTTCTAATCTCACCAATAAAATCCCACGTACCAATGCCCATGCCGGGGACTACCTAGATGGGAATTTCCCAAATTCCTTCTATCTTGCCCCAACTGAGCCCACGGAAGTCACCGAGATTATAAAGTCACTTAAAAATAACTCAGGGAGTCTGTCTCATGTCCCACCATTATTGTACAAGAGAGTGGTCCATGTCCTCTCGCATACTATCTCATTGCTTTTTAACAAGTCACTAGAAGCTAGCACCTTCCCGAAACTACTCAAGACGGCAAGGGTTACACCAATACATAAAGGTGGTGACCCTACAGATTTAAACAACTATAGGCCAATATCAAACTTACCATTGCTATCCAAAATCTTTGAGAAACTCGTGCACAGGAGACTATATTCATTTATAACAGCACAAAACATACTCAACCCCTGCCAATTTGGATTCAGGAAAAATAAAAGCACTAACGATGTAATTATAAAAATGCTAGATCTGCTTTACACAGCATTGGAAAATAAGGAATATCCACTAGGAATTTTTATTGACCTAAGAAAAGCTTTTGACACAGTAGACCACGGCATCCTACTCCACAAACTTGACCATATGGTATAAGAGGCCATCGCTTGCATATTTCAAATCTTACCTTACTAATAGGTATCAGTAAGTCACCATTAAAGACACAGCATCAACAACACAGCCACTTGATACTGGAGTTCTGCAGGGAAGTGTCCTTGGTCCCCTGCTCTTCCTCATATACATCAATGATCTTCCAAACGTATCTCGACACCTGAACCCCATTCTCTTTGCTGACGACACGAATTATGACATCTCTCACCCTAATCTTGCAACCCTCAACACCATTGTTAATGAGGAGCTGATTAAAATATCGACTTGGATGACAGCCAATAAACTTACGCTTAACGTTGACAAAACCTACATTGTTTGGTAGCAGAGCAGGGGATGCGCAAATTAACATTAAGATCGACAACACTCTAATTACCAGGCATAATGAGGGCAAATTCCTAGGCCTATACCTCGACAACAACCTGAACTTCAGCACCCATATCCAACACATAACCAAAAAAGTATCCAAAATGGTTGGGATCCTCTCCAAGATACGATACTACGTGCCGCAAACTGCCCTTCTCACACTATACCATTCACTTATATATCCATACCTCACCTATGCTATCTGTGCTTGGGGTTCAACTGCAGCAACACACCTAAAGCCAATAATAACCCAACAAAAAGCTGCAGTAAGAATAATCACTAAATCCCATCCCTGGCAACACACCCCCCCACTCTTCATAGATCTAAACTTACTCCCTGTTCAGTACATCCACACTTACTACTGTGCAATCTACATCTACAGGACCTTAAATTTCAATATTAACCTTGACCTAAAACGCTTTCTTGATAGTTGTGACAGAACCCACAGGCACAACACCAGACACAAACATTTCTATGACATTCCCCGTGTCCGACTAAACCTTTACAAAAATTCAATGTATGTCAAAGGCCCTAAAATCTGGAACACCCTACCTGAAAATTCCAAAACTGCAGACACATTCATCACCTTCAAAACTACCATCAGAAAACATCTTATCTCCCTGATACAACCTGTCAACTAATAATACGAATACCACCTGGTGGTTCACACTTACACTCACTCACCCATTTGACCATAAACAGAAATATCAATCTCAATCTCAAAATAATGAATCTTAACTAGTCATAAGTTGGCCTGTGATACTCCAATACTGAAACTACGTATAGTGCCAAAACAAAAGCATTCACAATGCTAAACTCACAACTAGTATTTAGTCACTTAGCCATAATACCAACTCATCTCATAATTTTGTAACATTTTAAACCTAAGATTTAATATAAGTCTGCCCGAAATGCCTAGCCATGCTAGGCGTTCTAGTGGTACACTCTGTAATTATTATTTTACTACATGTAAACCACACAATAACCAAATTCTGTAAACTCAGCATTGTAATACTTATAGAGAATAAAGTTTGAATTTGAATTTGAATACTGTTCACATATATGCTTCAATGTAAACACTTGATCTACACATCCCCTACCCACTCTGAAAGCTCCTTGCTCATCCACAATCTTATATTCTGTCTTACCTCTAATTCTTTCAATTATAACCCTACCGTTCACTTTTCCTGGTATACTCAGTAAACTGCAATTTTTACAATCTCTTTTGTCCCCTTTCCCTTTATATAAAGGGACTATACATGCTCTCTGCCAATCCTTAGGTACCTTCCCCTCTTTCATACATTTATTAAACAAAAGTACCAACCACTCCAACACTATATCCCCCTCTGCTTTTAACATTTCTGTCATGATCCCATCAGTTCCAGCTGCTTTACCCCCTTTCATTCTACGTAATGCCTCACGTACCTCCCCCACACTTACATTCTGCTCTTCTTCACTCCTAAAAGATGGTATACCTCCCTGACCAGTGCATGAAATTACCGCCTCCCTTTCTTCCTTAACATTTAAAAGTTCCTCAAAATATTCTCGCCATCTACCTAATACCTTCCTCTCCCCATCTACTAAATCCCCTACTCTGTTTTTAATTGACAAATCCATACTTTCCCTAGGCTTTCTTAACTTATTTAACCCACTCCAAAATTTTTTCTTATTTTAATTAAAATTTTTTGACAGTGCCTCTCCCACTATCATCTGCTCTCCTTTTGCACTCTCTCACCACTCTCTTCACCTTTCTTTTACTCTCCATATACTCTGCTCTTCTTATAACACTTCTGCTTTGTAAAAACCTCTCATAAGCTACCTTTTTCTCTTTTATCACACCCTTCATCATTCCACCAATCACTCCTCTTTCCTCCTGCCCCCACCCTCCTATAACCACAAACTTCTGCCCCACATTCTAATACTGCATTTTTAAAACTATTCGAACCCTCTTCAACCCCCCCCACTACTAATCTTTGCACTAGCCCACCTTTCTGCCAATAGTCGCTTATATCTCACCAGAACTTCCTCCTCCCTTAGTTTATACACTTTCACCTCCCTCTTACTCGTTGTTGCCACCTTCCTCTTTTCCCATCTACCTCTAACTCTAACTGTAGCTACAACTAAATAATGATCCGATATATCAGTTGCCCCTCTATAAACATGTACATCCTGGAGCCTACCCGTCAACCTTTTATCCACCAATACATAATCTAACAAACTACTTTCATTATGTGCTACATCATACCTTGTATATTTATTTATCCTCTTTTTCATAAAATATGTATTACTTATTACCAAATCTCTTTCTACATATAGCTCAATTAAAGGCTCCCCATTTACATTTACCCCTGGCACCCCAAATTTACCTACTACTCCCTCTATAACATTTTTACCCACTTTAGCATTGAAATCCCCAACCACCATTACTCTCACACTTGATTCAAAAACTCCCCACATATTCACTCAACATTTCCCAAAATCTCTCTCTCTCCTCTACACTTCTCTCTTCTCCAGGTGCACACACGCTTACTATAACCCACTTTTCACATACAATCTCTATTTTACTCCACATAATCCTTGAATTAATACATTTATAGTCCCTCTTTTCCTGCCATAGCTTATTTCCCTTTAACATTATTGCTACTCCTTCTTTAGCTCTAACTCTATTTGAAACCCCTGACCTAATCCCATTTATTCTCTCCATTGAAACTCTCCCCACCCCCTTCAGCTTTGTTTCACTTAAAGCCAGGACATCCAGCCCTTTTCATTCATAACATCCACAATCATCTCTTTCTTATCATTTGCACAACATCCATGCACATTCAGACTTCCCACTTTGACAATTTTCTTCTTTTTATTCTTTTTAGTAATCTTTACAGGAAAAGGGGTTACTAGCCCATTGTTCCCGGCATTTTAGTTGACTTTTACAACACACATCGCTTACGGAGGAAAGATTCTTATTCCACTTCCCCATGGATATAAAAGGAAAAGTAATAAGACCAAGAACTATTAAGATAAAATCAAAGAAAGCTCAGATGAGTGTGTATAAATAAACGTGTACATGTATGTGTAGTGTGGCCTAAGTGTAAGTAGAAGTAGCAAGACATACCTGTAATCTTGTATATTTATGAGACAGACAAAAGACACCAGAACTCAAGAAATCGTAATGACACGATTGCAAACAAACCATACCCCCGGCCGGGATTGAACCCGCGGTCATAGAGTCTCAAAACTCCAGCCCGTCGCGTTAGCCACTAGACGCGACGGGCCGGAGTTTTGAGACTCTATGACCGCGGGTTCAATCCCGGCCGGGGGTATGGTTTAAAAGACACCAGCAATCCTACCATCATGTAAAACAATTACTGGCTTTCATTTTACACTCACTTGGCAGGACGGTAGTACCTCCCTGGGTGGTTGCTGTCTACCAACCTACTAATTATTAAAATAATTATTATTAAATTATTATTATTATTATTAAAATAAAAAATTGAGGTAAATGTTTTACAAACTCTTACAAATGGACGTGAATGAACTAAAAGTAGACACGTATTAATACCCATTTATTTCGCCTGACCAAGTGATCGTCCACTACCTGTTCGGTTTGTGTTCTTACATTGTCTCAACTCTATCACGTTCTCTCTCTTGTTTACTCTTTTGTTAACTAGTTGGCTCTCATTGACGATGGCGTCTAAGGTTAGCTGTGATAAAAAGAGAAGTCGTAAGCCTCTTGCTTTAAGTGCCAAGTCAGAGGATGATGGTGTACTATTCTGATTTTATTAATAAACACCCTGCCACTCACCTCTCACACATTAATATTAATATTTTAAGGTAAGTAATAAGTGTACTCTATGTGTATCTTACCTTTTATTGTGTTTTTAATGCCTATTTCTAGTGCTAACTTAACATAAGTTAGTGTAAACTTGTTGTCTGGCATTTATTGCATATTTTATGTGTGCTCTGATAATAATACTTGTGGACCCGTGTGGTAGCCGGGCGGAGGGACAACATTACGTTTTCTCTGCTCAGCCATCAGAGAAAACGTGTATGAATCTGCATTTGGCCCAGCCACTCCCTCACTCCAGTTTTGTTTACAATTTTCGGCATAAATTATCATTACTTCTACCTTCGTTTATGATGGCATCTATAGGTAGTTGTCAGAAATCATTAAATTCAGTGAACAAGGCATGACGATGTTAATAATATGGCTCTAGGCCACAGTGTAGGTAGCCGGTAGGCATAGCCCAGGCTACACCTACCGGCTACCTACACTGACTTTCTACAAATAAATACTACTCACCTCTCTTCCTATATTAAGACTACACATATTTTAAGGTAAATAATGAATGTACTGTATGTGTATTTTACCTCTCGGGGATGTTTTAAATATTGTATATTAAGTATGAGACGGGGAGCCAGGGCTACCTACACCTGGGCTACCTGCACCTGACTTCCTACAAATAAGTACTACTCACCTCTCTCCCTACATTAAGATTACAAATACTTTAAGATAAGTAATGAATTTACTGTGAATGTATTTTACTTTGTGTTTTTAATGCCTAGTTCTATTACTAACTTAATATAATTTAGTGTAAACTTGTTGTCTGGCATTTATATGAATTTATAAATGGAAAAAAAATGGCGTTCTGCCTTCCGGCGATGTCTGCTTTCCGGCGACAGCCTGGAACCTAACCCGCCGTATAAGTGGGGCCCTACTGTATATACATACATCTAGGTTTTTCTCCTTTTTCTAAATAGCTCTTGTTCTTCTTTATTTCTTCTATTGTCCATGGGGAAGTGGAAAAGAATCTTTCCTCCGTAAGCCATGCATGTCGTATGAGGCGACTAAAATGCCGGGAGCGATGGGCTAGTAACCCCTTCTCCTGTAGACAATTACTAAAAAAGAGAAGAAAAACATTATAAAACTGGGATGCTTCAACGTGGATGTAGTGCAGATGACAAGAAACAGATGATTGCTGATGCTATGAATGAAAAGAAGTTGGATGTCCTGGCCCTAAGCGAAACACAGCTGAAGGGGGTAGGGGAGTTTCGGTGGGGGGAAATAAATGGGATTAAATCTAGAGCATCTGAGAGAGTTAGAGCTAAGGAAGGGGTAGCAGTAATGTTGAAGGATCAGTTATGGAAGGAGAAAAGAGAATATGAATGCGTAAATTCAAGGATTATGTGGATTAAAGTAAAGGTTGGATGCGAAAAGTGGGTCATAATAAGCGTGTATGCACCTGGAGAAGAGAGAAATGTAGAAGAGAGAGAGAGATTTTGGGAGATGTTAAGTGAATGTATAGGAACCTTTGAACCAAGTGAGAGAGTAATTGTGGTAGGGGACCTGAATGCTAAAGTTTGGGGTGCCAGGTGTAAATGATTGAACTTCGTATTGAAAGGGGTTTAGTTATAGGTAATGCATATTTTATGAAAAAGAGGATAAATAAGTATACAAGATATGATGTAGGGTGAAATGACAGTAGTTTGTTGGATTATGTATTGGTAGATAAAAGACTGTTGAGTAGACTTCAGGATGTACATGTTTATAGAGGGCCACAGATATATCAGATCACTTTTTAGTAAAAGGTAGATGGGATACAAGGAGAACAGAAGCATCAGGGAACAGAGAGGTGAAGGTTTATAAACTAAAAGAGGAGACAGTTAGGGTAAGATATAAACAGCTATTGGAGGATAGATGGGCTAATGAGAGCATAGGCAATGGGGTCGAAGAGGTATGGGGTAGGTTTAAAAATGTAGTGTTAGAGTGTTCATCAGAAGTTTGTGGTTACAGGAAAGTGGGTGCGGGAGGGAAGAGGAGCGATTGGTGGAATGATGATATAAAGAGAGTAGTAAGGGAGAAAAAGTTAGCATATGAGAAGTTTTTACAAAGTAGAAGTGATGCAAGGAGGGAAGAGTATATGGCGAAAGAGAGAGGTTAAGAGAGTGGTGAAGCAATGCAAAAAGAGAGCAAATGAGAAAGTGGGTGAGATGTTATCAACAAATTTTGTTGAAAATAAGAAAAAGTTTTGGAGTGAGGTTAACAAGTTAATGAAGCCTAGAGAACAAATGGATTTGTCAGTTAAAAATAGGAGAGGAGAGTTATTAAATGGAGAGTTAGAGGTATTGGGAAGATGGAGGGAATATTTTGAGGAACTGTTAAAAGTTGATGAAGATAGGGAAGTTGTGTTTTCGTGTATAGGGCTAGGAGGAATAACATCTTGTAGGAGTGAGGAAGAGCCAGTTGTGAGCGTGGGGGAAGTTCGTGAGGCAGTAGGTAAAATGAAAGGGGGTAAGGCAGCCGGGATTGATGGGATAAAGATAGAAATGTTAAAAGCAGGTGGGGATATAGTTTTGGAGTGGTTGGTGCAATTATTTAATAAATGTATGGAAGAGGGTAAGGTACCTAGGGATTGGCAGACAGCATGCATAGTACCTTCGTATAAAGGCAAAGGGGACAAAAGAGAGTGCAAAAATTATAGGGGGATAAGTCTGTTGAGTATACCTGGTAAAGTGTATGGTAGAGTTATTATTGAAAGAATTAAGAGTAAGATGGAGAATAGGATAGCAGATGAACAAGGAGGCTTTAGGAAAGGTAGGAGGTGTGTGGACCAGGTGTTTACAGTGAAACATATAAGCGAACAGTATTTAGATAAGGCTAAAGAGGTTTTTGTGGCATTTATGGATTTGGAAAAGGCGTATGACAGGGTGGATAGGGGGCAATGTGGCAGATGTTGCAGGTGTATGGTGTAGGAGGTAGGTTACTGAAAGCAGTGAAGAGTTTTTACGAGGATAGTGAGGCTCAAGTTAGAGTATGTAGGAAAGAGGGGGATTATTTCCCAGTAAAGGTAGGCCTTAGACAAGAATGTGTGATGTCACCGTGGTTGTTTAATATATTTATAGATGGGGTTGTAAGAGAAGTAAATGCGAGGGTCTTGGCAAGAGGCGTGGAGTTAAAAGATAAAGAATCACACACAAAGTGGGAGTTGTCACAGTTGCTTTTTGCTGATGACACTGTGCTCTTGGGAGATTCTGAAGAGAAGTTGCAGAGGTTGGTGGATGAATTTGGTAGGGTATGCAAAAGAAGAAAATTAAAAGTGAATACAGGAAAGAGTAAGGTTATGAGGATAACAAAAAGATTAGGTGATGAAAGATTGGATATCAGATTGGAGGGAGAGAGTATGGAGGAGGTGAATGTATTCAGATATTTGGGAGTGGACATGTCAGTGAATGGGTCTATGAAAAATGAGGTGAATCATAGAATTGATGAGGGGAAAAGGGTGAGCGGTGCACTTACGAGTCTGTGGAGACAAAGAACTTTATCCTTGGAGGCAAAGAGGGGAAAGTATGAGAGTATAGTTTTACCAACGCTCTTATATGGGTGTGAAGCATGGGTGATGAATGTTGCAGCGAGGAGAAGGCTGGAGGCAGTGGAGATGTCATGTCTGAGGGCAATGTGTGGTGTGAATATAATGCAGAGAATTCAAAGTTTGGAAGTCAGGAGGAGGTGCGGGATTACCAAAACTGTTGTCCAGAGAGCTGAGGGAGGGTTGTTGAGGTGGTTCGGACAAGTAGAGAGAATGGAGTGAAACAGATTGACTTCAAGAGTGTATCAGTCTGTAGTGGAAGGAATGCGGGGTAGGGGTCGGCCTAGGAAAGGTTGGATGGAGGGGGTAAAGGAGGTTTTGTGTGTGAGGGGCTTGGACTTCCAGCGGGCATGCATGAGCGCGTTTGATAGGAGTGAATGGAGACAAATGGTTTTTAATACTTGACATGCTATTGGAGTGTGAGCAAAGTAACATTTATGAAGGGATTCAGGGAAACCGGCAGGCCGGACTTGAGTCCTGGAGATGGGAAGTACAGTGTCTGCACTCTGAAGGAGGGGTGTTAATGTTGCAGTTTAAAAACTATAGTGTAAAGCATCCTTCTGGCAAGACAGTGATGGAGTGAATGATGGTGAAAGATTTTTTTTTCCGGGCCACCCTGCCTTGGTGGGAATCGGCCAGTGTGTTAATAAAAAAAAAATATTTTAGTGCTCATAAATTAGGCCTATACTGAAGTAAATAAATGTAAGTGAATCTATTTCTAGGAAAAGATATCTGCCATTTGCAGTTTCTGATTAAAAAAAAAAAAGATATGATTTTAAACTTTAGCATCTTAAGAACCAACCTGGTTCCTCCATTGTGGAGTTAAGAACCAACCTGGTTCCTCCATTGTGGAGTTAACCCTTTCAGGGTCCAAGGCCCAAATCTGGAGTCACGCACCAGTGTCCAAGAATTTTAAAAAAAAAAAATTTGTTATTTTTTCTTATGAAATCGTAGAGAATCTTTTTGTGAAGGTAATAAAACAAAAAGTACGAAATTTGGTGGAAAATTGACGAAATTATGCTCTCGCGAATTTTGATGTGTCAGCGATATTTACGAATCGGCGATTTTGCCGACTTTGACTCCCATTTTAGGCCAATTACATTATTCCAATCAACCAAATTCTTAGCTATTTCACTAGTATTACTTCTATTCTATCGATTGAGCACAAGAAATCGCCAAGTCAACTGTTTCAACTACAAAATAAAGTGATCGGAAATTGTTAATTTGGCCAATTTAACACAAAGTTCAAAATATTCCAATTTCAAAATAGGGTCCAGAATGAACAATGTAGGCATTCCTGGCACTAAACTAACATTTCCTCTGTTCATTAGTTATGTTTTGAGGCTTTACAAATAAATTCCATTTTGATTTTTTATTCACATAATGAATTTTTATTCACACCAAAAAATAGAAGATTTACTGTTATGCAATACTGTAATAATTGTATAAATATCATCACCATATTTGTGAATGTATATTAGACCCACCAGCTGACGTGTATTAGACGTGTGAGGTCGTTTGTTTACTCTTGAATATTGGCAAAAATTTAACATTTCTGCTACTTTGAGCTCAGTTTCAAGCCATTTCCAGTGCTAAAACCAATCAAAATCATCTCTATTTCTGTAACATGTTTTCCATTCTATCAAATGAGACCAAGAAATCGCAAATACAACTATAAAAAACATACGAAAAAACACTGCAAAGTTGCTGTTTTAATCGAAAAATCATGATTTCATTTTTTTTCTCTCATTATACACAGTGTGCTGCAGGATCTGTTTTATGTGGTGCACACATACCACATAGATGTATTCTCTCATATCTAGGCCCAAATGTACCACTCACAGTTTATCAGAGTGAGCTGAGCTCATGGCGTAGATCTACGGTTTGGACCCTGAACGTAAAGCCGTAGATCTACGGGACGGACCCTGAAAGGGTTAAGAACCAACCTGGTTCCTCCATTGTGGAGTTAAGAACCAACCTGGTTCCTCCATTGTGGAGTTTAGAACCAACCTGGTTCCTCCAGCGTGGAGTTTAGAACCAACCTGGTTCCTCCAGCGTGGAGTTTAGAACCAACCTGGTTCCTCCAGCGTGGAGTTAAGAACCAACCTGATTCCTCCATTGTGGAGTTAAGAACCAACCTGGTTCCTCCATTGTGGAGTTAAGAACCAACCTGGTTCCTCCATTGTGGAGTTAAGAACCAACCTGGTTCCTCCATTGTGGAGTTAAGAACCAACCTGATTCCTCCATTGTGGAGTTAAGAACCAACCTGGTTCCTCCATTGTGGAGTTAAGAACCAACCTGGTTCCTCCATTGTGGAGTTAAGAACCAACCTGGTTCCTCCATTGTGGAGTTAAGAACCAACCTGGTTCCTCCAGTGTGGAGTTAAGAACCAACCTGGTTCCTCCATTGTGGAGTTAAGAACCAACCTGATTCCTCCATTGTGGAGTTAAGAACCAACCTGATTCCTCCATTGTGGAGTTAAGAACCAACCTGATTCCTCCATTGTGGAGTTAAGAACCAACCTGATTCCTCCATTGTGGAGTTAAGAACCAACCTGATTCCTCCATTGTGGAGTTAAGAACCAACCTGGTTCCTCCATTGTGGAGTTAAGAACCAACCTGGTTCCTCCACTGTGGAGTTAACCCTTTCAGGGTCCCCAGGCCCTCTCCGAGACTTGTTCTCAGGGTCCCCAAATTTAAAAAAAAAATTATTTTTTCTTATGAAAAGATAGAAAATATTTTCCCGATCATAATAACACCAAAAGTATGAAATCTGATGGAAAACTTACGGAATTATGCTCTTGCGAAGTTAGTGGTCTCGATGATGTTTACGCATCGGCGATTTTGCCCACTCTGAGCCCTATTTTCAGCCAATTCCAGTGTACTAGTCGTAAAAAATCATAACTATTTCGCTAGAATTCCATTTTTCTATCGAATGAGTACAAGAAACCACCCATTTACCGATTTCAACTATCCAATAAAGTGGTCAGAATTTAGCAATTTTGCCAATTTCACACAAATTTAAAAAAAATGACAATTTCTGAATAGGGTCCAGAATATACAAGAAAGACATTCCTGGCACTAAAATAACAAGTTCTCTGTTTGTTAGTCACATCCCCAGGCCCCTCTTATATTTCTTTAGCTTTCCACTTAGAATTTTTATTCTTACAAAAAAATAGAAGATTTACTGTTATGCAGACTACTGCATTAGTGTAGAAATGGTATAAATAATATCAGCGCACTTGTGAAAGAATATTAGACTCACCAGTTGATGTGTATTGGACGCTTGGCATGATTTGTTTACTTTTGAACTTTGGTAAAAATCGAACATTTCTGCTACTTTGAGCTCAATTTCAAGGTACTTTTCATTGTAAAACCATTCAAAATCATCTCAATTTCTATAATATGTCTTCCATTCTATAAAATGAGACAAACAAAACTAGAATACAACAATGAATACCATACACAAATAACCCGCACATAAAAGAGAGAACCTTACGACGACATTTCGGTCCGACTTGGACCATTTACAAAGTCACACTAACCAGAAGTGAAGCAGGACGGCTATATATAGGCAGGAAGAGGTGGTGGTAGTAGTAGTAGTACAAGAATGGTATATAATACCGACAAGATGAAATTAAGACACATGCGCGACACCCGGGCATCCCTATCGTAGACGTTTCGCCAGCCAGCCAGCCACTGGATGGCGAAACGTCCACAACAAAGACACCCAGACGCCACACATGTGTCTCAATTTCATCAGTAGTAGTAGCAGTAGTAGTAGAAGAGGTAGTAGTACTACTACTACTACTACTACTGATGAAATTGAGACACACGTGCGGCGTCTGGGTGTCTTTGTTGTGGACGTTTCGCCATCCAGTGGCTGGCTGGATGGTGAAACGTCTATGATAGGGATGCCCGGGTGTCGCGCAGTTAGAATGATAACAAATTCTCACTACAGGCAACACACTCCACCAATATTCAAAACACTCAACCTACTCACCATACAAAACATCCATACTTATTATTGCACCTATTACATATATAGAACACTTAACTCTAATATTAACCCTCCCCTCAAACATCTCCTTGCCAACCTCAACAGAACACATGACCATAACACAAGGCACAGATCACTCTTTGATGTTCCTCGTGTCCATCTCACGCTATGCAAAAACTCAATGCACATAAAAGGCCCTAAAATCTGGAATTCAAACACTACCTGTTTACAAATTCAAGTCTCTTCTCAAAGTTCACTTACTCACTCAAAACCAAATAAATACTGAATAACTGAACCTTATAAATTGTATATCCAAAATGTTACTCACAATTATATCACATAAATGTTAAACCTAGGACCCAATCTAACTTTGTTATTTTTTTAAATACACTACCTAACAGAATACTCCATTCTACTGAATGAACAGCAATGCATGCAACCATATGACCTGTCTTTGTAATACTCATTTGTGCTTTATAGTTATCTGTTTACAATAATGTTTTATCACTGATTTCATCATTGCTTAGTTAATCTTAAGTTAATTTTAAGCCAGCCCGTAATGTTATGCATATAAGTGGCTTTGGCATGCTGCTCTTACCTGTATTTTTTTTTTTTAATTTTGTACCTCTGTATGTATGCTTAAATTTCTAAATAAATAAATAAATAAATAAATAAATAAATAAATCTTGTCGGTATTATATACCATTCTTGTACTACTACTACCACCACCTCTTCATGCCTATATATAGCCGTCCTGCTCCACTTCTGGTTAGTGTGACTTTGTAAATGGTCCAAGTCGGACCGAAACGTCGTCGTAAGCTTCTCTTTTATGTGCGGGTTATTTGTGTATTGTTCCAGTCACGGTATTGTGCCTTTTTTGTTATAAATACCATACAAAAATACAGTGCAAAGTCGCTGTTTTAATCCAGAAACATGGCCAAAGTTTTTTTTTTCTCATTACACACTGTGTGCTGCAGGAATTTTTTTATACTGCGCACAATGACCACATAGACCCATTCTTTCATATGTAGGCCTACCAGCTTTCTCTCACTAGATTTGAGGGCGCTAGAATTTAGGCATACTAGTACAGTGGACCCTCGCCTAACGATGGCGATACATTTTAACGCAAAAATTTTGCCTCGCCTAGCACTAAAAAACTCGCTCAACGCAATTCGTCAGAGATGCGTCCACATGCGGCCTGAGCCAGCCTCACTTGTTCCGTGGGTGGCAGTGTTTACAAGCCAGCCTCCGCAGTCACATCCAAGCATACAATCAGAACATTTCATATCACAGCGTTTTTAGTGATTTCATCTGCAAAATAAGTGACCATGGGCCCCAAGGAAGCTTCTAGTGCCAACCCTGTGGTAAAAAGGGTGAGAAATACTATCGTACCAGTCAGCTACTGCTGCACCACCGTCAGCTGTTGCTGGACCAGTCAGCTGTTGCTGCACCACAGCTGCTTCTGCACCTCAGTCAGCTGCACCTCAGTCAGCTGCTGCTGCACCTCAGTCAGCTGTTGCTGCACTACAGTCAGCTGCTGCTGCACCACAGCTGCTGCTGCACCACCGTCAGCTGATGCTGGACCGGTCAGCTGTTGCTGGACCAGTCAGCTGTTGCTGCACCACAGCTACTGCTGCACCTCAGTCAGCTGCTGCTGCACCTCGGTCAGCTGTTGCTGCACTACAGTCTGCTGCTGCACCACAGCTGCTGCTGCACCATGGTCAGCTGTTGCTGCACCACAGCTGCTGCTGCACCACAGTCAGCTGCTGCTGCACCTCGGTCAGCTGTTGCTGCACTACAGTCAGCTGCTGCTGCTGCACCACAGCTGCTGCTGCACCATGGTTGGCTGTTGTGCCATGGTCAGCTGTTGCTGCACCACAGTCAGCTGTTGGTTGCTGCTCCACCATCAGCTGTATTACTCGAAGATGTGGAGTGTGTGTTGTTGGTATGGCTTAACATGAAACAATTACCGAGAAACAATTAACCCCAGAGGGTTAGCCACCCAGGATAACCCAAGAAAGTCAGTGCATCATAGAGGACTAACTTATTTCCATTGGGGTCCTTAATCTTGTCCCGCAGGATGCGACCCACAACAATTGACTAACACCCAGGTGAACAGGAAAAAATGCCTGGAACTAGTGCTCATATTGGTGAGGTTAGTGGGAGGATGTGGAAGAGTTCATGGAGGAGGACAATGAAGAACTAGCCACTGATGAGCTGCTAGATCATCTTCAATAGCAAGAGGCCAGACCTGAGGAAACTGCTTCGGAGGAGGGGAGAGAGAAATTGAAGAAGTTGCCTACTTCAAAGATTAAGGAAATGTGTGCAATGTGGCTTAAAGTGCAAACCCTTTTTGATGAAAATCACCCTGACACAGCTATTGCAAGCCGTGCTGGTGACTATTACACTGACAATGTTGTGAAATACTTTAGGAAAGTCATAAAGGAACGAGAGGTACAGGCCTCTATGGACAGATATGTTGTGCGACAGAGGTCCAGTGACTCTGAAGCTGGTCCTAGTGGCATTAAAAGAAGAAGGGAAGTAACCCTGGAAAAGGACTTGCTACCTCAAGTCCTAATGGAAGGGGATTCCCCTTCTAAACACTAAGACCATCCACACTCTCCCCTCCTCCCATCCCATCAATCATCACCAGATCTTCAATAAAGGTAAGTGTTATGTATTGTACATCTCTTCTTCAGTTTGTGTGTATTAAAATTAATATTTCATGTGGTAAAAAAAATTTTTTTTTTCATACTTTGGGGTGTCTTGCATGGATTAATTTGATTTCTATTATTTCTTATGGGGAAAATTAATTCGCCTAATGATAATTTCGCCTAACATTGAGCTCTCAGGAATGGATTAATATTGTTAGGCGAGGGTCCACTGTACATCAAAAACCCTGGGGCGTAAGCTGTACTAGTACGGCCGAAACCCTGAAAGGGTTAAGAACCAACATGGTTCCTCCATTGTGGAGTTAAGAACCAACCTGGTTCTTCTAGTGTGGAGTTAAGAACCAACATGGTTCCTCCAGTGTGGAGTTAACTCTTTGACTGTTGCAAGCCCATTTCTGAAACTCATTCTGTCGCAAAATTTTCGAAAAAAAATTATTTTATCTTATGAAATGATAGAGAATCTTTTCCCAATGTTAATGACACCAAAAGTATGAAATTTGATGGAAAACTTACGGAATTATGCTCTCGTGAAGTTAGCGATCTTGGTGATAGTTATGCATCGGCAATTTCACCGACTTTGAGCCTTATTTTCAGCCAATTCCATTGTCCCAGTCAGCAAAACTCATAGCTATTTCTTTACAACTCCATTTGTTCTATCGATTGAATACAAGAAACCGCGCATTTACCGATTTCAGCTACCCAATAAAGTGGACAGAAATTAGCAATTTGGCCAATTTCATGCAAAGTAAAAAAGATGCCAATTTAAAAATAGGGTCCAGAATAAACAATGCAGACATTCCTGGCACTAAAATAACATTTTCTCTGTTCATCAGTCACATCTCCAGGCCCCTCTTATATTGCTCTTGCTTCCTATTTTGATTTTTTATTCACACAAAAAATAGAAGATTTACTGTTATGCAGACTACTGCATTATTGTAAAAATGGTATAAATAATATCAGCGCACTTGTAAAAGAATATTAGACTCACCAGTTGACGTGTATTGGACATGTGGTGTGATTGGTTTGCTCTTGAACATTTGCAAAAATCGAACATTTCTGCTACTTTGAGCTCAATTTCAATGTCGTTTTCATCGAGATACTAATCAAAATCATCTCTATGTCTGTAATATGTCTTCCATTCTATCAAAATAAGACCAAGAAAACGAGAATACATCCATAAATACTATACAAAAATACACCTCAAAGTCGGTGTTTTAATCCAAACAGTTTTTTTTTTCTTGTTATGCACTGCGTGCTGCAGGATTTTTTTTATACAGTTCACACTGACCACACAGACCCATTCTCTCACACGTGGGCCTACCAGCTTTCTCCTGCTTGATTTGAAGCCGCTAGAATTTTTGAGTATACATACGTCTGAAACACTGGCTGTTAAGACGTATATATACGGCCGAAACAGTCAAAAGGTTAAGAACCAACCTGGTTCCTCTAGTGTGCAGTTAAAAACAAACCTGGTTCCTCTAGTGTGCAGTTAAGAACCAACCTGGTTCCTCCAGTGTGGAGTTAAGGAAGTCTCCAACACCTAAGCTTTCTTTGATTGTTCTTGAATATTCTCTCTCATCTCCCTCATCTTGAAGACTTCCTCCCTTCATCTTGCCTTTCCTCATTCCTTCTTCCATGGCCTCATTACTCTTGCTCTTGTTTAGTGATGTCTCAACTCTTCCAATTGTAAGAGTATGAGCAAACATGGAAGAACCTTGACATAAAATTTTTTTTAGAAAACTAATATGTCAAAAAGGAAATTTACAAAATTTAGTACTTAAATTTAGAAAACATTAAAAATATAAATTTACAAATTGTATATGGGACCATACAAAATTATTATTAAAAGAAAAACTGTTTGTAATATTTGAGGAAACAATTTAGTAAAATATACATACAGTAGACTGTCAATTAACCCTTAAACAGTCCAAACAGATCGACGTTCAAATTCGTAGTGCTACAAAAGTAGATCTACTTTTTTTTACATATTTTCAAATATAACAAAAAAAAATGTAGATAAAAGTTTTTTTTACACGTTTTCAAATGTAAAACAAAAAAGATCTACATTTTTTACATACTTTCAGATGTTGAAAAAACGTATATATACATTTGGACCATTTAACCCTTTCAGGGTCCAAGGCCAAATCTGAAGTGGTGCCCCAGTGTCCAAGAATTTTCAAAAAAAAAAATTTTTATTTTTTCTTATGAAATGGTAGAGAATCTTTTTGTGAATGTAATAAAACAAAAAGTATGAAAATTGATGGAAAATTGACGAAATTATGCTCTCGTGAATTTTGATGTGTCAGCGATATTTACGAATTGGCGATTTTGCCGACTTTGACTCCCATTTTAGGCCAATTACATTATTCCAGTCGACCAAATTCTTAGCTATTTCACTAGTATTACTTCTATTCTATCGATTGAGCACAAGAAATCGCCAAGTCAACTGTTTCAACTACAAAATAAAGTGACCGGAAATTGGTAATTTGGCCAATTTAACACAAAGTTCAAAATATTCCAATTTCAAAATAGGGTCCAGAATAAACAATGTAGGTATTCCTGGCACTAAACTAACATTTCCTCTTTTCATTAGTTATGTTTTGAGGCTTTACAAATAAATTCCATTTTGATTTTTTATTCACATAATGAATTTTTATTCACACCAAAAAATAGAAGATTTACTGTTATGCAATATTGTAATAATTGTATAAATATCATCACCACATTTGTGAATGTATATTAGACCCACCAGCTGGCGTGTATTAGATGTGTGAGGTCGTTTGTTTACTCTCGAACATCGGCAAAAATTTAACATTTCCGCCACTTTGAGCTCAGTTTCAAGCCATTTCCAGTGCTAAAACCAATCAAAATTATCTCTATTTCTGTAATATGTCTTCCATTCTATCAAATGAGACCAAGAAATCACAAATACAACTATAAAAAACATACGAAAAAACACTGCAAAGTTGCTGTTTTAATCGAAAATCACGGTCTCAGTTTTTTTTCTCTCATTATACACAGTGTGCTGCAGGATTTGTTTTATGTGGTGCACACATACCACATAGATGTATTCTCTCATATCTAGGCCCAAATTCACCACTCACAGTTTATCAGAGTGAGCTGAGCTCATGACGTAGATCTACGGTTTGGACCCTGAACGTAAAGCCGTAGATCTACGGGACGGACCCTGAAAGGGTTAAGGATTAAGAAGCGATCATCTACGATGTTTCTGATATATGACAGTTGAAAACTTGTGGCATTTTTTTTTTATGACGGTATAACTTCAGGGAGGAGAATTTGGAGCACCGTGGAGATGGACTGCAGGAGTTTTCCCCTCTGTCTCATTGGTAGCCAGCCTGTGGGTCAGAAGGGGATAGGCTACTAGGCCTAGTAGCCTCCCCCACTTCCCCCCATTCCACCTCTCATATCTCGGTGCTCCATGTATTTGTTAATCGATTTTTTATCGTTTCATCATCACAGTTTGTGTCTTTATAGTAACCATGGCAGCCAAGAGGAATGTGAGTGATGCTGCAAGTGGCAAGACAAAGTTTAAGTGTTGAAGTCTTGGTGTTGTGAAGAAAATTGAGATATTAGATACGCATAGAAGTGGTGCAGGTGTGGTGGAGACAGTAAGAGTTTATGGTCTCAATGAAACATCAGTTCATTCAATTAAAAGGATTGAGGTAAATATACAGGCTTGTGCAATAAGTAATCCAGGTTGTGACATCAACTGGTCAATAAGACAGAAAAGTTACTGAGTGCATTGAACAAAACCACTGAGAAGAAAGATGCACCACTTAATTTCATCTTGATAAGGAAAAAGAGCCTTAGAGTACTATAAAACAGTGTGTGATACAGAAGGAAGGCATGAACAAGAGTGTTTGTTTAGCACAAGTTGGTTTCACAAGTTCAAGTTGCATAACAGGTTACATAATATTAAGTTTTCTGGTAAAAGTAATTCAGCTGACCAAACAGTTACATTAAATTTCGCTGCTGACTTACAGGAACTTATTTCCGAGGGTGGCTACGAGCCACAGCAAGTGTTTAATGTGTAGTGGAAGAAGATACCAACAACAACTTAAATCAGTCAGGAAGAGAAAAGTGGGCTGGGATTCAAGGCAGCCAAGGATCACATCAACTTGCTCTTTTGCAGTAATGCATCCATGACTGTGTTATGAAAGGTGTAGATAAAAGCACCTTACCAGTTCTTTGGAGGTCAAACCAGTCAACATCAATGACAGAGGAACTATATATTGACTGGTTGAAGTATCACTTTATTCCTGAAGTCATGTTTTACCTGCACAGCAAGAATTTTGCATTCAAGGTTCTCTTCACTCTTGATAATTCTCATTCTTAACCAGAAGCTTTGTTGGATGTGCATCCACCTATAAAAGTTGTGGTTTTACCATCAAATATAGCATCTTTAACACAACCACTGGATCATGAAATTATTAGGTCATGGTGTCCTGTAGCTTGAACACTAGTGCATTCAGCTCACACACTGAGGTCAGGAGTTCGAATCCCCGGTATAGTTAGAGAACGTTAGGACATGTTTCCATAAGACACTTGCTGTCCATGTTCACCCATCAGTATAAAATGGGTACTTGGGTGTTAGTCTGGTGTGGATCGCATCCTGGGACAAAATTTACCTAATTTGCTGGAAATGCTCTCCATAACAAGTGGCTTTCTATATACTAGTATGTCACTGATGTCAGCTAGGCCTGTATACCTTGTATGTGTACATGTACTTGTAGAAATAAAAGATATTATTTTATTATTATTCAAGTGTAACTACATGTGAAACGTGATGCAGGAACTTGTTACATCAATGGACACTGACTCTGACCTTGCAGTACCAAACTTTTTGCATACATTAAACATTGCAGATGTCAGCAACTATGTCAGAAGGGCATAAAATGAAGTGCCCCAATCAACAACAAACGCAGGCTGAGGAAAGTTATAGCCTAATTTGGTAAATTCTTTCACTGGTTTTTCTCTCACTTGAGTCAGGTGAGCAAAATAGTTCAGCTGGCAAGATTACCAGGTGATGGCTTTGAAGATATGCAGGAAGATGTTTATGAGCTCTTAGAAGATGATGATGAAGACAGGAGTCCAGAGGAAATGTTGGCAGAGCTCAATACACAGATACAAGGGAGGCAGATAACAGAGGAAGATGAGGAAGAAAAACAGTTAACATTACAATGGTTACGTGAGCAGGTCCATATTACATATTAGTAAAGCCGTAGATTTTTTCACTAAAGAGGACCCTGACCAATCTAGAAGCACTGCTCTGAAACAGGTTCTAGAGCAGCTGATTCCTTACCATCATCTGTAAAATATGTTGCACAGTAAGAGACCAACTATGCATTACAGAATTTCTCAATACTTCAATACAACTATCGACTTCAGTGCAGAGCCTCAACTATTCACCTCAACCCAGTAGGGTCACAGCATCTCTCTCCTCTGTTCAGAATTATCAACAAACACGAGCAATCACAATTTAAGGTAAGAAATATTATTTATTTAATATTTGTAGCCTTAAACAATACATTAAACATAATACATCATGACAACCAATTACAATTTCATTATCATTTTCATTTTTATACAATTTGAAGACCTAAAGAAAAAAGTTGTTTGCCATTTTGGGGGCCCAACAAATGTAACCCTACATTCATGTTTATTATTTTTGGCATTTGCCTTGTTCTTAACATGGTTTTAGGCAATACTGAAATTGTTTTATTTATTATTTTTAGTTTTCATTGTTTGTTAGGCCTAGTGCTATTGCACACTTGATAAATGATACTATTAACATGTTTTTAGGCTGTTATATGCATTGGCAAGTGAATAGTAAGGTTATTCAGGTACAGTACACATAAATACAGTTATATAGCATCATATGTGTAGATTACCCACCAGGATGACCCAAAAGTCAAACAAAGTGACTTATTTCCACTGGGGTGTGATTCACTTTAAGACAGTATTCACTTGACACAGGCATAGTGAGGTATGCCTATACATTATACAACTATAAATAATTATGCCTGTATATTATATAAATATGAATAGTATTTTATTAACCCTTAACCCTTTGACTGTTTTGGTTGTATATATACGTCTTACGAGGTACCGTGTTTGACGTAGTATATATACTCATAAATTCTAGCAGCTTCAAATCAAGCAGGAGAAAGCTGGTAGGCCCACATGTGAGAGAATAGGTCTGTGTGGTCAGTGTGCACCATATAAAAAAAATCCAGGAGCACGCAGTGCATAATGAGAAAAAAAAAAACTCGGCTTTTTTTTTTTAATTAAAATGCCGACTTTGAGGTCTATTTTCGTATAGTATTTATGGTTCTATTCTCGTTTTCTTGGTCTCTTTGATAGAATGGAGATTTTCATTGGTTTTATTATAAAAAGAACCTGGAAATGGAGCTCAAAGTAGGGGAAATGTTTGATTTTTGCCGATGTTCAAAAGTAAACAAATGATATCATTGTCCAATAAATGTCCAACTAGCCATTCTAATATGCAGTCATGAATGGGTTGACATTATTTGTACAATTATTACAATATTGCAGTCTGCATAATAGTAAATCTTCTATTTTTTGTTTGAATAAAAATTCAAAATAGAAAGCAAGAGTAATATCAGAGGGGCCTGGAGACGTGACTGATGAACAAATAAAATGTTATTTTAGAGCCAGGAATGTCTGCATTGTTCATTCTGGACCTTATTTTGAAATTGTCATATTTTTTAATTTTCGTGAAATTGGCCAAATTGCAAATTTCTGACCACGTTATTGGGTAGTTGAAATTGGTAAATGGGCAGTTTCTTGTACTCAACTGATAGTAAAAATTGAGTTCTAAAGAAATAACTATGAGTTTGGTCGACTGGAACAATGGAATTAGCCAAAAATAGGGCTCAAAGTGGGCGAAATCGCCGATTTGTAAATATCGCCGAGGTCGCTAAATTTGTGAGAGCGTAATTCCATCAGTTATCCATCAAATTTCAATTTTTTGATGTCATTACAATCGGGAAAAGATTCTCTGTCATTTCATAAGATTTTTTTTTCTTTTTTCTTTTTTTTTTTTTTTTAATTTTGCGACACCAGGAGACACCTCAGGATTGGGGGCTGTGACAGTCAAAGGGTTAAACTGTTAAAACGCAGATCTATGTTTGTAAGCATAGCGCTTCGACCTTGATTTTCTCCATAAGAAAGCATATAAAAAAAAAAGGTACATATACGTTCAGAGCGCTACGCTAGTGAACGTAGGTCTACATTTGGACAGTTTATGAGTTAAAAATATAATACATAAACACACACTACTAGAGGTGTGCCAGTATGTTTAAAACACATCATGTTTACATGTACTTTTACACTAGTAATTTTGGGCATTACTTACTTACATACACTTAACTTACCAAATATATATGGATGAGAAAATGCCGGGAGCTTTAATACATGACATTCTGCAGTGTGTATTTCTTTGGCATAATTTGGCAGCCAAATGTTACATCTCCCACATGGAATATAGGAATCTGCTTCTAATTTCCAGTTCATTTTCTGAAATTTAACCAAAATTTAAGTAATATTGAATTATGGTTACTTCTGGAAGATAAAATATCTTAACGTTAGTTTTTATGTCTGTCCAGTCAAAAATGAAAGACAAAACTGGACATGTTTATGTTTGTTTTAGTGCATTCTTCAGTGGAAAAATAACCACACATGCAGTATAATGCATTATGATAAAGCCCACTGTGAGGGTAACACACAGTCAATTAAGGTTCGCATTAACTGCATTTGTGTCTACTTTTTCCACTGTGTTGATATTTTATACAATTTATCACACTCGAGTACATACAGCCTCTCCTCACTTAATGACAGAGTTCCATTCCTAGGACCACATCGTTGAATGAATTCATCGCTAAGTGAGGAGCATATTATATTATAATGGTAGTGAATTTATGTCAACCATCTTTGATATTGTTTAATGTCATCTTTGCACCATTTATAACATTTCTGGTATTTTTAAATGTTTATACAGTAGTGTACTGTATACTGACATAAACAGAATAGAGGAAATCAGCTCTAATATACATTATTTAGACATAGATACTGGTCAGAGAGCTCATTGTAAGTCTGAGGCGTTGGTAAACGAGTACGTCATTAAGTGAGGAGAGGCTGTACTACAAAATCCATTGCATAATTTCATTGGTACAAAGAAAGTCACTATCATGCCAGGGCATTTTGGACAGACTTAACCTGATACCATGGTCTCTTTAAAAGAGTGGTAAATTTCAAATATTCATTATTTTACTCTATTACTAATATGAGGTAGCCAGTTTTTTTTAAGTTAATAAGCCTTATAGTTTTAATGCAGTACTACATGTACTCAAAACATCCCCAAATATCTGGAGTGTACAGCATATTAAAATGCTTCCTTCCAGCATACATAAGGGGGATTACCAATAGACCCCTGACTGTCTTCAAGCAGGCACTGGACAGGCACCTTAAGTCAGTACCTGACCAGCCAGGGTGTGGTTCGTACCCTCGGTTGTGTGCAGCCAACAGTAACAGCTTGACTGATCAGGCCCTGATCCACCATGAGGCCTGGTCACAGACTGGGCTGTGGGAGCACTGACCCCTGAAACCCTTTCCAGGTATACTCCAGGTATAATAATTCTCACAGCCTGGTTGATCTGGCACTTGGTGGAGGTACCTGTAGAGGTCCTCTTGTAAACTTCTACACTTGTCCTAGCACTGTTTAAGATATCTTCTGCTAAGATGTTAATTAATCTGGACTCATGGATCTTACTAAGATGTTCTCTTTTGTGCTCATGCCACCAATGATCTTCACTGGATGTATCATATATTTCCTGCAATATCTCTCACTCTCCTAGGTAGTAGGTTGGTAGACAGCAACTGTCCAGGGAGGTACTACCGTCCTGCCAGGTGAGTGTAAAACGAAAGCCTGTAATTGTTTTACATGATGGTAGGATTGCTGGTGTCCTTTTTTCTGTCTCATAAACATGCAAGATTTCAGGTACGTCTTGCTACTTCTACTTACACTTAGGTCACACTACACATACATGTACAAGCATATATATACACACCCCTCTGGGTTTTCTGCTATTTTCTTTCTAGTTCTTGTTTATTTCCTCTTATCTCCATGGGGAGGTAGAACAGAATTCTTCCTCCGTAAGCCATGCATGTCATAAGAGGCGACTGAACTGCCGGGAGCAAGGGGCTAGTAACCCCTTCTCCTGTATATATTACTAAATTTGAAAGGAGAAACTTTCGTTTTTCCTTTTGGGCCACCCCGCCTCGGTGGGATATGGCCGGTGTGTTGAAAGAAAGATCTCTCACTCTAATATGTTTTTATGGCAGAGTGAAGATTTGGGACCAGGCCTTCAAGTACCTTAAGTAAGTCTATTCAGGTACATTACACACAAATACAGTTACATAAATTATGATACACAGCAGCATATGTGTAGATTACATAGGATAAACCAAGACTCAGAAAATGACTTATTTCCACTGGGATCCTTCCATTTTTAAATCATGTATCTCTCTGCCACTTCAGTGAGTATTTAGGACTCTGAGGCAGTCCCAGTGTACCTAGTGTAATATACAGGATTGAGAGGGAGTGTACCTTTTGTTACTATCAATAGAGATGAAATGAGAATGTGAGATGATCATGAGTGAGTCCGGTGTACTATTACAATCCAGTGTGAATGTAACATGATCATCATGAGTGAGTCCAGTGTACTATTACACTCCAGTGAGAGTGTAACATGATCATCATGAGTGAGTCTGGTGTACTATTACACTCCAGTGAGAGTGTAACATGATCATGAGTGAGTCCGGTGTACTATTACACTCCAGTGAAAGTGTAACATTCTCACGATCAACAGTGACAGTGATGGAAGATCCACCTGGACAATTAAAGATCAATAACCCTGCCACATCAGCCTCCTGTATACAATAACCCTGTCACAGCAACCTCCTGTATACAATAACCCTGTCACAGCAACTTCCCTCATACAATACCTTTGCCACATCAACCTCCCTCATACCTGGAGTATACTTGGAGAGGGTTTTAGGGATCACTGCCCCCGCAGCCCGGTCTGTGACCAGGCCTCGAAGTGGATCAGAGCCTGATCAACCAGGCTGTTACTGTTGGCTGCACACAAACCAATGTATGAACCACAGCCCAGCTGCTCAGGTTCTGACTTTAGATGCCTGTCCAGTGCCTTTTTGAAGACAGCAAGGGGTCTATTTTTAATCCCCCTTAAGTATGCTGGGAGGCAGTTGAATAGTCTTGGGCCCCTGACACGTACTGTGTTGTCTCTTAGTGTACTCGTGGCACCCCTGCTTTTCATTGGGAAGATGTTGCATCTCCTGCCCAGTATTTTGCTTTCGTGCAAATTTAGGATTAGTCCCTCTAGGATTTTCAAAGTGTATACGTATTTTCATGTATCTTTCTTGCCTGTGTTCCAGGGAGTACAAATCAAGTTACTTCAACCATTCCCAGTAATTTAGGTGCCTTATGGTACTTATGTGTGCCGTGAAAGTTATCTGTACATTCTCCAGGTCTGCAATTTCACCTGCTTTGAAAGGGGCCATTAGTATACAGCAATATTCCTGCCTAGAGAGAACAAGTGACTTGAAGAGAATAATCATGGGCTTGGCATCCCTAGTTCTGAAGGTTCACATTACCCATCCTATCATTTTCCTAACAAATGTGGTAGATACAGTGTTGTGATCTTTGAATGTGAGATTCTCTGACACATTTTGCAGTGTTTTAAAAATTGAGGTTGGAGAGTTGAAGGAGGAGGTCTTGCTTCTCCAGGAGGAAATTAGGAGGCTGAAGGTTCACTTCAATGGGTTTGGGAGTGAGTGTGAGGTGGCTAGAATGGTGGAGGGTAATGAGGATACCAGCAGCGAGGTGCAGTCTGTCACTTGCTGCGAGGAGGCTGTAGGTGGGGAGGTAGTAGCGGATACCGGCAGTGAGGTGCAGTCCAGCACCTGCTACAAGTGGCAAGTGGTTCCCAGTAATGGGAAGAGCATTAAAATAAGGAAAGTTAAGAGAGAAGATTTGAAGGTAGGAAATCGCTTCTCTGTTCTTCAGGATGAGTTTACTTCAGTGGCCAGTGAAGGTAAAGGTACTACTTCCCCTGCAAGTAGAGGTAAATGCATCCTTGTGGTTGGGGACTCACAGGTAAGATATATGGACCGTGCTTTCTGTAATAGGAATAAGAAGGTAAGAGATAGTGTGTGCTTCCCTGGAGCTGGTGTTAGTGACATAGTCAACAGGTTGGATAATATCATGTCAGGTAATGGGAAGAAGCCTATTGTCTGTCTCAGTGCTGGTAGAAATGATACTGGGAAGGGTAGGAGAGAAGAGCTGCTAGATAAGTAAGGTCAGCTATAGATTTAATTAAGCCTAAGGGAGGGGTACCAATCATATGTAGCATCTTGCCTAGAAGGGGAGTGGGCAATGAATGGTTGTCTAGGGCAATTGGTGTAAATTGCTGGCTAGGCAGACACTGTAAGGAACTTGCAATCCCATTCATTGACAACTGGAACAACTTTTATGGCAAACATGATATGTATGAAAGGGATGGGATACATCTCTCTGGGGCAGGCGTGGTAGCACTTGCAAACTCAATCGAGAGGGTCATTGCTGAAATGCCTAGGATTTTAAATTGATAATAGATAGAGGTATGGGTGTGTGTGGGAAACAGGCAGGTTGGAACACTAGGGTTGAAAACAGTAAATGTATAAAAGACATTCATCATGAAGTTATAAATAAAGACAATAGATCAGGTCAGCAAACAAAGGGAGACAGCAGAGGGCAGCAAGGGACTAGCTCCCTTAAGGTTCACTATACTAATAGCAGGAGTGTAAGAAACAAGATATATGAGCTAAGATTTACTGCAAGTGCAGGAAACATAGATGATATTGCTATAACAGAGACCTGGCTCAATCTGAAAGATAGAGAGATGCCTTCTGAATGTCACATACAAGGCTATAAATTATTCCACACTGACAGGGTCAACAGGAAGGGTGGTGGAGTAGCAATGTATGTCAGAGACAGTTTAAATTGTTGTGTTGGATAAGATATAAAATTAGAAGCATCAGCCACTGAATCTATTTGGTTACAGCTTCTTGAAGGCCGTGAAAAACTAATTTTGGGTGTGATTTACAGGGCCCCAAATCTCGATAGGGAGTGCAGTAAACTTCTATGGGATGAAATTCGTAAGGCATCTACATACGAAAATGTTGTGCTAATGGGAGATTTCAACTATAGACAGACTGACTGGAGCAATTTGACACGAAATTTAGAGTCAAGTGACTTTCTTGATACGATACAGGATTGGCTTTAAAACAGTTTGTGACTGAACCAACTAGAGGAAATAACCTGCTTGACTTGGTTCTTGCCAGCAGGGAAGCGCTAATTAATAATCTTGAGGTTAATGATGAGCTTGGGGAAAGTGATCACAAATCACTCAGTTTTAATATATCATGGAATACCCCTAATAATGGCAGTCAAGTCTCTGTCCCTGACTTCTGCTTGGCTGATTTCATTGGGCTGAAAAATTACTTGAGTGGGCTGAACTGGAATGACCTGACGATGGGTCAGGTAGGTGGTGATGATTGCCAATAAGACATTTTCCAGAGCATAGTTATAGCTGCTCAGATAACTTATGTTCCAAATAGGAAAATCAAATCAAACAAAAATGATCCTAAATGGATGAACAATAGATTAAAGCATCTCACTGGTCAAAAGAGAGGCATATATAGGCAAATCAAGAGAGGAGAGGGGAAATTAAGAAATCAATATATTTAGTTAGAGAAATAAAAAAGGGAATAAGAAAAGCAAAAAGAGATTATGAGGTTAAAGTTGCAAGAGAATCGAAGACTAACCCAAAAGGATTCTTTCAGATATACAGAAGTAAGATCAGGGACAAGATAGGCCCACTCAAAAGTTACTCGGGTCAGCACACGGACAGTGATAAGGAAATGTGTAGAATTTTTAACACATACTTCCTCTCAATTTTTACACAGGAAGATACTAGTGATATTCCAGAAATAATAAATTATGTTAAAAAGGACGATAATAAACTATGCACGATTAGGGTCACAAGTGACATGGTCCTTTAACAAATAGATAAACTAAAACTTAACAAATACCCAGGCCCTGATGAACTGTATGCAAGGGTTCTAAAGGAAGGTAAAGAGGAGCTTAGCAAACTTTTGGCTAATCTTTTCAATATATCACTGGCATGGTGCCAGATAAGTGGAAAATGACCAATGTGATACATATTTTCAAAGCAGGTGACAGGTCCTTAGCTTCAAACTCTAGAGCAATAATCCTAACCTCCATAGTGGGAAAATTTATGGAATCAATAATTACCGAGGCAGTTCGTAGCCACTTTGAAAAGCATAAATTAATCAACGAATCTCAGCATGGTTTTACAAAGGGGTGTTTCTGCCTTATGAATTTATTAACTTTTTTCACTAAGGTATTTGAGGAGGTAGATCTGACAAGGACATTAGAGCACTCCAGGAAGATTTGAATAGACTGATATAGTGGTTGGAGAAGTGACAGATGCAGTTTAATACAGACAAATGCAAAGTTCTAAATGTTGGACAGGAAAATAACCATGACGCATATAAACTAAATAATGTAGATCTTAATATTACTGATTGCGAAAAGGATTTAAAAGTTCTGGTTAGCAGTATCTAAAACCAAGACAACAGTGCATTAGTGTTCACAATAAAGCTAACAGAATCCATGGCTTCATATCAAGAAGCATAAATAATAGAAGTCCTCAGGTTGTTCTTCAACTCTATATATCCTTGGGTAGGCCTCATTTAGATTATGCTATGCAGTTTTCATCACTGTATTACAGAATGGATATAAATGCACTGGAAAACGTACAAAGGAGGATGACAAAGTTGATCCCATGTATCAGAAATCTTCCCTATGAGGATAGACGGAGGGCCCTGAATCCGCACTCTCTAGAAAAGCGTAGAATTAGGGGGGATATGATTGAGGTGTATCAACAAAAGACAGGAATAAATAAAGGGGATGTAAATAACATGCTAAAAATATCTAGCCTAGACAGAACTCGCAGCAGTGGCTTTAAGTTGGAAAAATTCAGATTCAGGAAGGATATAGGAAAGTACTGATTTGGTAACAGAGTTGTGGATGAGTGGAACAAACTCCCAAGTACAGTTATAGAGGCTAAAACATTGAGTAGCTTTAAAAATAGGTTAGATAAATACATGGGTGGGTGCAGGTGGGTGAGAGTTGGACCTGACTAGCTTGTGCTACTAGGTCAGATGCTGTGCTCCTTCCTTAAGTGAATGTGACCTGACCTGACTAAGTTGGGGCATTGGCTTAAGCTGGTAGGAGACTTGGACCTGCCTCGCATGGGCCAGTAGGTCTGCTGCAATGTTCCTTCTTTCTTACGTTCTTATGTTATTCTGGGTTACTATCCCTCCTGGTTGTCCTGGGTTACTATCCTTCCTTTTTACCCTGGGTTACTATCACTCCTTGTTATCCTGGGTTACTATCCCTCCTTTTTACCCTGGGTTACTTATTATTATTATTATTAAAGATTCGCCGGTATTCTCCCGGCCCGGGCCTTTTCCAAGTGGTGGCCCGGCCCCTGGGTTACTATCCCTCCTTTTTACCCTGGGTTACTATCACTCCTTGTTATCCTAGGTTACTATCCCTCCTTGCTCTCCTGGGTTACTATCCCTCCTGGTTATCCTGGGTTAGCATCCCTCCTGGTTGTCCTCGGTTACTATCTCTCCTGGTTATCCTGGGTTAGTATCCCTCATTATCCTGGATTACTATCCCTCTTGGTTATCTGGGGTTACTATCCCTCATGGTTATCCTGGGTTACTATCCCTACTGGTTATCCTGGGTTACTATCTCTCCTGGTTATCCTGGGTTAGTATCCCTCATTATCCTGGATTACTATCCCTCTTGGTTATCCGGGGTTACTATCCCTCATGGTTATCCTGGGTTACTATCCCTACTGGTTATCCTGGGTTACTATCCCTCCTGGTTATCCTGGATTACTATCCCTCCTGGTTGTCCTGGATTACTATCCCTCCTGATTATCCTGGGTTACTATCCCTCCTGGTTATCTTGGGTTACTATCCCTCCTTGTTATCCTGGGTTGCTATCCCTCCTGGTTATCCTGGGTTACTATCCCTCCTGGTTATCCTGGGTTACTATCCCTCCTTGTTATACTGGGTTACTATCCCTCCTTTTTATCCTGCATTACTATCCCTCCTTTTATCCTGGGTTACTATCCCTCCTTGTTATCCTGGGTTACTATCCCTCCTTGTTATCCTGGGTTACTATCCCTCCTGGGTTACTATCCCTCCTGGTTATCCTGGGATACTATCCCTCCTTGTTATCCTGGGTTACTATCCCTCCTGTGTACTTAGCTCTGTGAAGACCTGTTTGTGCGCTCTCTACGAATTGAAGCAAGATGCCCTCCATCGAGCAACTTTACCAACAGCTTAAGGAAGAATTGAGGATGGCGAAGATGGAGATTCGGCGACTGACCGAGGAAAACAAGAAGATTCGTAGTAGTCCTCCTGTTTTGAGTCCTCAGGTCAAGAAGGGAAACTGGTCAGTGGCTGGACAGCAGGGAACGAAGTTGACGATCAAGAGGACGAATGGAAAGGTAGAAACGATGAAGAAGAAAGAGACTGCCGTGGAAACTGTTGTGGAAACATCTAATACATTCTCAGTGCTACCCGACAAATGTGAGTCGACTACTGGGAACGTCACGACGAACGACATTAAGGAAGGTAAGAATATTGTTGTTGTTGGGGATAGCCAAGTTAGGTATATAGATAGGGTGTTCTGCTTGAAGGACAGGAGTAGGAGACAGAGAGTTTGCTTTCCTGGGGCTGGGATGGAGGATATTGTTAGCCATCTGGATGACATCACGAGAGGTAATGGGAGCAATCCTATTATCTGTCTCAGTGCTGGAGGCAACGATGTTGGCAGATGTAGGAGTGAAGACCTGATTAGCAGGTATAGGTCAGCAATAGAAATAATTAGGAGTAAGGGTGGGAACCCTGTCATATGTGGTGTTTTGCCAAGGAGGGGAGTTGGAAATGAATGGTTGTCCAGAGCAATTGGTGTCAATTGCTGGCTGGACAAATACTGTAAGGAAAATGCGGTAACATTCGTTGACAACTGGGACCTCTTCTATGGCAGAAATGACATGTATGCCAGGGATGGGGTTCACTTATCTAGGTCTGGGGTGGTAGCACTGGCAACTGCAGTGGGGGGAGCAGTTAGGACTTTAATCTAGGAATAGTTAGTGGTATGGGTTTTGGCAGGAAAACAGTGAAGTCCCAGTGTAGTAATATTACGAGTTCTAGGGGAACTAGTAATAAGCAGAACGAGGTAATATTGAAAACCTGATTTTGGGTGATAAGGACAGTAATATTTAGTAGAAAAACAAAAAAAGGGGGAAGGGTAAAGAGAAAGGATCTTTTATTGTTTTTTATCTAATTGCCGTAGTGCTGGGAAATAAGATGGACGAGTTGAGATTATTTCTAGTGCGGGTAACATTGAGTATTTCCCTTACTGAGACTGGTTTAATTTCAAAAAAGTCGGGACATGCCTGCGGAAGCATTTTCGGGGTTTTAAAATTGTTCCAAGTAGATAGAAGATCGGAAGGGGGGGTGGGGTTGGCATTGTTTTTCCAGATCGCTTGAACGTTTTGCATAAAAAGGGGTATTAAGTCTAAAGTAACACATCAGAGTCTTTTGGATAAAATTTTTCAGAGGGGCATGAAAAACTTTTTGGAGTGATAACCACCCCCAAAAATTTAGATAGGACCAAGGGGACACTAGGGGAAAAAAATTTTAAGGCCACGGGGCACGATAATGTAGTATTCAGGAGACTTAATTTTTAAATCATATTGATTGGAATTTTTTGACTGGGAATTTAAATCATATGACTTCTTAGTATTTCGGGATTGTTTTTTTAAAGCAGTTTTTTGACAGAACCTACAGGGGGAAAAAACCTGCTTATTAGTTATGGCAAACAAGAATCCCTTTGTTAATAATTTTTGAAATTTTGAGGGAAATGGGGGCAGCGACCACAAATCAATTACATTTAGCATTGAAAAGGGAAAACAAGTAGCTAATCATAACATCCCAGATTTTTGCTTTCAATTACGATGGGGTTAAGAACACTTTTCATCTGTTGACTTGGGTAACAAGAGAGCTATCAATATGACAGTTTTCTGAAAATTTTAAAATCTCTCAAAAACGTTTATCCCATATAAAAAAAAATTTTTAAACAAAAAAATGACCCAAAAAGGATGAATAATAGGCTCAAATATCACTAGGGGCCCCTAAGAAAGGAATTTTTAAACGTATCAAAAAATGAGGGTCTCTTATGAATCATATATTGACATTAAGAGGGGCAAACCTTTGAGGGCACGGCCCTCTCCGAAACTCTTCTCAGGGTCGGCCAAAATTTAAAAAAAAAAAAAATTTTTTTTTCTATGAAAAAATAGTTTTTTTTTTTTTTAAAAATTATAGGCTAAACAAAAAATTTTAAAAGTCAAAACTTTTCCGAGATAGGAGGGGTGAAATTTGCCAAAATTGAAAAACAATGGTAACATCGCCCACTGCCGTCACCCTATTTTCTATTTACTTTTTTATGTACTAATTTTTTAATTATTTCCAATTTTTTTTTTTTCTGAGTAACTTTTATGGGCCCCTAGGCCAACATGATCATATTTGCAATTTTTTTCTTTTCAAAACACACAATAAGGGGGTAAACATGTTTGTCATTATTTTGTTTTTTCAAAAATATTTTCACAAACAAACAAGAAATGTTGTTTATTACTATTTTTCTATATTATATACCATATACAGCACAGGGAAGTTTCTAGAAGTTCGAAGCCTGTGAACTCTTTGAAACATGGTGTCGCACAGTGGGGGGTTTTTCACCCTCACACAAAAATGAGTGTCCTGCTTTTTGTGTGCGTTTTTTTTTGTCACAGACTAAAAACCTCTTTTGACCTTTTTCTTTAAAGCAAGGGGGCATTTTACCAGGAAGTGATCACCATGCTTCAGACGGCAGTATTGTTGAAAATTTGGTGGGGTCAATTGAAGGGGCGTTCCGTTTACTTTAATCAAATTTTTCTGATGACGAAAAAACAGAATTCGCCGTACTGTGGTTTTTTCTGGCTCATCTTATACATATTAAAGCAGACATAAAATGCCAGAAAATGGAAAAACATTTTTATGTACCACTTATAAATCTGCGAACACAATCAGCAAACCCACTCGCATGCCTCTTTTGTCCACTGAACGCATGTGCAGGTGTAATCAATCACAGGCTGGCAGGTTTTAGAATGGGTTTCATTTCTCCTCTCTATCTGCCTGCCACTGTCTGTGCCATTTCATTAGGGTGAATTGATGACAACAGGTACATCTCGTTTGTCATGCCACCGAAATGCCAATGATGTCATTGGCCAGCAAATGCCTGCACTTTACACCTCTAACGAGTGCCAGCGTCAAACCAGGGCATATGTTTCCGATTTGCACGCACTGTGCAACACACATCTGTCATGTTCCACATCGCAAAAAATCACTGTGAGGGGCTGGTGTACCAGTTTATCTGTATATAATATATGCCCCTTACCAAGGTAAGGTTCGTATCAATTTCGAACCACAATCACCCTGAGATCCCATAACTTTCCTGGTATTTTGCAATGTATAAACTACCAGTGTCCACAATAATATCCAATACCAGACCACTGTAACAATCACAAAGCACAAACAACTTTATACCAAAGCCGTTTCCTCTGGCTTGGTAATGTAACTGCTTGAAAGAGGTCTTCTCCTTTGACCAGAATCAAAGACTGGTCAATTACAAGCTTCCTTAAGGGAATAAAAATGCGTACTGAATTTCTGTTTCAGATACTCAAACACATTCCAATCTTATATAACCTGTCAGTCCCCACCCTTTGGGGTTTCCCCCCCCCCCCCCCCCCCCCCACAAGGGGCCTGGTTTTATCTGAGAAGTAAGCATACGTAACTTAGCACAAAGTGATTCACTGGCCATATATCACTAAAACTGGTTGCAAATCAGGGGGTTTTTTCTTTTGTTGACCAGTATGAGTTCACTTTGTGCTTATACACATGTGGCATAAGCATTAATTGTGGGCAAAGAAAAGATACATCTCAGCCACAGTTGCCTCTCTTCCACTGGTGTAGACGTGATTTGGTGAATGTAATGGTTTGCCATGTGTACTCGTAGTATGTGTAGTTTTCCATGACAATACTTATCATCAGTGGTTCGTCAAAGAATAAAGTCGAAAACATTCCAGTTTCAGTGCTTTGTTCCCAAGAGCACAAGATGGCCGTATTCCACTTTGGCTGTCACAAACTGGTGGGGATTTGGAACAAAATTGACAGCTTTCCTGCCAATCCCAGTGCGGGTCTGCTGGTGGGTACTGGACAATGACAAGGTGGTTTGTGGTTGTGGAGGTTGTGGTTGTGAGGTTGTGGTTGTGGAGGCGGTGTGGTGGTGAGTGGGGATGGTGGCCTTTGTCTAGATCAGCTGAGCAGCGGCGTGGGTGGCAGCCGTGGGTGGCAGCATGGCCCATGCTGGTGCCTCACACGCCGGCACCACTACCACCCACGCACATTTCCATCCCAATTGCAAAAGTATCTTCGTCATTTTTCACTGTCGTTCCTGTTGTACAGCCACGGGATGTACTTCCGAGACAACACTCCGTCCCCTTGGTATAACATATGGCACACTACCAAGCGCATATATCGTCGTATATACTGACGCTTCACTGGGGAATATTGCCCACTTCACACTATCACTACTGGAACTAGTTTGAAGAGCTTGTAAGTTCATATTCAGTTTTTAAAAAAAAAAAAATTCTATCACTACATCACCCCATGCTCTCATCTGATCGGGATTGGGAAAATAAAATTTTCCCTCTTGGGTTCTGGAACAACTGGAACGTGAACAAGAGGGCCAGCACCAGAGGTGGAAGGCTGAGGTTCGTCTGGGTTTCCTCACTATTTACCGATATATGGTCATTAGTTTCGGTCTAAACCTCACTAATACCACGAAAAAAAACTCCATCTTCACTGGCACTTCCAAGCACTAGTAGAACTGTCACTGGGGAACAAAAGTGTCCCAATTCGCCGAGGAGTGAGGACCTTCTTACCGCGAGCATGGTGGACAATTGTTTTCTAAGAGGAGAGGGGCATTCCCCACAATGCACCACTGGGTCCCAGATTTTTTTTCTACCGCGCACACCGACCACGAAGACCCATTCTCTCACACCTAGGCCTACCAGCCTTTTCGCGCGAGATTTGAGGCCGCTAGAATTTATGCGTACTAGTACGTCAAAAACCCCTACGCGTAAGACGTACTAGTACAACCAAAACCCTCAAAGGGTTAAAAAGGGGATAAGAAAAGCTAAAAGGGACTATGAAATTAAAGTTGCTAAGGATTCTAAAACTAACCCAAAAAGTTTTTTCCAGGTCTATAGAACAAAAGTTAGAGATAAGATAAGTCCCCTTAAAAATAACTATGGGCACCTTACTGACAAAGAGAACGAAATGTGCTCGATTTTAAATAATTATTTTCTCTCAGTTTTTACAAAGGAAGACACTAACAATATTCCAGTAATTAATTTTTATAGTGGGCTAGAAGAAGATAAATTATGTAACATCACAGTCACTAGTGAAATGGTGTGAAGCAATAGACAGACTGAAGCAAAAAAAAGTCGCCGGGTCCTGATGAGGTTTTTTTCAAGGGTTCTTAAGGAATGCAAAATGGAACTCTGTGAACCATTAACTAATATTTTTAATTTATCTCTTCAAACAGGTGTAGTGTCTGATATGTGGAAGATGGCTAATGTAATTCCTATTTTTAAAACAGGGGACAAGTCGTTACCGTCAAATTACCGCCCAATAAGCCTGACCTCAATTGTAGGCAAATTACTAGAGTCAATTATAGCTGAGATTAAAAGAAGCCATTTCGATAAGCATAGCTTAAGGATACTCAGCATGGATTCACAAGAGGCCAGTCTTGTCTAACTAATTTATTAACTTTCTTCAGTAAAGCTTTTGAGGCTGTTGACCACGATAAAGAATTTGATATTATTTACTTAGATTTTAGTAAGGCTTTTGATAGAGTTCCGCACCATAGACTGTTAAAGAAAGTGGCAGCTCATGGCATTGGGGGAAAAGTGCTCTCGTGAATCTAGTCATGGCTCACTGACAGGAAGCAGAGTGTGTCCATAAATGGGGTTAAATCCGAGTGGGGATCTGTAACAAATGGCGTTCCACAGGGATCAGTCTTGGGCCCGTTGTTGTTTATAATATATATCAATGATCTTGATGAGGGAATTACTAGTGATATGAGCAAATTTGCCGATGACACAAAGATAGGTAGGATAATTGATTCAAACGTAGATGTTATGGAACTTCAGGAGGATTTAAACAAACTCTATTCTTGGTCAGAAAAGTGGCAGATGCAGTTCAATGTAGATAAATGCAAGGTTCTGAAGCTTGAGAGTGCCCATAACCCTAGTACTTATAAGTTAAATGATGTAGAACTTAGCCATACAGATTGCAAAAAGGACTTGGGGGTTACGGTGAGCAGCAACCTAAACCAAGACAGCAATGCCTAAGCGTACGTAATAAGGCAAATAGATTACTGGGATTTATATCAAGAAGTAAGCAACAGAAGTCCAGAGGTCATACTGCAGCTTTATACATCATTAGTAAGGCCTCACCTAGATTATGTAGCTCAGTTCTGGTCTCCATATTACAGAATGGACATAAATTCATTAGAAAACATTCAGCGTAGGATGACTAAATTAATACATAGCATTAGAAATCTTCCTTATGAAGAAAGATTGAAGACTCTTAAGTTACATTCACTTGTTAGACGAAGAATGAGGGGAGACCTGATCGAAGTGTATAAGTGGAAGATAGGTATTAATAAAGGGGATATTAATAAGGTCTTGAGGATGTCTCTCCAAGAGAGAACACACAGTAATGGATTTAAATTAGATAAGTTTAGATTTAGAAAGGACATAGGAAAGTATTGGTTAGGAATTAGGGTAGTTGATGAGTGGAACAGTCTACCTAGTTGGGTTATTGAGGCTGGGACTTTGGGTAGTTTCAAATTTAGGTTGGATAAGTACATGAGTGGGAGGGGTTGGATTTGAGTGGGACTTTCACATCAGAGCTTATTTCTTGTGTGGCATTGAAAATTGGGTTGGGCAAATGTTTTGTTAGTGGGATGAATTGTAAAGGACCTGCATAGTATGGGCCAACAGGCCTCCTGCAGTGTTCCTCATTTCTTATGTTCTTATGTTATCCTGGGTTACTATCCCTCCTGGTTGTCCTGGGTTACTACCCCTCCTTGTTATCCTGGTTACTATCCCTCCTTCTTATCCTGGGTTACTATCCCTTATGGTAATCCTGGGTTACTATCCCTCCTGGTTATTCTGGGTTACTATCCCTCCTAGTTATTCTGGGTTACTATCCCTCTTGGTTATCCTGGGTTACTATCCCTCCTGCTTATCCTGGGTTACTATCCCTCCTGGTTATCCTGGGTTATTATCCCTCCTTGCTATCCTGGGTTACTATCCCTCCTAAGTTAATATCCCTCCTGGTTATCCTGGGTTAGTATCCCTCCTTGTTATACTGGGTTACTATCCCTCCTGGTTATCCTGGGTTACTATCCCTCTTGGTTATCCTGGGTTACTATCCTTCATTATCCTGTGTTACTATCCCTCCTGGTTATCCTGGGTTACTATCCCTCCTTGTTATCCTGGGTTACTATCCCTCCTGGTTATCCTGGGTTACTACCCCTCCTGGTTATCCTGGGTTACTATCCCTCCTGGTTATCCTGGTTTACTATCCCTCCTGGTTGTCCTGGGTTACTCTCCCTCCTGGTTGTCCTGGGTTACTATCCTTCCTGGTTATCCGGGTTACTATCCTTCCTGGTTACCCTGGTTTACTATCCCTCTTGGTTATCCTGGCTTACTATCCCTCCTGGTTATACTGGCTTACTATCCCTCCTGGTTATCCTGGGTTACTATCCTCCCTGGTTATCCTGGGTTACTATCCCTCTTGGTTGTCCTGGGTTACTATCCTTCCTGGTTATCCTGGGTTACTATCCCTCCTGGTTATCCTGGGTTACTATCCCTCCTGGTTGTCCTGGGTTACTATCCCTCCTGGTTATCCTGGGTTACTATCCCTCCTGGTTATCCTGGGTTACTATCCTTCCTGGTTATCCTGGGTTACTATCCCTCCTGGTTATCCTGGGTTACTATCCCTCCTGGTTGTCCTGGGTTACTATCCCTCCTGGTTGTCCTGGGTTACTATCCTTCCTGGTTATCCTGGGTTACTATCCTTCCTTGTTATCCTGGGTAACTATCCCTCCTTGTTATCCTGGGTTACTATCCCTCCTGGTTACCTTGGGTTACTATCCCTCCTGCTTATCCTGGGTTATCCCTCCTGGTTATCCTGGGTTATCCCTCCTGGTTATCCTGGGTTACTATCCCTCCTGGTTATCCTGGGTTACTATCCCTCCTGGTTACCCTGGGTTACTATCGCTCCTGGTTATCCTGGGTTACTATCCCTCCTGGTTATCCTGGGTTAATATCCCTCCTGGTTATCCTGAGTTACTATCCCTCCTGGTTATCCTGGGTTACTATCCCTCCTGGTTATCCTGGGTTAGCATCCCTCCTGGTTATCCTGGGTTACTATCCCTCCTGGTTACCCTGGGTTACTATCCCTCCTGGTTATCCTGGGTTACTATCCCTCCTGGTTACCCTGGGTTACTATCGCTCCTGGTTATCTTGGGTTACTATCCCTCCTGGTTATCCTGGGTTACTATCCCTCCTGGTTATCCTGGGTTAGCATCCCTCCTGGTTATCCTGAATTACACTCCAGGCAGAGGGACTGATCACTTCAAGCTTCACTGTTCTTCTCAGTATTGGACTGAAGAAATCACTGGCTGGAGAAACGTTCCCAAAATCAACATTCCCACATGTTGCCCAAACAGGTAACTGTTATACCACTTGTAGTCTCCGTCTACATGTCACCAGCATCTACGTGCCACCAGCGTCTACATGTGTCACCAGCATCTACGTGTCACCAGCATCTACGTGTCACCAGCATCTACGTGCCACCAGCGTCTACGTGTCACCAGCATCTACGTGCCACCAGCGTCTACATGTGTCACCAGCATCTACGTGTCACCAGCATCTACGTGTCACCAGCGTCTACGTGTCACCAGCATCTACGTGTCACCAGCATCTACGTGTCACCAGCATCTACGTGTCACCAGCGTCTACGTGTCACCAGCGTCTACGTGTCACCAGCATCTACGTGTCACCAGCATCTACGTGTCACCAGCATCTACGTGTCACCAGCATCTACGTGTCACCAGCGTCTACGTGTCACCAGCATCTACGTGTCACCAGCGTCTACGTGTCACCAGCATCTACGTGTCACCAGCATCTACGTGTCACCAGCTCTACGTGTCACCAGCATCTACGTGTCACCAGCATCTACGTGTCCACCTAGCATCTACGTGTCACCAGCATCTACGTGTCACCAGCGTCTACGTGTCACCAGCATCTACGTGTCACCAGCGTCTACGTGTCACCAGCATCTACGTGTCACCAGCATCTACGTGTCACCAGCATCTACGTGTCACCAGCGCCTACATATAATATTAATGTGTCTACTACGAATAGTTAATATTGTTATTAACTTACAGCGCCACCAGAGCTGCTGCTGTTGTTGGCTGTATGGACCAGTGACGGCTTACACCTTGTGACGCACTGCTGCCTTATATACCAGCTTACACCTTGTGACGCACTGCTGCCTTATGTACCAGCTTACACCTTGTGACGCACTGCTGCCTTATGTACCAGCTTACACCTTGTGACGCACTGCTGCCTTATGTACCAGCTTACACCTTGTGACGCACTGCTGCCTTATATACCAGCTTACACCTTGTGACGCACTGCTACCTTAGTAAGTAAGTAAGTAAGTTTATTCAGGTATACACAAATACAGTTACACAGAATATCATACATAGCAGCATATGTGTAGAGAACCTAGGATAACCCAAAAAAGTCAGACAGAGTGACTTATTTCCATTGGGGTCCTTATATACCATTGGGGGCCTTATACACCAGCTTACACCTTGTGACGCACTGCTACCTCATATACCAACTAGTGACAGCTTACACCTTGTGAAGCACTGCTGCCTTATGTACCAACTAGTGACAGCTTGCACCTTGTGAAGCACTGCTGCCTTATGTACCAACTAGTGACAGCTTACACCTTGTGAAGCACTGCTGCCTTATGTACCAACTAGTGACAGCTTACACCTTGTGAAGCACTGCTGCCTTATGTACCAACTAGTGACAGCTTGCACCTTGTGAAGCACTGCTGCCTTATGTACCAACTAGTGACAGCTTGCACCTTGTGAAGCACTGCTGCCTTATGTACCAACTAGTGACAGCTTACACCTTGTGAAGCACTGCTGCCTTGTGTACCAACTAGTGACAGCTTACACCTTGTGAAGCACTGCTGCCTTGTGTACCAACTAGTGACAGCTTACACCTTGTGAAGCACTGCTACTTCATGTACCGAAAAGAAATATTGGCCTGCATGGTACCCCGCTTTGACAAAAAAAAAATGAGACTACAAATCAGACAGAACAAAATGATAAGATTCATCCTGGACCTGAGTCCAAGACACCATGCAGGCCAGGATGAATTACAACAACTGGACCTGAATGCAAGACACCATGCAGGCCAGGAGGATGAATTACAACAACTGGACCTGAGTCCATGACACCATGCAGAGCAGAAGGATGAATTACAACAACTGGATCTGAATGCAAGACACCATGCAGGCCAGGAGGATGAATTACAACAACTGGATCTGAATGCAAGACACCATGCAGGCCAGGAGGATGAATTACAACAACTGGACCTGAGTCCATGACACCATGCAGAGCAGAAGGATGAATTACAACAACTGGATCTGAATGCAAGACACCATGCAGGCCAGGAGGATGAATTACAACAACTGGACCTATCATGACACCAGCAGAGCAAAGGTAATTACAAAAACTGGCCCCCGAGTCCAAGACAAGATGCAGACCAGGATGGATTACAACAACTAAAAAATCCAAGTTTAGTTTAGTTTTGGTAAAACCTTGGAAATAAAAAACCGAAAATTTTGGGTTTAAAGACACAAACAACACTATAAATATTTATTGAAAACGTTGGGCCCTGGCCCTTTGATCACTTCAAACATACAGAGGTAAAAGACATTATTTTTATAGGGGGAGAGGAGAGGACCACGTCCCGGGGTGACCCAGGTCACTGGTAGTGGCACGACGGGAGATCACCGTGTGGTTTCACATACACTGAAGTCCCGCCCGGGTGTTCCCCCATACACTGTGAGACACCGTCGGGGTTCACACTACACTGAGGTCACCGTCGGGGTTTTCACACTATTTGGGATCAAACCCATTCATTTAACGTCTTTTTTTTGTAATGTTTTTTTTTCCTTTTTTTTATCGATTTTTCAAAATTTTATAAGTTAATAAAAAAAAATCGATAAGTATTAATTTTATTTTTTTTTCCCCTACCTACTGACTACTTTATTTTCCCAAATAAATTTTTGGGGGCCCTCCCGGGGGGACCCATTACGTACCTTGTAATCTGAAAATACCTTTGTAATTGTATGATTGGCCAACTTCCCGGGAGTTAAATTTTTTGTAAATTTGAGTTCATTACCTTTGTAAATTGTGAGTTCTTACCTTTGTAAATTGTGGTTCTTACCCTGTAACTTGCTCACATAAAAATTTGGAGTCCATCCCTGGACAATTATGCCCTCTGTAATCTTTTGACTACCCCCACAGGATGGTATGGGGTGCATAATAAACTTTTAAAAATAACAAAACAATAAATTGCTACTATTACTACTAATACTACACTCGTACCCACCATAACACCTCTTTTTCATTATTTGGGCCTTATCTTCAAAAATAAAAAAATAATAATTTAAAATTATTTTATCTTCTTTGCAAATGAATAAAACAAGAAAAACGAAAACTTTAAAAAAAGGGGAAGCCCCTTTCATTAGGGGTTTTGATCCATATGTATCACCGGGGACGTTGAATCTCAGTGTAGTTACGGGTTTCCTTATGTTACCATGTTAAAGCATGTTAATTACCTAAGGAATATTGTTGGTAAGCTTGTATGTTAATAGTAATTGGTTTTTATTAGGTAAAGAAGTGAGGAGAGTATTTACAAATTGATTGAGGTGGTTGATAATGTGAACGTTTGAACAATATTGATGGGGGTAATTTAGGAGATTTGGGGTTGGGTAGGTGTTTAAAGGGTGGTTACGGGAAGTGGTTATGGTGGTTAACAATAGGGCTGATGGTTGACAGGTGATTGGGGGGTTTTTAAAAAGTGATTGAAAGTGACTGACAGTAGAGTGTTTGGATTGATTTTAAGGTGATTGAATGGTTGACAGAAAAGAAAATTTTTTTAAAAATTTTGATAGGTTTATTTCCCTTCGAAAGTAATACTGATACTTTGTTGAGACGTAAACACCTCAACACCTTACTGTCATCCCCCATCAAACCTTACGCAACCATCATTTGTCAACCACCAAAAATCACCCTCTGTCAATCACCACAATCACCTTACTGTCAACCACAATCCCCTTACTGTCATCCCCATCAGACCTGTCAATCACCTTCAATTACCTTCCCCCAACCACAATCCCCTTTACGTCAATCCCCATCAATAATTTGTAAATCACCATCAACCCTTTACGTCAATCACCATCAACATCTTCATCCCATCAATCATTTACTGTCAATGGCCATAAATCCCCTTTATATCAATCACCATCTACTGCAATAAAATCCCCTTTACTGTCAATCTAAATCTCTTGCTGTAAAACCATCGTCAATCACCTTACGCAGTCACCATAAATCGCCTTGTAACATCATCACCTTGCTGTCCCCCATCTTTACCTGTCAATCACCAAAATACCTTGTTGTCAAAACCAAAATTACCTTTAAACACCCACCTTACGTAAACCCCTTACTGTAAACCCACCATCAATCACCTGTCAATCACCAAAATCACCTGTAAACCATAAATTCCCTGCCCAATCCCAAACTACCTTACTGCAACACCTTTACTGTCAACCACCACAGTCCCCTTTTACTTAAATCACCATAAATCCCCTTTACTGTCAACCATCCTGTACTGCAATATCAATAACCTGTCAATCCCCATAAAACCTTACTGGAATTAACCATCACCAACTGTCACCCCCTAAATCACCTTACTGTCAATCCCCCTCAATTACCTGTCATCACCACAATTACCTCCCAAATCACCACAATCCCCTTGCTGCAATCACCATCAATCCCCCCTTTTACCACCCGCCCCCCAATTACCTGTAAATCACCATAAATTCCCTTCAATCACCATAAACCCACCTTACGTCGTCACCTTACTGTAAACCCACCATCGTCACCTACTGTCAATCACCTAAATCCCCTTTACTGCAACCATCACCGACTGTAAATCACCATCAATAACCTTAAACACCCATAAATCCCTTACGGAATTACCTCACCAACTTCAATCACCACCAATCCCCTTTGTGTCCAATCCCAAAATTTACCTGCCAATCCCCATCAACACCTTGCGCAACACCATCAATAACCTTTTCTGTCAACCACCATCAATTACCTGTCAACACCGTCAACCACCTTACTGTCAACCACCTAATCACCTTCTGTCAATTACCATATGTCAACACCAAAAATCCCCTTTTCTGTCAACCATAAATCTTCTTACTGTAACCACCAATCCCCTGTCAGCCAGCATCAATGCCTTGCTGTCAACCACAATCCCCTTTTACTGTAAAACACCATCACACTTTACTCCCCAATCCCATAAATCACCTTTCGTCAACCACCAAAATTTTCCCCTTATGTAACAACCCCCAATCCCCTTACGTAAACTAGCCGTCGCCTTGCTGCAACCTTACTGCAACGACCTATAACTATTAAATCACACCGTCACATAAACCCCACAATGTGGCCCTTTTATAAAATATTTCATGTAAAAATTTTATATAATCAAAAAATTTCAACTCCAAAGGAAAACACATTTTTCGATAATTTTATTTTGTTTTTTTTTCCCCCTATCCACTACTATTACTAACATACTTTTACTAACAAAAAAAACTGTTTACACTACCTTTACATCCCACTTCCTTCTTTTTTTTCCCCCCGTCTTTCCCCCGCCCTGCTTTCCTCTTTAAAAAGATGACCCCTTATCTTTGTGTGTTCAAAATGGATAAAAACTGTACAGTTTCTTCTAGTAGGGTTATTTGTGTTTTGTTCCAGTGGTTTATTCTGCATTTTTTTCTTTTTATAATTTACAAAATAATAATTTACGAACCCCCACCCCTTGCATAATCCTCCCCCGCCACACCACTACACCACCCCACCACACCATCATTTAAACCCTAATTCATCGCCTTATTTTTCACACTTAAAAAATTACTACTCCCCAAAAACCCTCACCCCTAAACCCCCCCCACACACACCCACCACACACACACCACACAACAAAACACACACACACACACACACCACACACCACACACACACCAACTTAGTGTGTGGGGGTAATTGGTGGTTGGGGGTGAGTGTTGTTTCTGGCTGAACCTTTGTGGAACATCCCACAGCAAAACACCAAAATTTGCCCCAGACGAGAGTAGGTTCCCAGCAAGTCTCTGAGGAAGGCACCAGGGGCCCGAGGGAGTAAGTGAGGGGGCCCATGGGGCCAGAGGAGAAGTGAGGAGCACCAGGGGCCAGAGGCGTAAGTGAGGGAGCACCAGGGACCAGGGTAATGAGGGAGGGGACCCGGAACCCAAAGGGAGTGAGGAGGTACCAGGGACCAAGGCAGTAATGGGCAGGCCCAGGGGTCAAAGGCGTAAGTGAGGGCATCTGCTTCCTCCACACCCCTTTCTTCACTGACTCGAAGGATACCAAATTTTTGCATCAGGAAAAGAAACTCCATGGAAAATGGACGAGTATGTTTGGGAAAGTGTGGTATTCAATACCCCTTTTTTCTCGAAAGCATTTTGGCGTTGACCGTTAACCACACACTCCCCTATTTAAATCACTCCACAAAAAACCCCCACACTCCCTATTCCACACACTCCATATTTAAAATACACTCCACTTTACACCCACAAATCCACTAAACCCCCACACCCCAAAAATTACCACTACACTCCAATATTTTCCCCTACCTCCCAATTTATCGCTACCTTCACTAACCATTCCACTTCACTATCATCATACATTTAACCCCACCCCTTTACTTTCTCCCGACTGCACCCCTTACTTCTCCAAACCGTCACTACAAAACCCCCGCAAATACTACGGCCGCACAAACCACACAACCCTGAAAAACTACCACACACAACCCGCAACACAACCAAACACACTCGCGACACAACTGAACTCGACCCCAAAATATGCATAGGGGGATACACAGCAAAAATTGGTGTTCATTCAATTATCCAATATATTCTACAAATATTTAGTAAGTAAACAAATTAGTGTGTTCATAAATTCTCATATGGAAAGGGCCCCAAGGAAAAAAGTCCTCTGACTTTTTTGGGTTATCCTAGGGTTCTTACACATGTCTGCTATGTAGATAATTTATGTAACTGTATTTGGTATACCTGTAAAATTACTTACTTACTTACATATATTTTATTTTCAGATGTCACGGTAGTCATTTTCTGATTTCTCGTATATAAATTCACTATTTCTCACTGTATATTATTTTGCGAGAAATCATTGCTGTTACTCAATTTTTAAGTTCACTATATTCCACTGCATAGTATATTTGCGAGAAGTTACTGGTGAGTTTGCTGTTTACTCATAAAATCACTGATATTTGGGAGAAATCCAAGTTCACTATATTCTCACCGTATGTAATTTCGAGAATTACTGGTGATCTTGTGACTTACTCTATAGATCACTGTATATTTCGAGAAATCCAAATTTACTATATTCTCACCCTTAGTATTTTTGCGAGAAGTTACTGGGGAGTCATTGTCTGACTTACTCATATAGATCCTGTATATTTTCGAGAAATCCAAGTTCAATGTATTATCACCTTTAGTATATTTGCGAGAAGTTACGGTGATCATTGTTGACTTACTCTTGTCATTATATTTTTCGAGAAATCCAAGTTTCCCATATTTTCACCGATAGTATATTTGCGAGAAGTCTTTGCCTGACTTTTTCATTTTTAAATGTTAAAACTAGGGAATCAAACTTAATGGAATATGCAGTAAAGGGGAGCACTGGCCAAGAGTGGGAAAAATTCCCCCCCGTTCTTTAGATGGGAAAAACCTTTTCCAGGAGTGAAGAGCCCCCCATCTTCAGACGGGAAAAGGCCCCGGGGAGGGAGTGAAGGACCCGCTCCCAGCCTTCAACGGTAAACAGGACCCCTTTGGCCCAGGGGGTGAAGAGATCCCGCTCCCGCTTTAGACGGTAAACAGACCGGGCCAGGGAAAGGGAAGGATCCCCTCCCCCGCCCCTTCAGACGGGAAACAGGCCTTGGGCCCCAAATTAAAAATTTCTAAAATTGTAATTTTCTTAAGTGACGAAGTACTACACCGTCCCCGCAGCAACAGGAACTCCACGAAAACCCTGACCCCCACACAGCGCGATATAGACGAATTTTTTTCCTAAAGATGCTTACGGATCTTTTCCCCTAATGACTGCCGATGTGCCTGTGTATCATGGGACAGTATTACAATAAAGAAACCTTGTGAAGGGTTTCTATGGGGAAAACACAAAAAGGGTTGCTCGAAGCAAAGGATGGGACTACCATTCCAATTCTGTTAAAACAATCAAATGGAGCTTTGAAGGAATGAAGCTCAATGCTTTTACGAGGCAGACGGGGCCGGGGGGGCCCCCAAATTTTTATTTGGGGTTCATTGAAAGGAAAAAACCTCAAACCCTTTTGATGGAATAAAAAACCCGGTAAAACTTACAAAAATTTTTACAAAACGTGCCTATGAAAAGGGGGAAAAGTAATAATGCAACCGCTGCTGCACTGGCCCAATTTTCCCCAACCGGTTTTTTCACTTGGACCTCCATTTTAAAAATCCTGGTGGATAAAAATAACTCACCCCAAAGTCGTTTTTTCGATCTAGGGTTTGGCTAGAAAATCGTAAAAAAATTTTTATCTTTCTCGTCAAACACTTAAGATAAGTCTGATCTTCACGAAAAAAAATTTTTGGTACAAAAAACTGAAATAAAAGAAAAATGAAAAAATTATATTTTAAGCGTAATTTTATTTTTGGAACAATTTTATTAAAGTGGCCAATTTTTTTTTCTATAATATTTTGGGTAAATTTCTTTCATAAAGGGGAAAAGCCCTTTTTTGTTCATCAAAAATAAAGGGAAAAATACATTATTTTAGTTTCTGTGAAAAACATGTGGGCAGCTTTGCTTATTTTAGTTAAAAAAAAAGGTGATGGTCAAGGGGTGTTTGGGAACCCGGTAACAGGATGATTGTAAAGGGGTGTTTGGTGTCGTGTGTAAACAGTGACGATAGTAAAGGGTGTTTTTGGGTTACCTGAGTGAACAGGAGATTGTACAAGGGGGGTTTGGTATACTGAGAAACGGGGTGATTACAAGGGGTGTTTTTTGGTGTAGTGGTAAAAAGCGGGATTTTACAAGGGTTTTGGGAACCCATTTAACATGTGATTTTACAAGGGTTTTTTGGTGTACGTGTGTAAACAGTATGATAGTACAAGGGGTGTCTGGTAAACCGAGTGAAAAAGGGGTGATTGTCAGGAAACGTGACGGAAGCTGTCCAAAAATACAAAAAAGTTTAAACAAAATCAAAAAGCTAGAGCTTCATTTTAAAGGTTATTAAAATAAATTCAAGGGGTTTCCTTTTAAAATTCAGTAAATCAACCATTCAAATCATTTTGAACTGTGTGTAGTCGTGGTCGTCAAAACAAACGGGGTTTCCCCAGTAAATTGTCATTTTTGTGGAAATTGGTGCCCGCCCCTTGTGCAGATCCCCCGACACTACAAGCGTATTAAAACAGGAAGTGTTTTGGGTATGCCCAAAAAAGGGAAAACGTGGGCTAAAATTCCCCAAGGTATTAAAAGAGGACAACATCAAAACTGCTTTCAAGAAAACCTGGGAAACTTTCTACAACAGATGGGAAATAAAAAGTCTGGGCTATGTATGCCCCTTTTACTGGCCCTGTAGTCACAAACTGAAGGTGGAGGTGTTCCTGGTATCAGTAAAAGTGGGGCTGATATGCTGTCCGGGAGACAGTAATGGTGAAGCTGAGGTGCTGCCGGAACAGTAATGGGAAGCGGAGGGGGTCCTAGGAGACAGAAATGGGGAAGCGGGGAAACCCCTCCGGGAGACAGTAAAAGGGAAGGGGAATTTTTGCCAGGTGTCGGGAATTAACCCGAAGGAATAAATAAAAGACCTCATAGGGGACAGGAGCCCCAGTGGGAAACAAGTGGTCAAAGATAAGATAAAACCCAAATTGCAAACTAAAAAAACCCAGGAAATAGCAAACAAAGGACTCCAATAGCAATAGTAGGATAAATTACCAAAAAAATGGTGGGGCCCTTGTTGGTGCTGGGGGGATAAATAAACGGGAAACAGCAGCAACAGGGGGAAAAAAAAATCACAGAAAACCCCAAAGGGAACGGAAACCAACCCGTGCCATACTATGCACTTGTATTGCTGGGATGGGAAATCTGGGAAAAAAGTGGGGCATGCAACAAGACCACCCAGAAAACCATCCCCTAAAGAAACAGGGAAAAAGAAACTCCCTTCCGTAAGCTTTTTCCCCTGAAAAGTGTACCTCTTCAGTACAGGGAAAACTGTGTAAACTTAAATTGCCAGGCATACCATCTAAAGGGACAAAAAAATACAAAACATCCGGCCCGGAAAACCTGGGGGCCCCAGCCACTCAAGGGGAAGGTTTTTTAGTGCCAGGAAGGAAAAAAAATGGGGGAAATGGGAAAATCGTACACCAAATCCCGTCTTCCGAGTAACCACAGTCGTGGCCCCACTCCAAACCAAAAAGATACAATCTAAGCCCAAAAAAAAACCCCCCCCATACCAACAAACCACATCCGATAACATTCTTCTTTGAAAAAATACGGGTCTAAACCAGCAACAAACCCAAAATCCTTTCATCCGTGGGCGCTTGCAGAGGAAGGGAATGTTCGCGCTTTCACTGAACCCACATAAAGGACACTTGGACAACGAAATATGGATCCCAGGTTTCAACCTAAAGAGTACAGAGTGAAAAGGGAAAAGGGGGGGGGGTTTGGGCCCGTACATTTCAGAGTCACTTGTTTACAGAAAATGCTAAAAGCCTCAAATGATTATGGAAGTTTTAGCAGTAAAGGTCGAAACCAAACCTGTCTTTTGGGAGTCTACAAGCCCCCGGGTGCAACATCCCAGCAATTCCAGGAACACTGTTAAAAATTGACCCTGTCTGGAAAAATCTTCCCAGCCCTGCACCCAAAATCTTGCTCCGGGGGAAATTCAATTTAAAGGCACCTAAAAGGGAGGAATTACAAAAAATATTGTTGCAGTAATAACACCGGGAGGCGCTCTGATAAAAACCACACTCCACGAGCTTTTAAAATCTCTAAAAAATTAAATTTTAAACCAGCAAATAATGAGCCTACTAGACTGGAGAATACACAGACCTCATCTTCACTAAAAATGATTCTGTAAGAAATGCACCATATCAAAAACAATATACTCAATCACAACAAAATTTGAGGTTCAACATGTAGGGGTGGAGCCCCAGCCGACAAAATAAAACTAGTCACGGGGGAGCATTCCCCAAATTTCAACTTCAATAACAAAAACATAAAGTGGGACCAAGAAAAACCAAGTCCTAACCATATAAGGGGGAAATATAAAAAGAAACAGACCCAAACAAAGCCTAGAACAAATTAACTGGGTGGCACTCGATGTAGCAAAAGGTTTATTCCTCTAAAAAAAAAGGAGGAGTGATGTAAAATAAAAAAGACAGGCGCTCCTTTACAGCGACGGAAAAGAATAACAGAGCGGTAAAAAGGGCAAATATCTGACATGCCAGGGAGACCGGGTCAGAGAAAACAACACAAACTTAAGCTAAAAAATCCTTTAGGAGTCAGGAATCGGGAAAAACTAAAAGCCAAAAATGAAATCGAAAAAAAACCCAAAGTATTTCTTCCCTATGCCAAAAAAAATCGAGAAAAAACGTCCAGTTTTTGGCCCCTACAAAACAAGAGGGGTCCAACACAGATCAGCGGAAAATGAGTGAGCTATCAAGTCCCAAATGACTCAGTTTTTAGCAAAACCCAACCCGACTGGAGTCAAGATCAAAAGAATTTTTTTATGAGGACCACAAAAATTTTTATTAAACAAAGCCCATCCGATGTTATCCCGCGCCAAAAGACTTTGAAAGGCGATAAAAAGACATGCCCATGCACTCTGCCCCCGGCCAAATCATGGAATCTGTGTATCAAGAACTGCAAAAGCCCCTATCACGACCTTTTCCATCCCATGGGGAGGGAGCATGGGCACGGGGGCCCTCCCTCAGTTACAAAACAACAGACAAGCCCCCCCCACAAAGGGGGCGTAAAGCAACAGCAAAGAATACAGACCAAAACACAAAAATCCCCTAAAACATAAAAAACTTTGAAAAAAGGGTTTAAAAACAAGATCACCACCCACTTTGAAACCCCCAGTTACAAACCCCGGCAACATGGGTTTTAAAAAGTCGCTCCTGTCTGTCTCAACTACTGGGGTCACTACGACAAGGTCCCAAATGACTAGAAGACAAAAAGAATGCAGAGTAATATATACAGACTTTGCAAAAGCCTTCGACAATGTGACCCCTGGCGTAATAGCGCACAAAATGCGCGCAAAGGAATAACAGGGAAAAACGGCGATGGATCTATAATTTCCTCACTAAAAACACAGAGAGAGTCGTCAACAGAGTCAAGTCCGAGGGAGCTACGGTGAAAAAACTCTGTTTTCCCCAAGGGACAGTACTAGCTCCCACTTGTTTCCCCACCCCAAAATCCGACATAACAAGGGTTCACCCAGCCCGTGTCTTCCTTTGCAGATGACACCCGAAACTGCAGACAGTGTCTTCCCCCTTGAGACACTGCAAGGCTCCAGGGGAACAACCAAATCTTCAGGGGCTGCAGAAAAAAATAAAGTTCAAAGATGAGAAATTTCAAAACCAAAATATGGTAAACAAGAGGAAATTAAATCTTCATCAAGTACAAAAAAAATTTGGCCACAAAAAGAGCGAAACACCAACGTCAAAGACCCGGGGGGATTATTCGGGGGATCTCACCTCAAGGGGCCATAAAAGTATTTATTTTTTTATTTATTATTTCCTTTGTGCAAAACATAAAGGTACAAAAAAAAAAACAGATAAGAGCATAGCCAAAGCCACTTATACATGCATAGCATTACGGGCGGCTTTTAAAAAACTTTAAATTAACCAAGCAATGATTATTATTATTATTTTAATCAAAAAGAAGCGTAAGCCCCAAGGACTATACGCCTGCAATAAGCAATGATGAAACAGTGAAAAACATTAAAGTAAACAGTAAATAAAGCACAAGTGAGTATTACAAAACAGGTCCCAAAGGTTTCATTCATTAGGTAGGATTCTGTTAGGTAGTGTATTTAAAAAATAATAAAGTTAGATTTGGGTTTTAGGTTTTAAAATTTATGTGTAAATTGGAGAAACATTTAAGATATACAATTTAAAAATTTTAGTTATTCAGTATTTATTTGGTTTTTTGGGG
>NC_069439.1:1190516-1267422 GCF_026875155.1 Cherax quadricarinatus | reverse complement strand
TGAAGGTTCTCATTACCCATCCGTCATTTTTTCTAGCAATAATTTTTTCTACAAAGTTATGGTCCTTGAAGGGTGAGATCCCCCGACATGATCACTCCCGGGTTTTGACTTTGGTTTTTTCGCTCTTTTTTGTGACCAAATTTGTTTTGTACTCTGATAAGTTTTAAATTTTTCCTCGTGTTTGCCATCCCTTTTTTTTTTTACATGTTTTTCTTATGGAAAAATCAAGGTCAAAGCGCTATGCTTGCAAACGTAATCTCTTTTCATTTTAAAAAAAACCCTTTAGACCCCACAGCCCCCAATCCTGAGGTGTTTCCGGTGTTGCAAAAAAAAAAAAAAAAAAAAAAAAATTTTTAGAAATGAAAGAGAATCTTTTCCCGATTTTAAGACAATCAAAAAATTGAAATTTGATGGAAAACTGATGGAATTTACCTCTCGCAAAGTTAGGACCTCGCGATATTTCAAATCGGTGTTTTTTCGCCCACTTTGAGCCCTATTTTTCGGCCAATTCTAGCCCCCGTCGCCAAACCTAGCTATTTTTTAGAACCCATTTTTACATCGTTGAGAAAGAAACCACCCAATAACAGGGTCAAAATTTGAAATTTGGGGCCAATTTCACGAAAAAAAAAATATACAGTTTCAAAATAAGGCCCCAGAATGAACAATGCGACTTTCCCTAGCTCAAAATAACATTTTTTTGTTCATCAGTCAGCCCACCCCCTCGATTTTACTCTTCCTTCATTTTAAATTTTTTTATTCAAACAAAAAATGAAGATTTACTGTTAGCAAAAGCAATATTGTAATAATTGTAAAAATAATGTAAAAAACCCATTCCGACTGCATTTTAGAAGGCTAGTTGGACATGTATGGACAATGACATATTTGTTTTTTTTTGAACTCGAAAAAATCAAATATTTCCCTACTTTAGCCCCATTCCAGGTTTTTTTTATAGTAAAACCAATGAAAATCACCTCTATTCTATAATATGTTTTCCATTCTACAACGAGTAAAGAAAACGAGAATAGAACCATAAATACTCTACAAAAAATAGACCAAAAAGTCGCTTTTTAAATTTAAAAAAACGTTGGGAGTTTTTTTTTCTCATTATCACTGCATGCCCAGGTTTTTTTTAAAATATGGTGCACACGACCACACAGATTTTTCTCCTTTGGGGGCCTACCAGTTTTTCTCCTCTTGATTTAAGCCGCTAGAATTTATAGACATAAGGGGGTTACCAAAACCCCTGGCAGCTTCAAGCTGGCCTGGACAAGCACCTAAATCGTTCCTGACCCCGGGGTTTGGGCTTGAGTTGGTTTGCGGCACCAGCAGCAACACCTGGCTGATCATCTCTGATCCACCAGGAGGCCCTGGTCACGCCGGGCCCCGCGGGGCGTTGCCCCCGGGAACTCTCTCCGGTAAACTCTCCGGTAAAACTCAAACACGTACCTCAAGACGTAAATACGAAAACCCAAAAACAGTCAAAGGGTTAAGGGTTAATAAAATACTATTCATTTTTTATAAATATACGGGCAAATTTATTTATACAGTGAACCCTCGACAAACGCTAAAAATCCCGAGAGCTCACGTTATCAAAATAACGTTATCAAGAAAATTTTCCCCATAAGAAATAATGGAAATCAAATTAATCCATGCAAGACACCCAAAAGTATGAAAAAAAAATTTTAACAAAAGAAATATTAATTTTAAAACACACAAACTGAAGAAGACATCACATTTTACATGACATTTACCTTTATTAAAGACTGGTGATGATTGATGGGAGGGAAGGGGGAGTGTGTTGATGGTCTTAGTGTTTAAAGGGGGAACCCCCTTTTCCATTAGGACTTGAGGGCAAGTCCTTTTTGGGGGTTACTTCCCTTTTTTTTTAAGCCACAGACCAGCTTGAGAGCCTGGACCTCTGTCGCAAACAATCCCCCAAGACCTTACCCCCCCATTCCTTTATACATTCCAAAGTGTTTCACAACATTTGCGTGTCCCCTTTAAACATTTTCGGGTTTTCAGCCCTTTCACTGTCTATGTACTCCTTAAATTTCCGCCATTTTTTTCAGCTGTTTTTTGGTCCAAACGGCAGCCTCTCCATCCCTTTATCACACTATTATCCACTACGATTTTTAAATCCTAAAACCAAACCCTTTTGCTGCCTTAAATTTCACTCACATCACCCTATTTTGGCGGGCTTTTTTCTAATTAAATCTAAAGCAACTCCTAGCCTTTCACATAGATCCTTGAAAATGCTATTCCTGCTATCTGTTTTTCTTTTATCCATCCCAAATACATCTCTCAACCTTCTATCACTTGCGATCTCAGTTTCAAACAAGTTGCACCTTTGCAAGAACACTTTCCTTGATTGCCGTTTTCTTGCCACAATAGAACGAGGTTGATTGGGGGTTTGTGTACAGCCTGCCAGCTCAGAGACATGCACCCACTTTCAACTTAGCAATGACCTTTTTTCATATCCATATAATTTCTCCCTTTTTGCTGTAGGGGGGGGCCATAAACTTTTTTTGGGGGGCCCATGGTGACTTATTTTGCGGTTTTTTTTTTTTTTTTTAAACAAGTCGCCCTCTCCCCCGAGCGGGGACCCAAAAAAGAAAAAAAACCCCCAAAAAAAAAATACTTTCATCATCATTCAAAACCCTTTCACCAACCGCACTTATCACCGTTTTTTGCAGAGGTGCCAGAAAACCAAAATCTAAACTACACATATAAAAATACACAACATATCCCTCCAAACGCCCAAAATCCCCAAAACCCCCCCTTTTAAATGCAGGCATTGTACTTTCCCCTTTCCGGACTCAATCCGACTATAGAAAATAACCGGTTTCCCGAAACCCTTCACTAAATATTACCCTGCTCACACCCAACAATCTCATCCCCAAATACCATTCGCTCAATTTACTCCTATCTAAACCCCCCACGCACGTTGCTGGAAGTCCAACCCCCCTTTCCCACAAAACCTCCTTTACCCCCCTCTCTCCAACCCCTTTTTAGGACGACCCCCACCCCGCCTTCCTTCCCCTAAATTATAAGCTTTCCCTTCTTCTACTTTGCCATTCCTCTAAAAAGACCAACCACCTCAACAACCCCTCTTCTGCCCTCGACTAATACTTTATTTAACTCCACACCTTCTCCTAATTTCCCACCCCGAATTTTCTGCATAATATTTCACCACACATTGCCTTAAACAGGGCACTCCATGCCTCCAAAAGTTTCCCCCCGCTGCTATTTTCCACCCCAAACTTACAAACCCCAAAAGATGTTGGACTACTGTACATCTTTCATACATTCCCCTCTTTTCCTCCATAATAAAGATTTTTGACTCCACATAACCCAACCACCACCCACCTTTTTTCCCCATCAATTCTAGATAACCTCATCCTCAAAATCCATCCCCCGACACGTCAACTCCAAAATCTGAAAACATTCACTTCTTTCCTACTCCTTTCCTCCCCAAATTTTAATCCAATTTTTCTTTTTTCTAATCATTTTTACACCCCTCACACCTACTCTTTTTTATGTTTACTTTTAACTTTCTACCCTTTTTACCATTCCCAAACTCACCACTAACCTTTTCAATTTTTCTTTTGAATCCCCATAAGCACAGTATCATCAAAAAAAATAACTGTGTCAATTCCCATTTTTTAATTTGATTCCCCAAATTTAATCCCACCCCTCTCCCAAACACCCTACATTTACTTCCTTTTCAACCCCCTCTAAAAATAAATTAAACAACCCTGGTGAATTTCACATCCCTGTCTAAGACCTACTTTTACCGGGGAATAGTCCCCCCTCTTTTCAAAACCTAACCTAGCCTCACTATCCTCATAAAAACTCTTTACAGATTTTAAAAACTTTTCCACCATTGCATAACTTGCAACATCGCCCCCATTCTCCTCTTCCACCTACATATGCCTTTTTAAATCCATAAATGCAATAAAAACTTCCCCACTTTTTCAAATACTGTTCACTATATCTTCAATGTAAAAACCGATCTACACACCCCACCCACTCTAAAAAATCCTCTCACCGCAATCCTACATTCGTCTTTACCTCTAATTTTTTCAAAATAACCCTACCTACACTTTTCCCGGATACTCAGTAAGCTTATTTCCCCTATAATTTTTACAGTCTCTTTTTTTCCCCTTTCCCCCTTTTTAAAAGGGACAACATCTCTCTGCCAAAACCCCCAGGGACCTCCCCCTTTCATACATTTATTAAAAAAAAGTACCAACCCTCCAACACTATATCCCCCCCTGCTTTTAACATTTCTGTCTGACCCATCAGTTCCAGCTGCTTTACCCCCCTTTCATTTTACGTAAAGCCTCACGACCCCCCCAACTTACATTCTGCTCTTCTTCACTCCTAAAAGATGGTAACCCCCCGACCAGTGCTAAAAACTGCCTCTGTTTCCTTTTTAACATTTAAAAGTTCCCCAAAAATTCTCGCCATCTACCCAATACCTCCTCTCCCCCCTCTAACTCCCCACTCGTTTTTTAAATGACAAAACCATATTTTTTTCCCAGGGTTTCTTAAATTTTTTTAACCACTCCCCCAAAATTTTTTTCTTATTTTTATTAAAATTTCTTGACAGTGCCTCTCCCCCTCTATCATCTGCTCTCCTTTTCACACTCCACCACTTTTGTGATTGCAGGTCAATCACTAAAAAGGCTGTATAATTGAAATTTTCCATTGTATGCTTGGAAGTGACAGCGGTGGCTGCTGGGTTTAAACATCCAAAGTGGGCGCGTCTCAGACGGAACGAATGTGTTTGGGCCCATTTTTTAGCGCTAATGAGGCAAAAAATTTTTTTGATAAAATTTATCGCTAGTCAATGTATCGTTAGTCGATGCCATCGCTGGGCGAGGGTCCACTGATTTTTTATAAAGTACGGCATCCTCACATGCCTTGGGCAAGTGAAAAACGTCTTAAAGTAATCACACCCCAGTGGAATAAGTCCTTTGTTTGACTTTGGGTCATCCTGGGGGTAACACACATATGATCTATATAACTGTATTTATGGTACTGTACCCGAAAAACCTTTCTATTTACTTTCCGTGCACAAACACCTAAAAACATGTTTTAAAATATCATTTATCAAGTGTGCAATAGCACTAGGCCTAACAAACAATGAAAACTAAAAATAATAAATAAAACAATTTCAGTATTGCCTAAAACCATGTTAAGAACAAGGCAAATGCCAAAAATAATAAACATGAATGTAGGGTTACATTTGTTGGGCCCCGAAAATTGCAAACAACTTTTTTTTTTAGGTCTTCAAATTGTATAAAAATGAAAATGATAATGAAATTGTAATTGGTTGTCATGATGTATTATGTTTAATGTATTGTTTAAGGCTACAAATATTAAATAAATAATATTTCTTACCTTAAGTTGTGATTGCTCGTGTTTGTTGATAATTCTGAAGAGAGGAGAGAGATGCTGTGACTACTGGGTTGAGGTGGATAGTTAAGGCTCTGACACTGAAGTCGATGGTTGTATTGGAGTATTGAGAAATTCTGTAATGCATATTTTGTCTCTTACTGTGCAACATATTTTACAGATGATGGTAAGGAATCAGCTGCTCTAGAACCTGTTTCAGAGCAGTGCTTTTAGATTGGTCAGGGTCCTCTTTAGTGAAAAAGTCTACGGCTTTACTAATATGTAATATGGACCTGCTCACATAACCATTGTAATGTTAACTGTTTTTCTTCCTCATCTTCCTCTGTTATCTGCCTCCCTTGTATCTGTGTATTGAGCTCTGCCAACATTTCCTCTGGACTCCTGTCTTCATCATCATCTTCTAAGAGCTCATAAACATCTTCCTGCATATCTTCAAAGCCATCACCTGGTAATCTTGCCAGCTGAACTATTTTGCTCACCTGACTCAAGTGAGAGAAAAACCAGTGAAAGAATTTACCAAATTAGGCTATAACTTTCCTCAGCCTGCGTTTGTTGTTGATTGGGGCACTTCATTTTATGCCCTTCTGACATAGTTGCTGACATCTGCAATGTTTAATGTATGCAAAAAGTTTGGTACTGCAAGGTCAGAGTAAGTGTCCACTGATGTAACGAGTTTCTGCATCACGTTTCACATGTAGTTACACTTGAATAATAATAAAATAATATCTTTTATTTCTACAAGTACATGTACACGTACAAGGTATACAGGCCTAGTTGACATCAGTGACATAATAGTATATAGAAAGCCACTTGTTATGCAGAGCATTTCCAGCAAATTAGGTAAATTTTGTCCCAGGATGCGATCCACACCAGACTAACACCCAAGTACTCATTTTATACTGATGGGTGAACATGGACAGCAGGTGTCTTATGGAAACACATCCTAACGTTCTCTATACCGGGGATTCGAACTCCTGACCTCAGTGTGTGAGCTGAATGCGCTAGTGTTCGAGCTACAGGACACCATGACCTAATAATTTCATGATCCAGTGGTTGTGTTAAAGATGCTGTATTTGATGGTAAACCACAACTTTTATAGGTGGATGCACATCCAACAAAGCTTCTGGTTAGGAATGAGAATTATCAAGAGTGAAGAGAACCTTGAATGCAAAATTCTTGCTGTGCAGGTAAAACATGACTTCAGGAATTAAGTGATATTCAACCAGTCAATATATAGTTCCTCTGTCATTGATGTTGACTGGTTTGACCTCCAAAGAACTGGTAAGGTGCTTTTATCTACACCTTTCATAACACACACAGTCATGGAGTGTCTTACACTTAAAATCATCTGATGCATTACTGCAAAAGAGCAAGTTGATGTGATCCTTGGCTGCCTTGAATCCCAGTCCACTTTTCTCTTCTTGACTGATTTAAGTTGTTGTTGGTATCTTCTTCCACTACACATTAAACACTTGCTATGGCTCGTAGCCACCCTCAGAAATAAGTTCTTGTAATTCAGCAGGGAAATTTAATGTAGCTGTTTGGTCAGCTGAATTACTTTTACCAGAAAACTTAATACATGTATTATGTAACCTGTTATGCAACTTGAACTTGTGAAACCAACTTGTGCAAAACAAACACTCTTGTTCATGCCTTCCTTCTGTATCACACACTGTTTTATAGTACTCTAAGGCTCTTTTTCCTTATCAAGATGAAATTAAGTGATGCATCTTTCTTCTTGGTGGTTTTGTTCAATCCACTCAGTAACTTTTCTGTCTTATTGACCAGTTGATGTCACAACCTGGATTACTTATTGCACAAGCCGGTATATTTACCTCAATCCTTTTAATTGAATGAACTGATGCTTCATTGAGACCATAAACTCTTACCGTCTCCACCACACCTGCACCATTTCTATGTGTATCTAATATCTCAATTTTCTTCACAACACCAAGACTTCAACACTTAAACTTTGTCTTGCCACTTGCAGCATCACTCACATTCCTCTTGGCTGCCATGGTTACTATAAAGACAAACTGTGATGATGAAAAGATAAAAAATCGATTAACAAATACTACATGGAGCACCGAGACATGAGAGGTGGAATGGGGGGAAGTGGGGGAGACTACTAGGCCTATAGCCTATCCCCTTCTGACCCACAGGCTGGCTACCAATGAGACAGAGGGAAAAACTCCTGCAGTCCATCTCCACAATGCTCCAAATTTTCCTCCCTGAAGTTACACCATCATAAAAAGAAAATGCCACAAGTTTTCAACTGTCATATATCGGAAACATTGTAGATGATCGCTTCTTAACCCTTAAATGGTCCAAACGTATACAGTGGACCCCCGGTTCACGATATTAATCCATTCCTGAGAGCTCATCGTAAACCAAAATTATCGGAAAGCGAATCAATTTTCCCCATAAGAAATAATGGAAATCAAATTAATCCGTGCAAGACACCCAAAAGGATGAAAAAAAGACTTTTACCACGTGATATATTAAGTTTAATGCAATATAATAATTACAGTAGCAATAATAACAATAGAATAATCACAAAAGAATAATTGACACTTACCTTTAATGAAGATCTGGTGATGATTGATGGGATGGGATGGGAGGAGGGGAGAGTGTCGAAGTTTTTAATGTTTAGAAGGGGAATCCCCCTCCATTAGGACTTGAGGTAGCAAGTCCTTTTCCGGGGTTACTTCCCTTCTTCTTTTAATGCCACTAGGACCAGCTTGAGAGTCACTGGACTTCTGTCACACAACATATCTGTCCATAGAGGCCTGTACCTCTCGTTCCTTTATGACTTCCCTAAAGTGGTTCACATCATTGTCAGTGTACAGGTTGCCAACATGGCTTGCAGTAGCTGTGTCAGGGTGATTTTCATCAAAAAAGGTTTGCACTTCAAGCCACTTTGCACACAATTCCTTAATTTCAATAGCCATTAGCACCCTTGGTCTCAATGGGTTGGCGCTAGAAGCTTTCTTGGGGCCCATGGTGACTTATTTTGCAGAAAAAAACACCAAAAACAGTGATAATATGGATAATATAGAATGTACCGAATGTATCCTTAGATGCGCTCACACTGGCTGGCTTGTAAACACTGGACACGTCTCGTACGAATCGTATGGCATACCGGGTTTTGTAACGGGAACCGAGGCAAATTTTTTTGCAATATAATGCTTCGGATACTGGATTTATCGGATACCGATGTCTTCGCGAACCGGGGGTCCACTGTATATATGTTTTTTCAACATCTGAAAGTATGTAAAAAATGTAGATCTTCTTTTTTGTTTTACATTTGAAAACGTGTAAAAAACTTTTATCTACATTTTTTTTTGTTATTTTCAAAATATGTAAAAAAAGTAGATCTACTTTTGTAGCACTACGAATTTGAACGTTGATCTGTTTGGACCGTTTAAGGGTTAATTGACAGTCTACTGTATGTATATTTTACTAAACTGTTTCCTCAAATATTACAAACAGTTTTTCTTTTAATAATACAGTGGACCCTCAACCAGCGATATTAATCCGTTCCTGAGAGCTCATCGTTAGTCAAAATTATCGTTAGTCATGTTAATTTTCCCCATAAGAAATAATGGAAATCAAACTAATCCGTGCAAGACACCCAAAAGTATTGAAAAAAAAAAAAATTTTACCACATGAAATATTAATTTTAATACACATAAACTGAAGATTACATGCACAGTTACATGACACTTACCTTTATTGAAGATCTGGTGATGATTGATGGGATGGGAGGAGGGGAGAGGTGTTAGTGTTTAGAAGGGGAATCCCCTTCCATTAGCACTTGAGGCAGCAAGTCTTTTTCTGGGGTTACTTCCCTTGTTCTTTTAATGCCACTAGGACCAGCTTCAGAGTCACTGGACTTCTGTCGCACAACATATCTGTCCATAGATACCTGTACCTCTCGTTCCTTTATGACTTTCCTAAAGTGGTTCACAACATTGTCAGTGTACAGGTTGCCAACACGGCTTGCAGTAGCTGTGTCAGGGTGATTTTCATCAAAAAAGGTTTGCACTTCAAGCCACTTTGCACACATTTCCTTTATCTTAGAAGTAGGCAACTTCTTCAATTTCTCTCTCCCCTCCTCCGAAGCAGTTTCCTCAGGTCTGCCCTCTTGCTGTTCAAGATGATCTAGCAGCTCATCAGTGGTTAGTTCTTCACTGTCCTCCACCACCAACTCTTCCACATCCTCCCCACTAACCTCCAGCCCCAAGGACTTCCCCAATGCCACAATGGATTCCTCAACTGGCATAGGATTCTCAGGGTTAGCCTCAAACCCTTCAAAATCCCTTTTGTCTACACATTCTGGCCACAGTTTTTTCCAAGCAGAGTTCAATGTCCTCTTAGTCACTTCCTCCCAAGCCTTACCTATAATGTTTACACAATTGAGGATGGTAAAATGATCTTTCCAAAACTCTCTTAGAGTCAGTTGAGTTTCTGAGGTCACTACAAAGCACCTTTCAAACATAGCTTTTGTGTACAGTTTCTTGAAGTTGGAAATAACCTGCTGGTCCATGGGCTGCAGGTGAGGAGTGGTATTAGGAGGCAAAAACTTCACCTTAATGAGGCTCATGTCCCTAGAAAGTCGCTCTGCCACATCTGTAGGATGACCAGGGGCATTGTCTAATACCAGGAGGCACTTAAGGTCTAATTTCTTTTCAATTAGGTAATTTTTCACATTGGGGGCAAATGCATGGTGTAACCAGTCATAGAAAAAGTCCCTAGTGACCCATGCCTTACTGTTTGCCCTGCACAGCACACACAAATTTGCCTTGAGGACATTGTTTTTCCTGAACACTCTGGGGGTTTCAGAGTGATACACCAATAAAGGCTTCACTTTGCAATCACCACTAGCATTGGCACACATCAACAGAGTAAGCCTGTTTTTCATAGGCTTATGTCCTGGGAGTGCCTTTTCCTCCTGAGTAATGTATGTCCTGCTTGGCATTTTCTTCCAAAACAGGCCTGTTTCATCACAATTAAACACTTGTTCAGGTTTCAGTCCTTCACTGTCTATGTACTCCTTGAAGTCTTGCACATATTTTTCAGCCGATTTGTGGTCCGAACTGGCAGCCTCACCATGCCTTATCACACTATGAATGCCACTATGCTTCTTAAATCTCTCAAACCAACCTTTGCTGGCCTTAAATTCACTCACATCACTAGTTGCTGGCATTTTTTTAATTAAATCGTCATGCAACTTCCTAGCCTTTTCACATATGATCGCTTGAGAGATGCTGTCTCCTGCTATCTGTTTCTCGTTTATCCACACCAATAACAGTCTCTCAACATCTTCTATCACTTGCGATCTCAGTTTCGAAAACATAGTTGCACCTTTGGCAAGAACAGCTTCCTCGATTGCTGTTTTCTTGCCCACAATAGTAGCGATGGTTGATTGGGGTTTATTATACAACCTGAGCAGCTCAGACACACACACTCCACTTTCATACTTAGCAATGATCTCTTTCTTCATCTCCATAGTAATTCTCACCCTTTTTGCTGTAGGGTTGGCACTAGAAGCTTTCTTGGGGCCCATGGTGACTTATTTTGCAGGTGCAATCACTACAAAGGCTGTGATAATATGAAATGTTCCAGTTGTATGTTTGGAAGCGACCGCGGTGGCTGGCTGGCTTGTAAACACTGGCACCAAGAGACAAGTGAGGCGCACTCAGGCCAAAGTGGACGCGTATGGTACGGAACGAATAGCACTGGTCAGGTTTTTAAGCGCTAGTCGAGGCAAAATTTTTTCGTTAAAATGTATCGCTAGTCAGATTTATCGTTAATCGATGCCATCGCTGGTTGAGGGTCCACTGTAATTTTATGTGGTCCCATATACAATTTATAAATTTATTTTTTTAATGTTTTTTAAATTTAAGTATTAAATTTTGTAAATTTCCTTTTCGACATATTAGTTTTTCTAAAAAAAAATTTATGTCAAGGTTCTTCCATGTTTGGTCGTGCTCTTACAATTGGAAGAGTTGAGACATCACTAAACAATAGCAAGAGTAATGAGGCCATGAAAGAAGGAATGAGGAAAGGCAAGATGAAGGGAGGAAGTCTTCAAGATGAGGGAGATGAGAGAGAATATTCAAGAACAATCAAAGAAAGCTTAGGTGTTGGAGACTTCCTTAACTTCACACTGGAGGAATCAGGTTTGTTCTTAACTGCACACTGGAGGAACCAAGTTTGTTCTTAACTGCACACTGGAGGAACCAGGTTGGTTCTTAACTCCACACTGGAGGAACCAGGTTTGTTCTTAACTCCACACTGGAGGAACCAGGTTGGTTCTTAACTCCACACTAGAGGAACCAGGTTTGTTCTTAACTCTGCACTGGAGGAACCAGGTTGGTTCTTAACTCCACACTGGAGGAGCCAGGTTTGCTCTTAACTCCATACTGGAGGAACCAGGTTTGTTCTTAACCTTTTGACTGTTTCGGCCATATATACATGTATACGTCTTACCAGCCAGTGTTTCAGACGTATATATACTCAAAAATTCTAGCGGCTTCAAATCAAACGGGAGAAAGCTGGTAGGCCCACGTGTGAGAGAATGGGTCTGTGTGGTCAGTGTATAAAAAAAGTCCTGCAGCACGCAGTGCATAACAAGAAAAAAAAAACTGTGTTTAGATTAAAACACCGACTTTGAGGTGTATTTTTGTATAATATTTATGTATGTATTCTTGTTTTCTTGGTCTCATTTTGATAGAATGGAAAACATATTACAGACATAGAGATGATTTTGATTAATTTCTCGATGAAAACGACCTTGAAATTGAGCTCAAAGTAGCAGAAATGTTCGATTTTTGCAAATGTTCAAGAGCAAACCAATCACACCACACGTCCAATACACGCCAACTGGTGAGTCTAATATTCTTTTACAAGTGCGCTGATATTATTTATACCATTTTTACAATAATGCAGTAGTCTGCATAACAGTAAATCTTCTATTTTTTGTGTGAATAAAAAATCAAAATAGGAAGCAAGAGTAATATAAGAGGGGCCTGGAGATGTGACTGATGAACAGAGAAAATGTTATTTTAGTGCCAGGAATGTCTGCATTGTTTATTCTGGACCCTATTTTGAAATTGGCATCTTTTTTAATTTGCATGAAATTGGCCAAATTACCAATTTCTGACCACTTTATTGGGTAGCTGAAATCGGTAAATGCGAGGTTTCTTGTATTCAATCGATAGAACAAATGGAGTTGTAAAGAAATAGCTATGAGTTTTGCCGACTGGAACAATGGAATTGGCTGAAAATAAGGCTCAAAGTCGGTGAAATCGCCAATGCGTAACTATCACCAAGATCGCTAACTTTGCGAGAGCGTAATTCCGTAAGTTTTCCATCAAATATCATACTTTTGGTGTCATTAACGTCGGGAAAAGATTCTCTATCATTTCATGAGATAAAATAATTTTTTTTTTCGAAAATTTTGTGACAGAATGACAGTTTCAGAAATGGGCTTGCAACAGTCAAAGAGTTAACTCCACACTGGAGGAATCATGTTGGTTCTTAACTCCACAATGGAGGAACCATGTTGATTCTTAACCCTTTCAGGGTTTCGGCCGTACTAGTACGGCTTACGCCCCAGGGTTTTTGATGTACAAGTATGCCTAAATTCTAGCGCCCTCAAATCTAGTGAGAGAAAGCTGGTAGGCCTACATATGAAAGAATGGGTCTATGTGGTCATTGTGCGCAGTATAAAACAATTTCTGCAGCACACAGTGTGTAATGAGAAAAAAAAAACTTTGGCCGTGTTTTTGGATTAAAACAGCGACTTTGCACTGTATTTTTGTATGGTATTTATTGTTGTATTCTAGTTTTCCTGGTCTCATTTTATAGAATGGAAGACATTACAGAAATTGAGATGATTTTGAATGGTTTCACAATGAAAAGTACCTTGAAATTGAGCTCAAATTAGCAGAAATGTTCGATTTTTACCAAAGTTCAAAAGTAAACAAATCATGCCAAGAGTCCAAAACACATCAACTAGTGAGTCTAATATTCTTTCACAAGTGCGCTGATATTATTTATACCATTTCTACACTAATGCAGTAGTCTGCATAACAGTAAATCTTCTATTTTTTTGTAAGAATGAAAATTCAAAGTGGAAAGCCAAAGAAATATAAGAGGGGCCTGGGGATGTGACTAACGAAGAGAGAACTTGTTATTTTAGTGCCAGGAATGTCTTTCTTGTATATTCTGGACCCTATTCAGAAATTGACATTTTTTGAAATTTGTGTGAAATTGGCAAAATTGCTAAATTCTGACCACTTTATTGGATAGTTGAAATCGGTAAATGGGTGGTTTCTTGTACTCATTCGATAGAAAAAAATGGAATTCTAGCGAAATAGTTATGATTTTTGACGACTAGTAAACTGGAATTGGCCAAAAATAGGGCTCAAAGTGGGCAAAATCTCTGATGCGCAAACATCATCAAGACCACTAACTTCGCAAGAGCATAATTCTGTAAGTTTTCCATCAAATTTCATACTTTTGGTGTTATTATGATCGGGAAAAAATTCTCTATCTTTTCATAAGAAAAAATCATTTTTTTTTTTAAATTTGGGACCCTGAGAACAAGTCTCTGAGAGGGCCTGGGGACCCTGAAAGGGTTAACTCCACGGTGGAGGAACCATGTTGGTTCTTAACTCCACACTGGAGGAACCAGGTTGGTTCTTAACATCACACTGGAGGAACCAGGTTGGTTCTTACCTCCACATTGGAGGAACCAGGTTGGTTAACTCCACAGTGGAGGAACCAGGTTGGTTCTTAACATCACACTGGAGGAACCAGGTTGGTTCTTACCTCCACATTGGAGGAACCAGGTTGGTTAACTCCACAGTGGAGGAACCAGGTTGGTTCTTAACTCCATGCTAGAGGAACCAGGTTGGTTCTTAACTCCACACTTGAGGAACCTGGTTGGTTCTTAACTCCACGCTGGAGGAACCAGGTTGGTTCTTAACTCCATGCTAGAGGAACCAGGTTGGTTCTTAACTCCATGCTGGAGGAACCAGGTTGGTTCTTAACTCCACGCTGGAGAAACCAGGTTGGTTCTTAACTCCATGCTAGAGGAACCAGGTTGGTTCTTAACTCCATGCTAGAGGAACCAGGTTGGTTCTTAACTCCATGCTGGAGGAACCAGGTTGGTTCTTAACTCCACACTGGAGAAACCAGGTTGGTTCTTAACTCCACACTTGAGGAACCTGGTTGGTTCTTAACTCCACGCTGGAGGAACCAGGTTGGATCTTAACTCCACGCTGGAGGAACCAGGTTGGTTCTTAACTCCATGCTAGAGGAACCAGGTTGGTTCTTAACTCCATGCTGGAGGAACCAGGTTGGTTCTTAACTCCACACTGGAGGAACCAGGTTGGTTCTTAACTCCATGCTGGAGGAACCAGGTTGGTTCTTAACTCCACGCTGGAGGAACCAGGTTGGTTCTTAACTCCACACTGGAGGAACCAGGTTGGTTCTTAACTCCACGCTGGAGGAACCAGGTTGGTTCTTAACTCCACACTGGAGGAACCTGGTTGGTTCTTAACTCCACACTGGAGGAACCAGGTTGGTTCTTAACTCCACACTGGAGGAACCTGGTTGGTTCTTAACTCCACACTGGAGAAACCTGGTTGGTTCTTAACTCCATGCTAGAGGAACCAGGTTGGTTCTTAACTCCATGCTAGAGGAACCAGGATGGTTCTTAACATCACTCTGGAGGAACCAGGTTGGTTCTTAACTCCACACTGGAGAAACCTGGTTGGTTCTTAACTCCATGCTAGAGGAACCAGGTTGGTTCTTAACTCCACACTTGAGGAACCTGGTTGGTTCTTAACTCCACGCTGGAGGAACCAGGTTGGATCTTAACTCCACGCTGGAGGAACCAGGTTGGTTCTTAACTCCATGCTAGAGGAACCAGGTTGGTTCTTAACTCCATGCTGGAGGAACCAGGTTGGTTCTTAACTCCACACTGGAGGAACCAGGTTGGTTCTTAACTCCATGCTGGAGGAACCAGGTTGGTTCTTAACTCCACGCTGGAGGAACCAGGTTGGTTCTTAACTCCACACTGGAGGAACCAGGTTGGTTCTTAACTCCACGCTGGAGGAACCAGGTTGGTTCTTAACTCCACGCTGGAGGAACCAGGTTGGTTCTTAACTCCACACTGGAGGAACCTGGTTGGTTCTTAACTCCACACTGGAGGAACCAGGTTGGTTCTTAACTCCACACTGGAGGAACCTGGTTGGTTCTTAACTCCACACTGGAGAAACCTGGTTGGTTCTTAACTCCACACTGGAGAAACCTGGTTGGTTCTTAACTCCATGCTAGAGGAACCAGGTTGGTTCTTAACTCCATGCTAGAGGAACCAGGATGGTTCTTAACATCACTCTGGAGGAACCAGGTTGGTTCTTAACTCCACACTGGAGAAACCTGGTTGGTTCTTAACTCCATGCTAGAGGAACCAGGATGGTTCTTAACATCACTCTGGAGGAACCAGGTTGGTTCTTAACTCCACACTGGAGGAACCTGGTTGGTTCTTAACTCCATGCTGGAGGAACCAGGATGGTTCTTAACATCACTCTGGAGGAACCAGGTTGGTTCTTAACTCCACACTGGAGAAACCTGGTTGGTTCTTAACTCCACACTGGAGGAACCTGGTTGGTTCTTAACTCCATGCTAGAGGAACCAGGTTGGTTCTTAACTCCACACGGTGGCGAACACACACGGATTGGTTCTTAACTCCACGCTGGAGGAACCAGGTTGGTTCTTAACTCCACACTGGAGAAACCAGGTTGGTTCTTAACTCCACACTGGAGAAACCAGGTTGGTTCTTAACTCCATGCTAGAGGAACCAGGTTGGTTCTTAACTCCACACTGGAGAAACCAGGTTGGTTCTTAACTCCACGCTAGAGGAACCAGGTTGGTTCTTAACTCCACGCTGGAGGAACCAGGTTGGTTCTTAACTCCACACTGGAGAAACCAGGTTGGTTCTTAACTCCACGCTAGAGGAACCAGGTTGGTTCTTAACTCCACACTGGAGAAACCAGGTTGGTTCTTAACTCCACACTGGAGAAACCAGGTTGGTTCTTAACATCACTCTGGAGGAACCAAGTTGGTTCTTAACTCCACAGTGGAGGAACCAGGTTGGTTCTTAACTCCACACTGGAGAAACCAGGTTGGTTCTTAACATCACTCTGGAGGAACCAAGTTGGTTCTTAACTCCACAGTGGAGGAACCAGGTTGGTTCTTAACATCACTCTGGAGGAACCAAGTTGGTTCTTAACTCCACAGTGGAGGAACCAGGTTGGTTCTTAACTCCACACTGGAGGAACCAGGTTGGTTCTTAACTCCACACTGGAGAAACCAGGTTGGTTCTTAACATCACTCTGGAGGAACCAAGTTGGTTCTTAACTCCACAGTGGAGGAACCAGGTTGGTTCTTAACTCCATGCTAGAGGAACCAGGTTGGTTCTTAACTCCACAATGGAGGAACCAGGTTGGTTCTTAACTCCATGCTAGAGGAACCAGGTTGGTTCTTAACTCCACAATGGAGGAACCAGGTTGGTTCTTAACTTCACACTGGAGGAACCAGGTTGGTTCTTAACTCCATGATGGAGGAACCAGGTTGGTTCTTAACTCCACGCTGGAGGGACCAGGTTGGTTCATAACTCCATGCTAGAGGAACCAGGTTGGTTCTTAACTCCACGCTGAAGGAACCAGGTTGGTTCTTAACTCCACGCTGAAGGAACCAGGTTGGTTCTTAACTCCACGCTGAAGGAACCAGGTTGGTTCTTAACTCCACGCTGAAGGAACCAGGTTGGTTCTTAACTCCACACTGGAGGAATCAGGTTGGTTCTTAACTCCACAATGGAGGAACCAGGTTGGTTCTTAACTCCACGCTGAAGGAACCAGGTTGGTTCTTAACTCCACAATGGAGGAACCAGATTGGCTCTTAACTCCACGCTGGAGGAACCAGGTTGGTTCTTAACTCCACAATGGAGGAACCAGGTTGGTTCTTAACTCCACAATGGAGGAACCAGGTTGGTTCTTAACTCCACGCTGAAGGAACCAGGTTGGTTCTTAACTCCACGCTGGAGGAACCAGGTTGGTTCTTAACTCCACGCTGAAGGAACCAGGTTGGTTCTTAACTCCACGCTGGAGGAATCAGGTTGGTTCTTAACTCCATGCTGGAGGAACCAGATTGGTTCTTAACTCCACAATGGAGGAACCAGGTTGGTTCTTAACTCCACAATGGAGGAACCAGGTTGGTTCTTAACTCCACAATGGAGGAACCAAGTTGGTTCTTAACTCCACAATGGAGGAACCAGGTTGGTTCTTAACTCCACAATGGAGGAACCAGGTTGGTTCTTAACTCCACAATGGAGGAACCAGGTTGGTTCTTAACTCCACGATGGAGGAACCTGGTTGGTTCTTAACTCCACAATGGAGGAACCTGGTTGGTTCTTAACTCCACAATGGAGGAACCAGGTTGGTTCTTAACTCCACAATGGAGGAACCTGGTTGGTTCTTAACTCCACAATGGAGGAACCAGGTTGGTTCTTAACTCCACAATGGAGGAACCAGGTTGGTTCTTAACTCCACAATGGAGGAACCAGGTTGGTTCTTAACTCCACAATGGAGGAACCAGGTTGGTTCTTAAGATGCTAAAGTTTAAAATCATGTCTTTTTTTTTTAATCAGAAACTGCAAATGGCAGATATCTTTTCCTAGAAATAGATTCACTTACATTTATTTACTTCTGTACAGGCCTAATTTATTTACTTCAGTATAGGCCTAATTTATGAGCACTAAAATGATGGTATATAATACGTAGAACGAATTTGTTCCCATAAGGAATATTGTGAATTAGATTAGCCCATTTCAGACCTCCAAACATACACGTACAAACGCACTTACATAAATACACTTAAATAATTGGTCGCATTGGGAGCTGATCGTAAAGCGGGGGTCCACTGTATTGTTTGAACGAGTGAATTGTGCAAAAGTTAAGGCCTTTCCTGGCCTCATCTTTGTGCCCCTCCTGTCCTCTGATTTTACTTGATCCATGGTAGTGCAGCACAAAACGGGAAATATTCTTTTTTCAAAATGCCGGCTGTATGTTACTGAGGCAGTATTATGTAAATGTGAAAAACAATAAAGTTTTCTTTTTTTTCAACAGATCGGCCGTATCCCACTGAGGTAGTGTGATCTAAAAAGAAAAATGAAAGTTTCTCTTTTTAAATTTAGTAACTTATACAGAAAGGGTTACTGACCCTTTGCTTCCGGTAATTTAGCTGTCTCTTATAACACACATAGCTTACGGAGGAAGAACTCTTTTCCACTTTCCCATTTATTCAACAGCTATCTTGAAACATGTTGACAGACAAAACAGCAACTACCCTGGGAGGTGTTGCTGTCCTGCCCTGTGAGTGAGAAATGGAAATCTCTTTAAGTATTTTACATACTGGAAGAAGTACTGGTTCCTTTCTTTTCTGTTTTGTGAGAACATAAAATGAAGGGTAAATTTTGCTATTATGACTTCTTCAACCAGTACACACTACACACATGCAATTATATAACTAGTTAATGGCCACAGTTCGACCAAAACATTGTCATAAGTTTCTCCTCTGTGTTGGTTATTTGAGTAGTATTCCGTTTTTTTCTTTGTGCATGTATGTGTTTATTCACATTCATCTAATTTCTTAATAATTCTTGCCTTTGTAGTGTTTCCTGCACTTTCATGTGGAAACAAGTTAGAATCCTTTCCCAGTAATCAGTTCATGTTGTGGAATGTCACTAAAGTGTGGGCAGCAAGGGGATAGTAATGTCTTCTTCTCTATCTATTACGTACTAAAATGACAAAGAGGGAAATTTGAAAGGGCTAAAATATGTTCAGAAAAATGCAGAGCATAGATATTGGTTAGAAATTTATATACATTCATTACTATTTTTCAGAGTGGCTTAAGAAGATTTTTGGAAGTCTTCACTACCGCATAGTTTTGATAAATGTGAGAGATTTTGTGCGGTGTAATATTACAGCATATACACCAGTGGAAGTTGTGCTTGATAACACTTCCTGTGCCTTCCTTGCTATCCCTGACCAGAATGTGCGTATTGGTCATGTTGCCCTACACCACAAGAGTAAGTCATGCCTTGAATTCTAATTTAAATGCTTTCTTCAATACGTAATTACACTAGCCTATACACTTTAACTCTATCTCATTCAGACACTAAATTGGTTGTATGGAGATAACTTTGATGTACCCAGGATATTCTCTTCTGGAACAACTATTTTAATTAACTGGATGACTGAAGAAAGTCATTAATGGCCACATGTTGATGTCTTCTCCATGGGATGTGGAACGGAATTTTTCCTCCATAAGTCATGTGTGTCGTAAGAGCCGACTAAAATGCCGGAAACAAAGGGCTAGTTACCCCTTCTCCTGTGTAAATTAGTAAATTTAAAAAGAAAAATTTAAGTTTTTCTTTTTAAACCTTTCATTTTTTTTTAAAGTCACCCTGCCACGATGGGATACGGCTGGTTCGTTGAAAAAAAAATGTTGATGTCTGTCTCTCAAGTAAGATGTCATATATGAGAGAGCATGTCCTGTTAATCCATGATGCTCTGATTTGAGTTGCAGAAGTTGTATTGAAGACTTATTTTAAGTCAAAAAAGACGTCTAAATGGATATTTAATATTTTCAAAAGAGGAACAAATTAAGCCCATCATTTATATTATTGCATCATCAGTACTCCATCCCAGCCTGAAGACAAACTAACATGAGTTAAGGATTGTGTTTGTTTATGAAACTGCATATTTGTTTATTTATATTTTTGCAAGGATTTTAGACAATAAAGGCAAGTTAGAATTTGGTCCATAATTATTGACTGCTGTTGGGTCACCACTTTTGTAGACTGGCTTAATTCTTGCTTCTTAACCCTTAAACTGTCCAAGCAGATCTACGTTCACATGCGTAGTGCTCCAAAAGTAGATCTACTTTTTTTTTACATATTTTCAAATCTTTCTTTCTTCTTTCAACACACCGGCTGTATCCCACTAAGGCGGGGTGGCCCAAAAAGAAAAACAAAAGTTTCTCCATTCAAATTTAGTAATATATACAGGAGAAGGGGTTACTAGCCCCTTGCTCCCGGCATTTTAGTCGCCTCTTACAACACGCATGGCTTACGGAGGAAGAATTCTGTTCCACTTCCCCATGGAGGTAAGAGGAAATGAACAAGAACAAGAACTAGAAAGAAAATATAAGAAAACCCAGAGGGGTGTGTGTATATATATGCTTGTACATGTGTGTGTAGTGTGACCTAAGTGCAAGTAGAAGTAGCAAGACATACCTGAAATCTTGCATGTTTATGAGACAGACAAAAGACACCAGCAATCCTACCATCATGTAAAACAATTACAGGTTTTCGTTGTACACTCACTTGGCAGGACGGTAGTACCTCCCTGGGCGGTTGCTGTCTACCAACCTACTACGTAGGATATTTTCAAATAAAAAAATAAAAAAAAGTAGATAAAAGTTTTTTTACATGTTTTCAAATGTAAAAAAAAAAACATCTACTTTTTCTACATACTTTCTAATGTTGAAAAATGTATAAATACATTTGGACCGTTTACGGGTTAAAGTATGTGAAGGAAAGTTTGGCTTCACTTGATTTATTGAACAATGTAATAACAAATGAGAAGCTTTCTTGTATGTATATTTTTTTTTATTGACACATCGGCTGTTTCCCACTAAGGCAGGGTGGCCCGAAAAAAAAAGACTTTCATCAAATTCAGTACATCAGGTCTGCAGAGGCGTGCTACACTAAGTTATAAAATGCCTGCATCCTTCAGAGTGAGGCATGTACTTGAGTCCGCCTGCTGGTTTCCTGAATTCCTTCAAAATGTACTTTGCTCACATTCCACAGCACGTTACGTTGGTTTGTCCCTTATTACTTTGATTGTAGGTTCTCACACATGTTCTAGTGTGGGTAGCTTTTACTAATGGCCTTATTTGTTAGGGGTAAACTTACTTATGTAATATCTTGAGTGTCTCTGATACTTTTCCGCCCTCTTCACAGGTTATGTAATACCTATAAAAATATAACTGTATTTCAAAAGATATGTACGAATTACAATCACAGCCTCCATTTTCAAACAAATTACAACTCCATCCTGTGCTCACATGGTGTGTTACCAACACTCTTCCTTCTCTTCCTGAATAACTCTGGGATTAACCAGTGTTTTGACATACTTTAGTACATGGGTTGGGTGGCCAAAAGCTAATTAAAAAACTCCCCTGAGCAACATATGCCCCAAAAGATGGAGAAGGACCCAGAGATCCTGCCGGTGAAGGTCAGCCCAGGAGGAGAGTCGGAGAGAGGGAGAGAGAAGTAAGCCTACTAAGCTCTCCCAGCAAAACAAAGACTTTGCAAGCACACTTCCATTACACCAATTACTACCACACCTTAATTTTACTTTTACAAAAAGAAATACAAACTTTATAAACTACTTATTTAAATTGTGTGTTTATGTGCTATGTATAACCTATATATTGAGAACAAAGGTTTGACCCAGCGCCTCTCAGTCATAGGTGATCATTTCTGACATTTAGAGCAAAGTCCCATCAATTACAATAAATTAAATTGTTTCCAGTGTAAACTGTTACTTATAAATACATGTCTTGAGGTCCATAGCCACATAACACCCCACCTCCAGCGAAGTCTCCAAATGCTATGCCGTGTCTCAGGATACGGTAGTAAAAAGTATATTGCTTAAGTCTGAAGGCAGGTAAACAAGACATAGTTAGAAATGCTACTATTTCCTGCAACCATAACTACTTCTTCACTTTACTGATTATTTACAACAGATTGGCAGGCATTTATAAAACCCATTTTACCATACCCAGTCCACAAGGGTGTAAACTATTTAATTAGTGACTTTTAACATACACATACATGCAAAATTGGCACCAGGCCCACGTGAAAGCGCACCAACAGGTCGTGCCTGCTACGGTAATCCCGCTAAACTGGTACTCAGGGTGATCTTCCTGCAGGGTCGAGAGTAGAGCCAAACCAGAGCAGCAGGTGTAACAGGCAGGTACTTCCACAAACATGTAAGTGTCTCTCACTGGTGCCCCGAACCAAACAGTGAGACTTCCAGTCACACTCACGTCCTTACTGGTCAGGCACTTAAGCCCATCTCCGAGGTCCCACTCCACACAGTCTCACAACTTATGAAGAGGAGGCCTGAATAGAATATGGAGGGTCCAGGGACCACAAGGCGGCGTGGGACCGTTTTGATAAATAGAGCACACCAAGACACAACATCACGTACCTTCCTGAACGTCTCATGTTACCGAAGGTTGTCAACCACTGCCTCAACTCACATTTACGTACACCCTGACCCTCGTCACACTTTTGGCTCTGACTCGACCCCTTCACAGTCAGATGGCTGGTAGAGAGTACTCAGGCTCGCTGAGAGTTCACCACTGCAAAAACAAGGTCAGCACAAGACAAACACTATGTACAAAGTACGCACCATGCATCTACATGAAACATCTAGAGAGAGCATCAGCAACCACATTCTCTGAGCCTTTTATATATTTGACTTCCAAATTAAAAGGCTGTAGGAACAAAGCCCATTTTAAGAGTCTGATTTTAGTCACTATACACAGGAACAGGATGAAGAGATCCTGAGACATGTACAAATGCTGAATAGCCAGCCCCAAAATGAAAATTTTCTTTCCTGTGGTAAAATGTTGACATTTAAACTTAGAAGGTTGTTCATAGACAGTAACAGTTCTGCAACCTCTCGCAGTGCAACAACAAACACCAAAGACATCTCTTTGCACCCAGGTTGGATACATCAAGTTTACACAAACACCATCACGTTCCATCTCACACACAAATTTTAAACACACAATGAACACAATTTGCATTACACACATTAAAATGGTGCTTGAACACAGACCATGGAAATCACATCTTCCATGTTTTAGCTTATTTAAAATGTTTGCATCTTTTAGTGCATAAGTATCAATCTTTCTAATTCTGTAAACCTTAGTTGTTAAACGTACTCTGTGGTAGTCAGTGTTTATGCCCAGGGTGCCATCTAATTTGGGAACCATGAAGCATGGGAATGCCCACTGACTCTCACTAAGCACTACAAACTGGTGTTGGAAGAATTTCACTCCTTCCTCCATCTCCAATTTTTCATACAGATTTTTCCCACACAAAAATTGTTGAATTGGCTCAGTTTCCTTAACAATTTCCTCATGGAGTTTCAACTTTTCCCCCTTACTGACATCTCAAACTTTTATAAAGTTCCAAGGTGGCTGAGCCAACTCTCCAACATTTTTCTCATTAAAACCAAGCATGCATTTCCCAAAATCTTTTACACACATGTTATTTCTTAAATACGCTTTTGGTATTAAATACAGATTATTGTTTTGCAGCCCTTTACATTCCATTAAAACATTGGTCTCTCTGAATTTTTGACATAACTTCCAACCCTTTAACCGGTTACTGTGTACACTATACTCATTCTTTTCTAGCTTGGGGGTGTGGGTTTTATATCTAACCCCTGGGAACTTCCCCCACAACATGTTCAGCTCACAGCAAATTGCCATTCAGATTTTTACATGAATTGGCTCCAGTATCAGCACTTCCTCTCCAGCCTCCAGAGTATCATGGTCCACATTATGGTCCCACATCATCATCCTGGTGGTTGATGGGCACGTTCACTGGTACCATCCACCTCATACGAGTCAAACAGTGTCTGAAACTGAGAAAAAGCTCCGAGGGGGGGAGCATCACCATCCTCCCCAAGCCAATAGCTCAGAGATTCCAGAGTGCTTCCCCACTCAGCAAATACAAAGAAAGGGATCCTCTCATCCCAGTTGTTAGTATTGTCTATACCATAGGCTTGCATCATTGTCTTGAGAGTTTGATGTAATTTCTCTATTTCCCCTTGAGATGGAGAGTGATACACAGTTGAACACTGAGGCTCTACTTTTAGTCCCTTCAAAACATTTCTAAAAGACTTTGAGGTAAAGTTAGGCCCTTGGTCTTTTTGCACTGCTTGCGGAAAACCAACATGAAAAAAGAACTTCATCAAAGCCCTTAAGACTACACGAGCCGTTATCTTATGCAGAGGGGCTGCTTCAAGGTACCTGGTAGTGGAGCAAATATTTGTGAGTAAATAATCATTTCCCAGTTTGATCCTTGGGAATGGACCAAGTACATCTACTACCAGCTTGCTGAAGGGTTCACCTGGTGCTGAAATAGACTGAAAGGGAACAGGTTTAATACTTCGACTAGGTTTCCCTATAAACTGAGAGACATGATAGGTCTCAATATACTTTCTGACAGTCTCCCACAGCTGAGACCAGAAGAAATGCCTGGAAACCTTGGACATCACCATCTGGGGACAAAACCCTTGTTCTCCTTCCATTGATACTGCAAATAGAGGTGAATTCTTTGTAAGAGTTTCCTCCCTGAAATGAAAACACTTATTTAACTGTAACATCTTTTCCTCAGCAACAGCGACATTTTCCTGCACAGAAATTAATTGCACCCTAGTAGGTGCAGCCTCTCTCACGCTATTTAACTGATCCATTCTCCAATCATGCTCAGCTCTGGCTGGATCATCCTTTTCTTCAGTTGACTGCAGTTCAACATCAGAAAGCAGAGTTACCAAACTTAAGCCCTCACCATCCTCATGAGAAATATCATGAAGACTGTTGGTAGCATGATCATGAGCCATACTTCTCATGGTGGAAACCATCAGGGAGAAGGTCTGGCAGGGTTTTCCTAGCCATTTCCTCCCAACATTTGGGATTTGGTTTCCCCAACCTAGTTGTTCCTCACTGTCTAACAGACCCATAACATTATTCCCTAATAAGAGGTCGACCCCTTCGAAGGGAATTTCATCTGAGATACCTACAGGGAGATAGCCAACTTGGTATGCAGATTCTACCCATAATTTGTGTACTGGTGTCCTTATGGTTGAACCCGTAATACCCTTCAATAATACATCTACTCCAGTATAGGTATCCTTAGAATTGGCAAACACTCCAGCACGTAGCAAGGAGTAGGTGCTACATCCATCTCTCAAGGACACTATATTCTCAACCCTACCCACATCCTTATGCAAAGCAACTGTGGACTTACTAGAAAATACCTGCATCCTGGGATCTAGACCTAAGGGTACCTCCTCACCTTGCTTTGAAATACAGGCAACTGGATGTGTCTACAGTTAGAGTCCTCTGGGGTGGTTCCTCCCTTTCCTGATCTCGCTGCCTTGACCAGCAAAACTTTTGTGTGTGTCCAGTTTTGTTACAGTAGTAACAGGCATAACTCTTAAAGGTATTTTTACCATTTGGTGTAGGACTGGTACTGTTTACTCGAGGACCTGAAACATTATCTGATTGTCTAGGTAAACTTTGAACTCCAGCTGACTTACCTTTTCCTTCTATTTTAGAGGGCACCTCAGCCTTCATTTGTCCCTGAAAATTCTTGTCCCACTTACCTTTATGACCATAAGACTTGGAATAAGGTTTAGAACGAGTGGGGAAATTTTCAGAAGCAGCATGACTGTTTTTACTTACCAATTCCCTGCGAGCCAAGAATCGGTCACCTAGATCCAGTGCTTCTGAAAGATTTTCTGGGTTTTTGTCCTCCAAATATTCTCTGAGGTCAACAGGGATTGTATTGTACAATTCCTCATGAACCATCAGATCTACTAATTTGTTATAGTCTTTATTAACTCCTTTAGAACAAACCCATTTCTTAAAAAGGAACAGTTTCTCATTCCCAAACTCGGTTAAGGTCTGCCCATCCTGAAATTTTTGATTCCTGAACTTTTGTCTATATTTCTCAGGTATCATTTGGTATGCAAGCAATACTTCCTCTTTAATCTTATCATAATCAGAAAAATCTTGCCCCTCCAGAGTCTCTACTCTCTGGAATCCTTTACCCACAAGTTGTGTGCGAACTAGGGTAGCCCACTTCTGCTTGGGCCATCCTTGCTCCAAAGCAGTCTTCTCAAAAAAAGAAAAATATCTATCTGGGTCACTCTCTGTAAACTTAGGGACAAAATTGCAGCTTTAGTTATGTTAAAGTACTGCTCAGGCTCTGGTTCTGAACCTCCTAACCTTTGACGTTCTTTCTCCTTAGCTTTCATTAATTTCATTTCAGCCTCTAGCAATGCTAATTTCAGTCTCATTCTCTCCATTTCCATATCACCTGGAGTAGGTGATCCCTCATGTTCACTGTTAACAGGCATGTTTACTGATGAATTATTACCTTCTTCCCTGAAGCCTAAAAAATCTGAAGACTCATCTTCTGACATAGTTTTTATCTTTAAACACTTGCTTCCCTCTTACAGTATCAGTGGACAAAGTTTTCCCACAGGCACATAAAATAACACAAATTGAATGTAAACTATGCACATAGCACTTACCATAACCACAACAAAAAATGTGTTACTCAACCTTTCTCCCACCTTAGGAGAAAAACAACCTGTAAACTAATATATGAAAACAACACTTCCACTGACACCACTTTGGTAAATCTTCTACCAGAAACATGCAACTGTTATTACCCCATACCAGCACATATAGTTCAAGAATGTTTTGAGTTATTTTAGCAGTCAAATAACTCTCCCGGTCAAGCTCCCATGTTACGTTGGTTTGTCCCTTATTACTTTGATTGTAAGGTTCTCACTACATGTTCTAGTGTGGGGTAGCTTTTACTTAATGGCCTTATTTGTCTAGGGGTAATACTTACATCATGGCTGATCATCTTGAGTGTCTCTGATACCTTTTCACCAGCCCTCTTCACAGGTTATGTAAACTACTACTATAAAAATATAACTGTATTCTCAATAGATATGTACAGAATATACAATCACAGCCTCCATTTTCAAAACAAATCTACACACTCCATCCTGTGCTCCACATGGTGTGTTCCAACACTCTTCCTTCTCTCTCCTTGACATAACTCTGGGCTAACCAGTGTTTTGACACACTTTAGTCACCCTGGGTATGGTGGCCAAAACTTAAATTATAAAAACTCACCCCTGGAGCACACATGATGCCCCAAAAGATAGGGAGAAGGACCCAGAGATCCTGCCAGGTTGAAGGTCAGCCACAGAGAGAGAGAGTCAGAGAGAGGGAGAGAGAGAGAAGCCTACCTAAGCTCCTCCCACCAAAACAAAAGACTGTTGCCAAGCACACTTCTCCAGTTACCACAATTCTACCACACCTTAATTTTACTTTTACAAAAAGAAATACAACTTTATAAACTACTTATTTAAATTGTGTGTTTATGTGTCTATAGTATAACCTATTATATTGAGAAAAATAGGTTTGACCCAGCTGCCTCTCAGTCATAAGGTTGATCAGTCCTTCTGACATTTAGAGCAAAGTCCCCATCAATTCAATATAATTAGGTATTCCAGAGTAACTGTTACTTATAAATACATGTTGGGTCCTATAGCCCCATAACAAGCACGTTAAGTCCTAAAAACCATTGTCTCCATTCGCTGCTATCTAACATGCTCATGCATGTTCAATCCCCTCGTACACAGAACCTCCTTTACCCCCTCCTTCCAACCTTTCATAGGCTGACCCCTATCCTGCCTTCCCTCCACTACAGATTTATATGCTCTCCAAGTCATTCTATTTTGTTCCATTCTCTCTACATGTCAGAACTACCTCAGCAATCCAACTCCTCCTCAGCCCTCTGGATAATACTTTGGGCAACCTTGCACCTCCTCATAATTTCCAAACTGGATTCAACATTATATTCACACCACACACACCCATGCTTCACACCCTTATAAGAGTGTTGGTATAACTATACTCTCATAAATTACCCTCTTTCCTGGGAAATAATCTCCCTCTCTTCTCCATACTCTAACCTGAGCCTCACTATCCTCATAAAAGTCTTCACTGCTTGCAGTAACCTACTTCCTATTCCATACAATTTGCAGCATCTGCCGCATTGACCCCCTGCCCACCCTATCATACACCTTTTCCAAATTCATAAATGCCACAGAAACTTCTTTACCCTTATCTAAATACTGTTCACCTATATGTTTCACTGTAAACACTTGATCTACACACCCCTACCCTTCCTAATGCCTCCTTGTTCATCTGCAATTCTGCTCTTTGAAAAACAATAATAATAAAAAAAAAAGAAAGAAGAAAACATTTTAAAGTGCACAGCATTTCTTCAAACGCAAGGATCGAACCTGGGTCTCAGCTGTGACCCGAAGGCACCAACACTAAGCCACTACTGACTTGATGATTGCTTTCTGTTGGGTTCCCAGTTTATGTTGACACACAGGGCAATGAACTAGTGGATGCTGCTGCGAGGTCAGCAGTACATGACCTCCCAATTTCATATAGAGGTGTTCCATTCCAAGATATTTTAATGTAATTTCTGACCACTTTCGCAATCCTCTATGTCTTACTCTTAATTCTCTCAGTAATATACACTTTACCAAGTATACGCGACACACTTGTTTTCATATAATTTTTACACTCTTTTGTCCCCTTTGCCTTTATAAAAAGGAAATATGCATGCTCTCTCCCAATCCCTAGGTCCCTTTTAAACCCTCTTCCAAAACATTTATTAAAAAAAAGGGCACCCCCAAAAATATATTGAAATTTTGTACATTAGTGATGGTTATAACATTTTTGTACGGGCCAAATGTTTTAATTTACGGGAGTCGAACATTCTTTTTTTAATTAATTTTTATTAACACTTTTGGGCCGATTCACACCAAGGCGGGGGGCCCCAAAAACAAAAAAAAACTTTCACCTTCATTCCTCCATCACTGTCTTGCCAGAGGGTGTTTACACTACAGTTTATAAAACTGAAACATTAACACCCCTCCTTCTGAGTGCAGGATTTTTATTTTCCCATCTCCAGGACAAAAAATCCGGCCTGCGGTTTTTCCCAAACCCCTTTCCATAAAGGGTTATTTTGCTCGCACTCCAACGACATCAAGTATTAAAAACCCCTTTGGGCTCCATTCGCTCCCATCAAATACGCTCAAGCATTTTTTTTGCCCCACAAAAAAACCCCCTTTACCCCCCCCTCCAAACCTTTCCTTGGGGCCCAAACCCCACCCCCCCTTCCCTTCCCCCAGATTTTACACTCTTTTAAATCATTCTGTTTTTTTCCATTCTCTCTCCTGTCCCCAAAACCCCCTTAAAAACCTTCCTCAGCCCCGGGCAAATTTTTTTTGGCCCAAACCCGCACCTCCTCCTCCCTAACTTCCAAACTATAAAATTTTTCCCCGGGATTATATTTATTCCACACATTTCCCTTTAGGGCAGCATCCCACTTTCCTCCGCCTTTTCGCTGAAACCCTTCACAACCCTGCTTAAAACCCCTATTAAAAGGTTGGTTTAAAAATAAGCTCTTTTTACATTTCCCCCTCTTTGCCTCCCCAAAGGGCAAAAAATTTTTTGTTCCACGACCCTAAGTGAAACCAAATCACCCTTTTTCCTTCATAAAATTTTATGATTTTACCCCAAACTTTCATAGATCCATCCGCTGACATGTCCACTCCCAAATATCTGAATACATTCAGCTCCTCCATACTCTCTCCCTCCAATCTGATATCCAATCTTTCATCACCTAATCTTTTTGTTATCCTCATAACCTTACTCTTTCCTGTGTTCACTTTTAATTTTCTTCTTTTACATACCCTACCAAATCATCCACCAACCTTATCTTATTATAAAACTGAAATAATTACATACAACATAAAACTCTGTGTTTTCACAAAACTCTCCTTCCAAGTTGGATATTACCTCAGTGATAACACCCAAGCTCACTGTAACTGTCTCAGCTACTTTATCCCAGGTTACCTCTTATAACTGTGTTGCTAAATAATAAAGCTGGAAACAAAGCATATTTTTTTTTTATAACAAGTTGGTCATCTCCCACCAAGGCAGGGTAACCCCAAAAGAAGGAAAATCCCCAAAAGTAAAATGCTTTCATCATCATTCAACACTTTCAACACTTTGATTTAGAAAAGGCGTATGATAGGGTGGATAGGGGGGCAATGCAGCAGATGCTGCAGATGTATGGAATAGGAAGTAGGTTACTGCAAGCAGTGAAGACTTTTTATAAGGATAGTGAGGCTCAGGTTAGAGTATGGAGGAGAAAGGGAGCTGATTTCAGACACTCTCCAGGTCTGCAATGTCCCCAGCCTGCACTTTAAAGGAGGGGTTTGGGATATTGGCAGTTTGGAGGGCTATGTTGTGTATCTTTATACGTACCATATGCTTCTAAGCTGTTGTATTCTGAGCATCTCTGCAAAAACAGTGATTATGTGTGAGTGAGGTGAAAGTGTTGAATGATGATGGAAGTATTTTACTTTTGGGGATTTTCTTTCTTTTTGGGTCACCCTACCTTGGTGAGAGATGGCCGACTTGTTAAAAAAAAAAAAAAAAAATGGGCTTTGTTTCCGTTTTATTATTTAGAAACCAATTTAAATAGAGAAAACTTGGGAGGGTTTTTACAAAACAAATCTACCTGAGCAGGTACAGATAGTGAAGAGTCAGGGGAGGAATGTTGGGGTTAATTACTGAAAAAGGGGTTGGTTTTGGGAGAAGACCTGCTAGGATGGACAAGAAAGTTGTTGTTAGGGTTTGATAACGATGAAGGGGGCTCCAGCGGGGGGTTTGGGGGTTATCTTTGAAAAAAAGTCGCCCCGTTTGGTTCGATTTTTTAGATTTAAGATGAGCGACGTTTCCCAAAGATCCTGAAAACATGAGTGTCTTTTTCCCCTGGTGATGAGTTTTTTTGTTTTCCTGTAGCTGATTAAATGTTTTGTGGCATTTCCAATTAAAACCGGCATTCTTTAAATCATTCATTTTTCCTTTGTGTTTTTGGTGTTCCAAAATACAGTGGCCCCTCACTTTTTGTAGTTTCGGCTCTTTAAAATTTGGGCCCAATCTTAGGGGAAATTTTCGTAAAAGCATGGATTGCTTTTCAAAAGTTGATCCAAGCCCTTAGTTTCATCCGGGAGCGTACCCACGGCGGGGCCCCGTGCGGCAGCCAGTTGGCATTGTTTACCAGTGAGCAAAGGGTCCCTCACGTGCTCCAGAAAAATACTTCAAAAATATTCCATTTATTTTAGTGCTTGCAAGTCTAAATAAGCAAACATGGCCCCAAAGAAAGCTTTTTGTCCCCAAGCCGTGGAAAAAGAAGGTGGAGAGAATTGGGATTAAATTTAAGAAAACCTTATTGAACAAAAATAAAAAGGGGTCCAAGTGGGGCCGAACTGGCCGGGGAAGTATAAGAAACCCTAAAAAAAAACCCTTTATTTTTTTCATGGGGGCCAAAAAAAAGGGGGAAATAAAAGGATGCTTTTGTTGAAAAGGGGGGGTAAACTATGCTGACAAAAAATTGAGATAAACGTATTCGTGAGGTTGAGAAGTTATTATTGGTGTGGAAAAAATGAAAAAACAATTAGCGGGAAAAACTCTCATGCCCGGGATTTTTTTGTGAAAAGGCTAGGCAGTTGAAAAATTTTTTGGTAAAGGAAATTCCCGGGAAAACTGTGGTGATGTGAGGGAAATTTAAAGGCCCAGAAAAGGCTGGTTTGAGAGATTTAAGAACCGTACTCCCTTTAAACAGTGTGGAAAGGGCATGGTGAGGCTCCCCATTTTGGCCCAAACAAGGCAGCTAAAAAAATTGGGTGCAGGGAATTTTCCGGGAAAGTACTAGAGGCTGAAGGACTAAAAACCCGGGAACAAGTGTTAAATTTGTGACAAAACAGGCCTTTTTGGAAAAAAAATCCCAAAAAAGAGGCTTCATTACAAAAGGGGAAAAGGGGCAATCCCAGGACAAAGGGCCTATAAAAGCCCAGGCTGACGCTAATGTTCTGTGCTAATGTAAGGGGGTTTCAAAAATTTAAGCCCTTACTTGTGTACCCCTTCTGAAAAAACCCCGGGTGTTCAGGAAAAAACAATGTTATGAAGAGTAAAAATTTTGTTGTTTTTGGGAAAACTAATAGAAAGGCATGGGGGCACGAGGGAAAAATTTTTATGAGTGGTTTCAATGAATGTTTTTGGCCCAGTGTTTAAAGGGGGTTTTCTCCTGGGGAAAAAAATTGGATTCAAAATGCCTGCTGTAAAGGGACAGTTTCAACCCGCTCACCTCAAATTTTGGGTGGGCCTAAATTTTTGAAGGGGGGTTTGGGGTTCAAACACAGGGAAAGTTCTTGCCCCCGAAACCATCCTTTTCCCCAGCCCATTTGGGCGCAGGGCATTGGCCAAAATTTTTAAAAAAATCTAAACAAAAAACAATTTTTTCACAGGGTGCTTGATTGTGGGCCACGACACTCACTTGTCCCCAAAGGGGTTTTTTTGGGGAGAAAAAAATTTGGGATCCTCCTGCTTTAAACCCTTTAGGTATGGCTTGGGAAGGAGTGCTACCAAGGGGCTTTGAACTCTGCCTGGAGAAAATTGTGGCCAGGGTTGTGTCGGCAGAGGGAAATTTTTAAGGGTTTTGGGGCTGGAACCCCGTGGCCTAAAGTCTGTTGTGAAATTTATTTTTGGCACTGGGGGGTTCCATGGGGTTTGGGTTTTGGGTTTGGAGGATGGGAAGAATTTTGGGGGAAAAACCACAACGAAGAAACTCACCAACCCGAGGAGCTGCAAGGCTTCACAGGAAAAAGAAAGATTGCAGCTTTAGGGAAACTTGGGGCAGGGAGGAGGGAAAAAGGGGATGGGAAAAAAGGTTTCCTTCTTCAGAAATTAAAGGATTTTTTTCTATGTGGGGTTTAAAATGGGAAAAACTTTAAAGGGAAAAAAACACCCCAAAAAGGTTGTTGCAACCCAGGTTGGCAACATGTACAGTTGGAAAAAAGTCTTGGGCCATTTTAGGGGAAATGTTTAAAGGGGTGCCAGAAAAAAAAAGCTCTCTCCCCAGTTATTTTGCGAGGGCAGGACTCCCGGGGACTCCAAGGTTTGGGCCCAGTGGGGATTAAAAAAACAGAGAAGACAAAACAACCCCAGAAAAAACCCAAATTTTTACCTGAGGGGTTGCTGGAAAGGGGGTTCCCCTTCCAAAAAATTTAAACCCTCTCTCTTTCCCCCTCCAGTTTTCCCATAAACCCAAGAAGAATCTCCAATAAAGGGGAAGTGTTTTTGCGTTAAGTTTCATTTATCATTTCCCCTTGTATTGTTTATGTACTCATGTATATTTCATGTAAATTTTTTTTTTGTTTTAAAACTTTGTGTGTCAGGAATGGATTTTAAATTTTATTTCTTTTTTTATTATTTTATTTTAAATTTTCACACTGGCCGATTCCCCCCACAGGCAGGGGTTTTTGGGCCCGAAAAAAAAAAAAACTTTAAACCATCATTCACTCCATCACTGTCTTGCCAGAAGGGTGCTTTACACTACAGTTTTTAAACTGCAACATTAACACCCCTCCTTCAGAGTGCAGGCACTGTACTTCCCATCTCCAGGACTCAAGTCCGGCCTGCCGGTTTCCCCGAACCCCTTCATAAATGTTACTTTGCTCACACTCCAACAGCACGTCAAGTATTAAAAACCATTGTCTCCATTCACTCCTATCAAACACGCTCACGCATGCCTGCTGGAAGTCCAAGCCCTCGCACACAAACTCCTTTACCCCCTCCCTCCAACCTTTCCTAGGCTGACCCTACACCGCCTTCCTTCCACTACAGACTGATACACTCTTGAAGTTATTCTGTTTCGCTCCATTCTCTCCACATGTCCGAACCACCTCAACAACCCTTCCTCAGCCCTCTGAACAACAGTTTTGGTAATCTCGCACCTCCTCCTAACTTCCAAACTACGAATTCTCTGCATTATATTAACACCACACATTGCTCTCAGACATGACATCTCCACTGCCTCCAGCCTTCTCCTCGCTGCAACATTCATCACCCATGCTTCAAAACCCATATAAGAGCGTTGGTAAAACTATACTCTCATACATTCCCTCTTTGCCTCCTAGGACAAAGTTCTTTGTCTCCAGAGACTCCTAAGTGCAGCACTCACCCTTTTCCCCTCATCAATTCTATGATTCACCTCATCTTTCATAGATCCATCCGCTGACACGTCCACTCCCAAATATCCAAATTTACATTCACCTCCTCCATACTCTCTCCCTCCAATCTGATATCTAATCTTTCATCACCTAACTTTTTGTTATCTTCATAACCTACTCTTTCCTGTATTCACTTTCAATTTTCTTCTTTTGCACACCCTACCAAATTCATCCACCAATCTCTGCAACTTTTTCTTCAGAATCTCCCAAGAGCACAGTGTCATCAGCAAAGAGCAACTGTGACAACTCCCACTTTATGTGTGATTCTTTATCTTTTTAACTCCACGCTCTTGCCAAGACCCTTGCATTTACTTCTCTTACAACCCCATCTATAAATATATTAAACAACCACGGTGACATCACACATCCTTGTCTAAGGCCTACTTTTACTGGGAAATAATTTCCCTCTTTCCCACATACTCTAACTTGAGCCTCACTATCCTCGTAAAAACTCTTCACTGCTTTCAGTAACCTACCTCCTACACCCTACACCTGCAACATCTGCCACATTGCCTCCTATCCACCCTGTCATACGCCTTTTCCAAATCCATAAATGCCACAAAGACCTCTTTAGCCTTATCTAAATACTGTTCACTTATATGTTTCACTGTAAACACCCTGGTCCACACACCTACCTTTCTCATAAAGTCCTCCTTGTTCATCTGTTATCACTATTTCCGTCTTACTCTTAATTTCTTTTCAAATAATAACTCTACCCATAACTTTGCCAGGTATATCAACAGGACTTATCCCCCTAATAATTTTTGCACTCTCTGTTTATCCCCTTGCCTTATACAAAGGAACTATGCATGTCTTCTGCCAATCCTAGGTAACTTACCCTCTTCCATACATTTTATTAAACCTTTGAGCTGTCGACCAGGCCTCTCCGAAACGGTTTGGGTCGCCAAATTTAAAAAAAAAAAAAATTAATTTTCTTTATGAAAATGATTAGGAATCTTCCCGATCATAAAGACACAAAAGTTTGAAATTTGATAGAAAACTTAAGGAATTCTGTTCTCGCAAAGTTGCGGTCTCGGCGACGTTTTACGCATTGGCGTTTTTGCACTTTGAGCCCTTTTTCGGGCCAATTTCACTGTATAGTTCGACAAAAATACATGAATATTTCGCTAGAAACTCATTTAGTTATCGAATGGGGTGCAAGACAAGAAACCACCCATTTATGAAATTCAAATATCCAGTACAGTTGTCAGAATTTAGCAAAATTTTGCAATTTCACACATATTTTCAAAAGATGCCAATTTCGAATAGGGTCCAGAATAAACAAGAAAGACATTTCCTGGCACTAAAAATGGAATTTCCTCTAGCCATTAGTCACGTCTCAATGGCCCCTCTTAATTTTGGTTTCCACTTTGAATTTTTATTCTCCAAAAAAATAGAAGATTTACGCTATGCAGGACTACTGCATTAGTGTAAAAAAAATGGTTTAAAATATTATTGGGATGTTGCACTTTGTGAAAGAATATTAGACTCCAGTTTGAACGTGTGAGCTAGGCACGAATTGCTTACTTTTGGGTTTGTAAAAATCGAACATTTCTGTACTTTGAGCTCGATTTCAGGCACCTTCGCATTGTTAACAAACCGTCAAAATCATCTCAATTTCTGTAATATGTCTTCCATTCTATAAAATGTGACAAGAATACTAGGAATACACAATAATACCATACGAAAAAAATACACTGCCAAAGTCGTGACTTTATTAAAAAAAATGGGTTCAAAGTTTTTTTTTCTCATTATGCACCTGATGTGCTGCAGATTTTTTTTAGACTGTGCACACTGACCAATAGACCCAGCTTTCTCCCACTAGATTTGAGGCCGCTAGAATTTATGAGTACTAGTACGTCAAAAAACCCCTGCGTAACGCGTACTGGTCGACCAAAAACCTCATAGGGGTTAATTTATTGACACAACCACTCCAAAACTATATCCCACCTGACTTTTAACATTTCTATCTTTATCCATCAATCCGGTGCCTTACCCCTTTATTGTATACTGCCTCACGCACTTCCCCACACTCACACCTGGCTCTTCTCACTCCTACAGATGTTATTCCTCTTGTCATATTACACGAATCACTAGATTCCTATCTTCATCAACATTTACACAATCCTAAAAATATTCCTCCATTTCCAATCCTCTTACTCTCCATTTAATAACTCTCTCTTCTTTTTTAACTGACAAATCCATTTGTTCTCTAGGTTTCTTACACTTGTTATCTTACTCCCCAAAACTTTTTTCTTATTTTCACAAAATTTGTTTGATAACATCTAACCACTATCTCATTTGCTCTTTTTACATTGCTTCACCACTCTCTTAACCCTTCTTTTTCTCCATATACTCTTCACTCCTTGCTCACTTCTACTTTGTAAAAGTTCTCATATGTACCCTTTTTCTCCTTACTATCTTCTTTAAATCATCATTCCACCAATCGACCTCTTCCCTCCCGCACCCACTTTCCTGTAACCACAAACTTCTGCTGAACAATTATTTCTTATGGGAAAATTGAATTCGCAAATCGTAAATTTCGTTATATAGTAGATACTCCAGGAACGGATTAATTACGAAAAACGAGGGACCATGTACATATTTGGAGGTTCTGGATGTCCTGTCTAAATGTAATGGTTGCAAGTTATTGAAAGGGATTATGTAAAGCCGTGCAGAGGAGTGAACTTGTGGTGTGTATCTTACTGGGGATGTTTTTGATTGTGGTGGATGTGAGGGAGCTACTTGTCATGTGGTATTGCAAAAGATGGAGATGTGTTTGGGCTGACAGAGTTTGTGGGGCAGGCTTTGTATCTTCTCTCAGCGGTTACCTTGTTTGGAGTTGGGTTATACTTGAGTCTTATTTTTGATCAATGTAACCTCGATCAATATAATACACAATAACAGAATGCCACAATTCAGAATAAGCTTGGCAAAACAATTACCGTATTTTATTATAAGATAAGTTGGGAGGACTTAGTCAACAACGTAAACTAAGATAATGCACAAGGGGAAAACACTGGCTGACAATGAAAAATACTCTTTCTGCTAAGCATACAGTTGTTTTACTAATACCAGAGAGAGCAATACAATGCTACAACTACCAGATAAAGATGTAACTGCATTATGAGTTAGATTGTATTAATAGGAATTTATTTTTACCTTGTGACCAAAGCACTCTATTATAGGGAATATTTGCCCGGTATATTGTAAAGTATGTCTGCCTTATTATGTAATGTATATCTGCATTCTATTGTAATGCATGTCTGCATTCGCTATTGTACATGCATGTCTGCAATATATTGTAATTCACTGTCTGTTATTATATTTAGAATTACAGATTTCATGTTTTCCTAGGTTGTAGGTATTGGTAGGACAGCAACCGCCCATGGAAGTGTGTACCGTCAGCCCAAGTGAGTGTAAACGAAAAAGCCGTAGTTGTTTTACATGGATATGATTAGGATTGCTGGTGTTTTTTTTTTTTCTGTCTCATACATGTGCAAGATTTAAGGTACGTCTTGCTACTTCTGCTTAACTTAGGTCACATACACACCTAACATGCACAAGCATATATATACACACCCTCTGGGGTTTTCTTCTATTATCTTTTTCTACTTCTTGTTTCCTTGTTTATTTCTCTTACCTCCATGGAGGAAGTGGAACAGGAAATTTTCCTCTGTAAGCCATGGTGTGTAAGAGGCGACTGAAATGCCGGGAGCAAGGGTCTAGTTCAACCCCTTCTCCTGTATATATTACCTAAATGTAAACGGAGGAAACTTTCGGTTTTTCCTCTTGGGCCACCCCACCTCGGTGGGTACGGCCGCGTGTGTTAAAGAACGAAGAAACATGGCAAGATTTCAGGTACGTCTTGCTATTCTACTTACCTTAGGTCACATACAATACACTGTACAAGCTATATATACACACACTCTGGGTTTTCTGTTTTTCTTTCTAGTTCTTGTTTTGTTTATTACTCTTATTCCGGGGAAGTGGAACAGAATTCTTCTTCCGTAAGCTATGCGTGTCTTAGGAGGGACTAAAATGCGGAGCAAGGGGCTAGTAACCCCTTCTCCTGTATATATTACTAAATTTAAAAGGAGAAGAAACTTTTGTTTTATTTATTTGTGGGTCCACACCTCCTCAGGTGGGATATGGCTGGTGGCGTTGAAAGGAAAGAAAGAAAGTTACATGTTTTGATACTTGTTACCTAAGTCATGATATTTTATTTATTAATACATCGGGCCCATCTCCCATGAGGCAGGGTACAAAAAAAAAAAAAAAAAAATGTTCATTGTCACTTCACTCCATCACTGTCTTGCCAGTGTTGCCCTGATACATACAGTTCCAGTAAACATGAATATCTCACCCTCCTTCAAGGAGCAGGTACTGTACTTTCCTCCTCCGGACTCAAATTGGCTAACCGGTTTCTTGAATCCATATATATGTACTTTGCTCACACTCCAAACTGCACATCAGTTCATAGAACACTTGTCTCCATTCACCCCTATATGACACGCTACGCACACTTGCTGGATGTCTTAAGTCCCTCATACACAAACAACCTCCTTTATACCCTCTCCTTCAAACTTTTGATACATTAAGATAATGCAATACATACATTTCATATTAATGCTCTTTTCTTAGCTATACTGTTGTATTGCTCTGATCACTGGGTTTATTCTATATATTCCTCTATACATTGTTGTTTTAAAATATTATATAATTCTGTATATTTTTGCCATTGTGTCTTAAGAGGCGACTAAATGCAGGAGTAGGGGATAGTAACCCTCTGTATAATTTTTTTAGATCACTCTGCCGCGGCAGGAGATGGTGGTATGTTGACAAAAAAATTCTGTAAATTTTCTTGGTATTTTTTTTTACAGATGTTAAGTGAAATTACCTTAATTAATGTGCTTCAAGACTGAATATTCTGTGCTTTAAAAACTCATCTTGAAACCAAACACTGAAAACGGGTGGGATTAAACTCATGACAGTCTGTTATGATTTCTTGAGTCATCTGGGAACCCTCCTGCTCAAGTCTGATCCCGTTTTCATGTCTTGAGTGCCTTGTTTCCTTTTTTTGTTTTACTACCCCTGTATATTTGTTTTTTTTTCCACAATGTTTCAATTTCATTTATTCAGACATTGTGTTCTCCAAGGGACTTATACTAAAGAATAATTATTGTGTATACTTAATATATACTGTTTGTGGGAATACACTTCAGATAACGTATATTGTTAGCTATACCAATTAATTCCACTCATTCTTCTATAACTAGACCATTAAAAATTGTTTTTTTTATTATTTTATAAATTATCTTGCGGTATGGATCTTCTTTTTTTTAACTTCTATTAGAGTGTCACATTGTATTAGAGATCTTTAAAAATTAAACTGTGTTGGTCTTCATACCAACCTTAAGTTTTGCTCAAAGTCTTTCTAATTATTGTATATTCTCTATTATGCAGTGATTATTGTATACAGTGGAAACCTTGGACTTACGATGTGTCCCAACTTAAGAGTTTTTTGAGATACAAGGCCCCTGGGTGATTTTTTTGCTTTGAGTTAAGAGCCAACATTTGGAGTTACGAGCCAGCTCCCCCTCCTTTCTGCCCCCTCAACCAAAACCATGGGGACACCTCGCTTTTGTTTATATATTGATTCATGCTTTAATTCTGAAATATTATCTTTTTTTCCTCAGCAATCATTTATAATATTACAGTCAAGTCACCTCAGTAAGGTCAGATCAAGTCATTCAGTAGTCAGTCAAGTCATTCAGTCAGTCAGTCAAGTATTCAGTAAGTCAGTCAAGACATTCTGTAAGTCAGTCAAGTCATTCAGTCAGTCTGTCAGTCATTCAATAAGTCGTCAAGTCATTCAGTGAAGTCAGGTACAGGTCATTCAGTAAGTCAGTCAAGTTCAATTCAGTAGTCAGTCAAGTCATTCAGTAAGTCAGTCAGTCATTCAGTAAGTCAGTCAGTCATTTCATTCAGTCTGTCACTCAGTAAGGTCAGTCTATTCATTCAGTAAGTCAGTCAAGTCACTCAGTAAGTCAGTCAAGTCATTCAGTAAGGCCAGTCAAGGTTATTCAGTATGTCAGTGAAGTCAATCAGTAAATCAAAGTCATTAGTAAGGCAAGTCAGGTCATCAGTAAGTCAGTCAAGTCAATCAGTAAGTTTAGTCAAGTCATTCAGTAAGTCAGTCATTCAGTCGTCACACAAACTCTCACGTTAACCTCTTTTTCGTGTACAATAAGTAACATAGTTACGGCTACAGGTTCTCCTTGTCTAATATCTGTCTAATTAACTGCGTGAGCGTGTTTGCTAGGAGTGAAGGAGACAAATGTTTTTTATACTTTTGAAGTGCTGTTGGAGTGTGAGCAAAGAACCCTCCCCCTAATTTATAAGGGATTCAGGGAACCGGCAGGCCGGTACTTGAGTCCTGGAGTGGGAGAGTACAGTGCCTGCACTCTGAAGGAGGGTGGGTGTTAATGTTGCAGTTTAAAAACTGTAGTGTTAAAGCACCATTCTGGCAGACAGTGATTGGAAGTGAATGATGGTGAAGTTTTTCTTTTAGGCCCCCGACTTGGTGGGAATCGGCCAGTGTGATAATAATTAAAATCTTATTTATTTATTTATTTTATGTCTTTGCAAACAGTACATTGAGATTTTATATTTACAATAGTGGGTTGCAGTGCAAAGAGAGCCCTATATGCCTAGAATTATGGGCCAATTCACATTTATTGGTTACAGAATAATTATAACACTTAGGAATATATCATAATTGTCAGTAGGACAGTAAATTTTATCTTCATTAGATGAATCAGTAGATTATTAATTTATAAGTAATTAAAATTTGTATAAGACAAAGGATATATTCATATAGTTCTAAAAATGCTTTTTGTGAAAAACAATAGTCAATTTTATATTTTTGTCAAACAATGGATAAAGGGTCAAAGTGATTGTTGAAGTTATGATGTGGTGTACATAGTGAGTATGTGTGTACAGAATATTTAGCATTTAGTCTAGGGTGATTAAGTGGATTTTGAGAAGGTCTTAAAACTGATTTTCAGGACCGGGTTACTTTAATATCTTCTGGTATTGAATTCCATATTTTTTAGGCCCTTTATGTCACTAGAGTTTTTTTAACAGTTGATATGGACACAAGGTATATCAAAAAGAGATCTGTGGTCTTGTGTTGTGGTCATGTGTCCTGTTTAAGTTGGTGAAGAGAATTTATTATTAATATTATAATCAAGGGGGAGCGCTAAACCCAGAGGATTATACGGTGCTGGGGGATATGGGGAAGGCATCAGGGCTTAAATTCGGGGAACTGGAAGCACAGATCCAATTCCCTAAATCAAGAGCCAACTCAACCAACATCAAGGAACTTCCTTGAGGGGTGGTGAGGAGAGTTTGAGTGTGAGGGTTTATTTTTGCATGTATTGTTCTGTGTATGTAGTATGGCACTGATAAGTATGGATATTCATTATGGTGAGCAGAATCAGACTTTTGCAAAAATGGTTGGAGTGTTGTGGAGGGCGTGGGGTATTCGTTGTATCATTCTTACTGCTCCTTTTGCTGGTTATGAGGGGTTTTAGGTGATTGGATGGTGTTATCCCCATGCACAAAATTCCAATGATAAGATAAGGGTATATGAGTGTATGGTACTAGTGCAGGAGAGCTGATTGTGGAACGTTGTACCTTATCTTTGATAGTATGCCTACTGTCGTGGAGATTATCTTGGTGATTTGTTGTATGCGTGTCTGTAACTTAAGGTACTGTCAAGGTGGACAACTAAGGAATTTCCCTCTGAGAGTCTTGGACTGATTGATCCATTTTCCCCATTATGTTAATTGGATCTTAATTTGCAGCTTGTTTCCATACTGAATGAAATGGTTTTAGCAGTATTTCAGCGGTAAGTTTATTAGTCATCATCAAGGCAGATATTATTCTGCAATTTCGGCATTGACTGGCCGTTTTTGTATAGTATGACTGTGTTTCTGGGTGGGAAAAGACATAACGTAGTGTCATCTTCAAATAATATGGGTTTTGAGTAGCTGTGAGTGCCATTTGGTAGATCAGTGATGTAGATGAGAAAGAGGAAGTGGTCCAAGGACACTTCCTTGGTTGGGACCTCTACTGTGATTGGTTGAAGTGGAAGAGTTTGGCATCATTTGCATATATATATTGAGTTTGTTATATGGATGATTTTAGGTCAGTTGAGGGAGTGGCTCTGATACCATAGTCCATTAATTTGGAGTACAGCAGTTATGGTCGATGTATCGTAAGCTTTAAGTAATTCAATGTGACATATGCCAGCGGGACTCTTTCTTCTCAAGTGGCGGTATAAAGGAGGGCACTTATTGGCGGGGTTAGGTTCCCAGGCTACCCGCCTAAAGCGGAAACCGCCGTTTAAAGTGGAAACACCCTTTTTTTTACACTTACAAATGCATCAAAACACTAGATAACAGTTTACACTAACATATATTTGTTAGCAATAGAACCAGGCATCAAATAACAATAAAAAGTAAAATACACACTTTGTGCACTCATTACTTACCCTTAAAATATTGATAGTCTGAAAATTCTTGGGGTGAGGGACAGTAGTATGTATTGTAAGAAATCAAGGGTGGTATGTTATGTTAGTCAGCCAGGCTACCATACAGGCCTCACCCCACCCACAATACTATTCTATGATATTTAAGCTCCAGAGTGATAAAATGTTTATACAGTTCACTCATTACTTACCTTAAAATATAGGGTGAGATGAGTAGTATTTATTGTAAAAAATCAAAGTGTGGTAATGTATGGTAGTCAGCCAGGCACCATACCTGGCCAACCACCCACATATTTTCTTGATATTTAAGGGGGCATCCCAGAGCGATAAAATGTATATCCAGTTCACTCATTACTTACCCTTTAATATAGGGTGATGATGGAGTAGTATTTATTGTAAAAATCAAGTGTGGTTGTATGTAGTCAGCCGGGGGCTACCATACCCGAGAGAAAGAATGAGTGCATGAGAGAGGACAGGCGCAGAGTTATGTAAACAGAGTTATGTAAACAAACAGGTACAGTCTGGTTTGTGTACAGTTACATTGTGTACAGGTTGTTCTACATGATATGGTAGAATAAATAAAGAAACGAAACACTCCCAATCTTTGTACATCATTTTGAGAAGAAATGTGCTCTGAGTGAAGGCGTGGAAGTAGTCACTTGATTTTTTTGGGGGGGGGGGGTTATCCTAGGTTCTTTACACATACGTTGTTATGTATTTATGTTATGTTATCGTGTTTATTATATAATTTTGAAAAAAATATCACGGATGGATTAATTGAAAATGTGTTATATTAAGTAATATACATCACTTAATGATACACGAGCTCAGGACAGGTAAACAAACAAACTGAAAGGTTGTGGACGGATCACTCGGTCAGGCGATAATAGACGGTATTAAACTTGTACAGTTTTAGTTCATTATGTACATTTTGTAAGAGTTTGTGAAACTTTTACCTTATAATATTTTTATTATTATTATAATTATTAATCACGAAACAAATACTCTTACACTGTGTAAAAGTAGTACAAAATTATAGCTAAAAAGTGAAGGCATATAAAAGGAAATTTTTCTACATTTCCCCTAGTAACAGGGAGGGCTAGGAAAACGTAATTTTCTGACATTCTAAAAACCCTTTTGGGTAAACATCTGTATATATTTGTATAAATTTTTTATGTGGGTGCATGTATCTGTTTGTTGTTACATAATGGTTTTTATTAATTTTAAAAAAAAATTCATAGATAGTTTAAGGGGAAAAAGCATTTTAAAACGTATATGCGAATTAATGCGCCCAAGAGATTTTTTTATTACTATTTTTTTATTTTATTTTTTTTATTTTATTATTATTATTATTTTTTATTTTTTATTATTGCATAAGAGTAGAGAGATCTTAGTGATTTTAATGTGTACCTACTGCCAGCCAGTGTGAAGTTTTTTTGGTACAGGTGTACACAAGTTTAATTATCAAGTAAATACTTTTAAAAAATATACAATAATTTAAAACACTTGAAATTTTGGAAAAGTTTCCAGACATAAAAAGGGTGTGCTCAGAGAATTAACTTCTTTGTGCCACTTTCAGCAACACTAGTATGGTACTGGGGTATGATTGCTGGCAGATACAAGATATGTAATTAAAATTAAAACGCAATTACAAAACAGTCCCTTTGTGCAGGAAGACTGGACATGTATGAATTGGAATGCTGGGATGGTGGGGGGTGGAGTTGGGAGGGGTTTGGGGATGGGGGAAAGGCCCCCCGGAGCTACACAACAGGGGGGGCCGCTTAAGAAAAAGAAAATTTTTTTTTTTCCTTCCCTACAAATAAACCCATTTTAAATTTAATTTTTACAAGGTGTTACAAAATTGTGCAGAATTCTTCGTGGAGTTATGTGTTTATTAAAATAACGATAGGCTTCAGTTATAAATTAAAAAAATAATAATAATAAAACAATTAATACTACTACAAATATATTATTATTATTATTATTTTTATTATTTTTTATTATTATTTTATTAAACGATAGAGCTTCAGTTCCCTAAATTAATACAGAAATAATAAAATAATAATACTAATAATAATAATAATATCCCTACAATTTTTTATTTTTTATTATTATAATGAAGAGCTTCTTTCCCAAAATTTAAAATAATGGTTTTGTCAGTTAAAAATAGGAGGGGAGAGATTAAATGGAGAGTAAGAGGTTTTGGGAAGATGGAAGGAATATTTTGAGGAATTTTTAAAACATGTGAAGATGGGAAGCTGTGATTTTGTGTATAGGGCAAGGGGAATAAATCTTGTGGAGTGAGGAAGAGCCAGTTGTGGTGTGGGGGGAAGTTCGTGAGGAGTAGGAAAAATGAAAGGGGGTAGGCAGCCGGGTTTGATGGGGATAAAGTAGAAAATGTTAAAAGCAGGTGGGGTTTATAGTTTTGGAGGTTTTGGTGATTATTTAATAAATGTAGGGAAAGAGGGTAAGGTACTGGGATTGGCAGCGGCATGCATAGTTCCTTTTGTATAAAGGCAAAGGGGAAAAAAAGAGAGTAAAAAAAATTTTATGGGGGGATAAAGTTGTTGAGTGTCCCTGGTAAAGTGTATGGTAGATTTGAAATTTGAAAGAATTAAGAGAAAGAGGGAAAATTAGGATAGCAGTGAACAAGGAGGCTTTAGGAAAGGTAGGGGGGGTGGCAGTGTTTACAGTGAAACATATAAGTGAACGTTTTAGATAAGGCTAAGGGTCTTTGTGGTTATGGTTTTGGGAAAAGGGTATGCGGGTGGATAGGGGGGCAATGGGGCAGATGTTGCAAGTGTTGGGGTAGGGGTAGGTTATGAAAGCAGTGAAGAGTTTTTACAGGATAGTGAGGCTAAAGTTAGGTTGTGGGAAAGGGGAAAATTTTTTCCCCAGTAAAAGTAGGCCTTAGACAAGGTGTGTGATGTCCCCATGGTTGTTTTTTTTATTTATAGATGGGGTTGAAGAGAAGTAAATGCGGGGGTTCTTGGCAAGGGCGTGGAGTTAAAAGATAAAAAATACAACAAAGTGGGAGTTGTCACAGTGCTTTTTGCTGATGCACGTGCTTTTGGGGAGATTTAAAGAGAAGTTGCAGGATTGGGGGGGAAATTTGGGTGGGTGTGCAAAAAAAAAAATTTAAAGGTGAATACGGAAAGATAAGGTTATGGGATAAAAAAAAGATTAGGTGATGAAAGATAAATATCATGGAGGGGGGAAGTTGGAGGAGGTGAATATTAGATTTTTGGGGAGTGGAGGTCAGCGAGGGTTATGAAAGATGGGTGAATCATTTTGTGAGGGGAAAAAGAGTGGTGGTGCACTTAGGAGTCGTGGAGAAAAGAACTTTGTCCTTGGAGGCAAAGGGGGAATGTATGAGGTTTTTTTACCAACGCTCATAGGGTTTAAGGTGGGTGTGAATGTTGAGGAGGGAAGGTGGAGGAGTGGAGTGCATGTTGAGGAATGTGTGGTGTGAATAAAATTGCAGAGTTTTCGTAGTTTGGGAAATTTAGGGGAGGTGGGGTTTACCAAAACTGTTGTCCAGGGGTGAGAAGGGTTTGAGGGGGGTTGGGGCATGTGGAGAATGGAGCGAAAACGAATGACTTAAAGGTGTATCGTCTGTAGGGGAAAAGGAAGGCGGGTGGGGGTCGGCCTGGGAAAGGGTTGGGGGAGGGGGTAAAGGAGGTTTTGTGTGCGAGGGGCTTGGACTTCCAGCGGCATGCTTTGAGCGTGTTTGATAGGAGTAAATGGAGAAAATGGTTTTTTTTACTTGCGTGCTGTTGGGTGTGAGCAAGAAACATTTTGAAGGGATCGGGAAAAACCGGCGGGGCGGACTTGGTCCTGGGAGGGAAGTACGGGCCCTGCACTTAAAGGAGGGGTGTTAAGTTGCAGTTTAAAAATGTAGTGTAAAGCCCCCTTTTGGCAAGACAGTGTGGAGTGAATGATGGTGAAATTTTTTTCTTTTTTGGGCCACCCTGCCTTGGTGGGAATCGGCCGGGTGATTAAAAAAAAAAAAAATTGTAATTATGGAAATTTTTTGGGGGTTTTCCTGTATGTACCTCAAATTATATGATAAAAGTAATTTTGGGGAGACAACCCCTTTTGTTTCCCCTTTCCCCTCGTGTGCAGTGAAAAAATTTAAACCCACCCCTGGCCCCTGCAGGTGGTCCCTTGGGCCCTCACTCTTATCCATTTTTACCCGAGACCAGTATAAATTGGATAGCACCCACAAGTACGGCGCTACAATTAATTGTGGAGTATAGATTAAGTTTAACTGAATAAAGGGGGGGGGGAGGGGGTTACACATGGAATATCCATCAAGGAAAAAAAAACCCTTTTATTAATCCACCACTTACCCGATATTCTTGGTGGTCACTTGATGTAGCTGGTCACCCCCAACCTATCCAGTTACAACATGCCTAACTGGCCGTACAGTTGCTTAACTAGAAGGGTTACTTAACTGTGGGTGATTGATGTCCTTATTTCCTCCATTCACTATTCATTTCGATGTCCTGCTTCACCGACACGGGTTTTATTCCAGCAGGGGGAGGTATGTTGGGTTTGTCCCCCTTTAGAAGTCGGGAAACCCTAAAAAAATTCACTATCCTCGGGGCGGAATCACGAGGACTCCACCTGTTCATTCGGAGTAAGGCGACTTATTTTACTTTATACATGTCTTAAATTAGTGTTATTATCAGCAATTACATTTCAATTAACGCGATTTACGTTCTAATTTTATGCAGTTAGAGGTCGCTCATTTAAAATTTGGGCTGATGGTGATGATTAAAATCAGGGTATTTTCCCCCGGAACCCTCCATGGCGTCGCACCCGCCCCGCCGGTCCTCCCTTATTTTACTAATTTTACCACTTATTACGGTGGTCCCGTAAAAACACGTTCCTCACTCTTCACCCAAAGGCAGTTACAAAAATTCCTATATGGTGAGGCCCATATTAGTCCTTGGCCGCCATGACGCCCAAATTTTCCGGTCCATGCTTTCCAGGTCTTAAAATCCATTCAAAAACACTCCCGTCCTCGATGCCCCCTCTGACCTCCCCCCGCACATCCCCACAGGCGCAGAGGGAAAACCCGTTTGTTCTATTCCATTTCCAATTATTTTTTGACCAAAACAAATTAAAACTTATTAGGCACTATAGCTTCAGAAATTAAATAATTTCCCCAATAATAATGATAGAGTTCTTCCCAAATTAAATATAAATTTTAAAAATAATAATAATAAAAATAATGTAATACATATGTAATATTTAGATTTCTTCGCTAGTTGGCACAGTGGTAAGCGTAAACATGTTTACATCCCCGTGAGGGGCGTTCTCTCATATTGTTTGCTTTTTTTCTGCATTTGGCCAAAAATTTTTTTTGTCTAACCATGGGTTAGTGATCTAATGCAGTTAGCCTCAGAAATACTCCTTTTCTCTTTCAGTAAGAAATGGGAGAACATGGTCAAATTGTGACAGAAATGGCCTACGCTTCTGCGCTGCCACTACCCCTTTCCTCCATATTATGGCTTTTTTATTCATTCTAGAAAAATATCAGTTTTTGTGCTAATTATATTTTTTTTTGTCATATTTGATGAATTTGATAGTAAAAATGCTTTTGTTGATAATGCATATATTCAAGTATTTTTTTCGTCTCTCCAGAGTCGGAACGAATTTAAAGGGTTTTCAAATTGATTTAAATGAGGAAAATCAATTTTTATCGAGTAAATTTGGGTTTGAGCTAGCTCCTGGAACGGATTAAAAATCGTAAAATCAAGGTTCCCTGGTGTAGCTGTATATGCAGTTTATTTCTGTATATTTTGTATATGTAGTGATTGTTGTATATTTTATATATGCAATGATTATTGTATATTGTGTATTACAGGATTATGTATATTTGTTATGGAGTGGTTAAGTATATACGTGGAACCTCAAATATCGAATTTCTTCAGTCCAGAGGCTGTTCGAGTGCCCTTTTCCCAATGAATTTTTTCCCTAGAAATAATGTAAATTAGATTAGTCCATTTTTAGACCCTCAAAAATACACTTATAAAAACACTTACAAAATACACTTTCATAAATTTGGGGTGTTGGGAGCAGTTCGATTTTTGAGGGTATGTATTCAAAAAGATTACTGTATATACTTATATGGGAGTGATTGGGAAAAAAAGAATCGAATCATGAAAATCTATTTTAAAACTTTTTTTTTTTTTTTTTACACTTAATTTTTTTTAAGTTTATTATATGTTTTTCTCTTGTTGCTTTTGATACTCAAAAACACTTATATTTTATTTGCAGGCTGTGTGCAGTATTCCAGAAAATTTTTAGAAAAACATGTTGGGTAGGAAGATCAACACTGTTTAAACCCGACTGATGAAGTGTTGTGAACCCAGCAAACCCTTACCGGGAAAAAGCATTTTTCATAGAAAGCATTTGAAAAAATTTTTATATAACAATTTTCCCTTTTGGGTAACATTACTTTAAAGCTTGGTGACAAGGGTTTTCTTCCTTCTTTTAAAAAAGCTGATATTTCATTTAGTGTGCCAGCTTTAAAAAATGTTAAAAAATCTAGGCCAAGTTCGCTAAAAGGGGAAGTTTTGTTGAAGCTTTAAAAACTTGAAAAATAATGGCAGTGATGATTTATTTTGAGAGTAGTGGAAGTTTCACCATTCTGGTGACGTGGATGAGTGTGAAAATATCAGTGATTAACTTTCTACTCCATCACGAGCGCGCTTTCCTCATCTTTACGAGATTCGTTATTGTGTGGCGTCAGACGCAGTGTCTATGCAACAATGTGTTTAAACCCCCACATCCAAGAAAATGTCACCAGTGACAGTAACCGCGTAGTATTTACCCCAAAGACTGATAAAAGGAAATCTCTTTTTGAAAAAAATCAAACTCAAAATTTAAAGGAGGTGATTGTTGCAACAAAGCTGTGGTTTTGGGTTAGAAATGGACTGCAAAAAAAAAGTTTAAAAAAAACAGTTAAAGAAAAAAATGATGTGCTGTGAAAAGCCCCTGCTAAGGTGCCGGGGGAAAACCCCAAAAAAAAAAAAAAAACCAAAAAAAAAAAAACTTTTTTTTTAAAAAAAAAAAAAAAAAAAAATAAAAAAAAAAAAAAAAAAAAAAAAAAAAAAAAAATAAAAAAAAAAAATTTAAAAAAAAAAAAAAAAATTTTTTAAACAAAAAAAAAAAAAAAAAAAAAAAAATTTTAAAAAAAAAAAAAAAAAAAAAAAAAAAAAAAAAACAAAAAAATTTTTAAAAAAAAAAAAAAAAAAAAAAAAAAATTTTAAAATAATTTTAAAAAAAAAAACACAAAAAAAAAAAAAAAAACGAAAATTTTCGAAAAACCGTTCCTTTTGAAAATGAGTTACCTCATAGACTGATAATAAGAATCTCTCTTCTGAAAAAGAATCAATCTCAAATTATTGGTGGAGGTAATTGTTCAAACAAAGCTGTGGTTTGGATTAGAACTGGACTGCAAACAAAAGATAAATTATCAACCGTTAAGAAAGAGTGGATGAGATGCTGCGAACCTGCCCGCTGCTCAGTGTGCCGAAGCGGACATATAGCACAATGCTGCATATACCTCACTTTTGCAAATTATGCAGACAAACTCAACATTAAATTCAAAGGTAAATACTTTTTTATCTTCTCTTTTAAAACTTTTTGCAGATATACACATTAAACTGGATATCCTTAAAGAGTTCCTTGATGTTAGTGAGGGGCTCTTGATGCAAGAATTGAAAAAAAATTTTGTCTTTACTTTTTTCTGTTTTTTTTTTCTGTTTCATAAACATGCAAGATTTCAGGTACGTCTTGCTACTTTCCTACTTACCCTTAGGTCACACTACACGCATGCATGTACAAGCATATATATCATGCTCCTTGGGTTTTCTTCCTATTTCCTTTCTAGTTCTGTTTCATGTTTAGTTCCTCTTATCTCCATGGGGAAGTGGAACAGAATTCTCCTCTGCGTAAGCCATGCAGGTTGTAAAGGATGACTGAGATGCGGGAGCAAGGGGCTAAAACCCCTTCTCCTGTAATAAATTGCTAAATTTAAAAAGAGAACTCCTGCTCTCGTTTTTCTTTTTGGCAACCCCCGCCTCAGTGGATTAAGACCGGTTTTTAGAAAGAAGAAAGATTGTAGAATATTTTGTCACGAAAACTGGCAATATTTCTGTTGGCAGGTGAGGCTTAGTCAAAGATAACAACGCTTGTTAATAATTGCTGTGACTGTACTTGCTAAAAATACTTTGACTGAGACATGTTAGTATCACCTGAACTGTTGACCTGTTAGTAACACCTGACTGTTACCTGTTGTAAACACTTGACTGTACCCTGTTAGTAACACTTGACTGTTGACCTGTTAGTAACACCCTGACTGTTTGACCTGTTAGTACACCTGACTGTTAAGCACTTATCTCCTTGTTTCACTAATTTATTGACTTTTATTTCGGTAAAAGCTTTTGAGGCAGTTGATCATGATAAGGAATACCATATTATTTATGAAGAATTTTAGTAAAGCATTTGATAGCATAACCCACACAAAGACTTTTAGAGGAAGAAAAGGCACACAAGCACAAGGTATTGAGGGGAAAGTCTTGTCATGGATCAATGCATGGCTCACCAACCGAAGCAGAGCGGTTTTCATAAAATGGGGTGAAATCTGAGTGGAGGATCCTTGTGGCATTCCACGAGGATCATTTAAGGTCCATTGTTGTCAAAATGACGTTAATGAACTTTTGATGAGGATAACAAGTAATAAGCAAATTCACTGATGTAACAAAAATAGCAAGGTAATTGAATTCAAGGAAGTTTCACTTTACTCTCAGGCTGCCGTCCTGTGAATAAATCAAAGTCCCTGAGCTCGGGAATCAAACAACCCCTAGCACTTATAACTAAATAATGAAAATTGATCAGACAGAATTCGGATAAGAACTGGGAGTTATGGAAAAGCAAGAACCAGAATCCGAGACAGTAATGCCTAAAGCATATGTAATATTGTTTCATACTATGGAACAATGGCTCTTCTCCAAACTGAGGGACTGACCACCTCAAAACTTTAAGGGTGAATACTGATTACACGTCTTCCAGTATCTTCGGCTTCTATCAACTTTTCTGTACTTACTGAGAAGTACAGTGTAGCGAAGACCCAAATTTTTTTATCAAAATAAAAGATACCGAAACTGATTTTGCATATGTTCTTACCTAACAATAGTAATAAGGGCCAAACAGATTACTGGGATTTATATCAAGAAGTATTACACCAGGAATCCAGAGGTTCTACATAGCTCTACACATTGGTAGTAAGGCCACATTTTGATTATGCACTCAGTGCTGAACCCTTCTGTATACATTTTTAAAGTTAAAGAAGAAACTTTTGTTTCTTTTTGGGCCACCCCGCCTCGGTGGGAAACTGCTGTTTGTTGAAGGAAGCTCAATTCTGGTCTCCATACTACAGAATGGATATAATTTCATTAGGAAACATTCAGGAAGAATGAAAAAATAATTCCCATTGCAAAGAAATCTTCCATCCGAAGAAAGATTGAAATCCCTTAGCGTACAGTCTCATGTAAGACAAAGAATGGGGGGAAGACATGATTGAAGTTATAAGTGGGAAGATGACAATAAACAAAGGAAGAATATAAATAATGTCCTGAACGATATCCCTTCAGTAAATTCAAAATAATGGATTCAGATAGAATAAGTTATATATAAAGGGAATGATATAGGAAAGTGTTGTTTTGGAAATGGTGTAGTCAGTGAAGGAACACTCTGCCTAGTATGGTAATTTGAAGCTGAAACCTTGGCAGCTTTAAATAGAGGTAGACAAATACCACAAAGCGTGTCTTCAAGGTGAAGTGAAACAGAAATCCATCCTCTGTAACCCATTTGTTTGTAAGAGCAACTAAAATGCTGGAAGCAAGGGGCTAGTACCCCTTCTCCCCTATAACATTGCTAAATTTAAAAAGAGAAACTTTCAATTTCTCTTTGGGGTCACCTTGCCTGGGGGATGTAGGCCCGGTTTCATTGAAAAAAAAAAAATACACAGAGAGCTTGAATTTAAGTGGACTTTGCACACGAGTTAATAGGGTTTATCAAAGCTCATTTTTGGTAGCAAATATTTTTGGTAAATGGTCTAGTCTGAGAATTGTGTTTTAGTATGGGCCAGTAGGCCTGCAGCATGTTCCACTTATGTTCTTGTGTGGTGGTCTCTTTGCCCGAGTCCTATTCATTACTTATAGTCTGCTCAGTCAAAAATTTACTATGAATTTGTAGAATGAGAAATTGTAGTCCCTTTTTATTCATTATTAATAATTGTTCAGAAAATAGTCTGCTTGGAGTTGGAATGGCATACTTGTGTGTGGAGCCATCAGTACAGGCAAGACTATGAATGTTACATAAAGCATGGCAGCTGGAGTTGGACCTTGCCAGTGGTGACCCTCACACTGGCTGAGGTCACTAGAGAGCATCAGTAACTCCTGAAGATTGTGACCGCAACAAATTTTTATTGGCTCGACATGGTGGACGAAATTTTTTCTATGTACATGAAAGCATATTGTATGTATGTGTGTGTTGTGGTTGTGTTGTGTGTAAACACCTAGTTGAGCTTTGCGGGGTCGTAGTCTGAGCTCTGCCCCCGCCTCTTCACTGACGCTACTAGGTCACTCTCTTTGTAACCGTGAGCTTTATCATACCTCCCTGGGGCTTAAAGCTATGTATGGATCCTGCCCTCCACTAACATCGCTTTTCCCCAACTATTCCACTTACTGACTACTCCTGAGAGCTGAGAAGAAATACTTCCGAACATCCCAGTGATTCACTTGTCTTCAACTTCCAACTGTGTCCCATTGTACTTCCAATCCTCTGGACATCCTGTCTTTGTCCACCTATGTCAATTCCTCTCAGTATTTTGTATGTCGTTATCATGTCCCCCCTATCTCTCCTGTCCTCCCATGTCAATCCAGGTTGATTTCCTTAACCACTCCTCTAGGACATACCTCTTAGCTCTGGGACTAGTCGTGTTTGCAAACTTTTGCACTTTCTCTAGTTTCTTTTACATGCTTTGGCTAGGTGTGGTTCCAAACTGGGCAGCATACCCAATATGGGCAAACTACACGGTGTAACATGTCCGAACGATTCCTTATAAGATTTCGGAATGCTGTTTCTGAGGTTTGCTAGGCCCCCATATGCGCATCAGTTATTTGTTGTGTGCGCTTCAGGAGAAGTGCCTGGTGTTTATACTCACCCAAATCTTTTTTTCCTTGAGTGAGGTTTTAGTCTTTGGCCCCCTAACTGTACTCTGTCTGCGGTCTTCTTTGCCCTTCCCCAATCTCATACTTTTGCACTTGTGGGATTGAACACCAGGAGCCCAATCTGCTGGACCCAGGGTCACGCAGCCTGTCCCAGATTCCCTTTGTAATTCGGCCTGGTCCTTTGATCGAGTGAATTCTTCTCATCAACTTCACGTCATTGCAAACAGGACACCCTCAAGTCTATTCCTTCCAGTCATGTGTCGTTTCACAATACCAGAAACACACTGTACCCTAGGACTGACCCCTGTGGGACCCCGCTGGTCACAGGTGCCCCTTTGACACCTACGGCACCACGAACCATGACTCGCAAGCTGTCTTCCTTGACCAGTAATATCCCTATCCATATGTAGTGCCTTCCCTGTTATCCCTGCCCTTGGTCCTCCAGTTTTGTGCACCAATCGCTTGTGTGGAAACTGTGTCAAACGCCTTCTTGCAGTCCAAGAATTGCAATCCACCCACCCCTCTCTCTCTTGTCTTACTGCCGGTCCCACCATGTCCAAGACTCCAATAGGTTTGTGACACAGATTTCCTTCCCCGCCCTGAAACCATGTTGGCTGCTGATGATGAGATCATTACCTTTCTAGGAGTTCCACCACTCTTCTCCTGAAATCTACTCATGATTTTTCATACTATACATTCCATTGACACTGGCGTAGTTTAATGCTTCATGTCTGACTCCTTTTTTTAAATATTGGGACTACCATTTGCTGTTCTTCCTTGCTTCAGGCAATCTCCCTGTTTTCGATAGATGTATTGATTATTGTTTTGTTTAGGGTACACATAGTGCCGCTCTATCCCTCTCTCATTACCCATGGGGAGTATGTTATCTGCCGCTCATTGCCTTTGAGGTATCTAGCTCACTCAGAAGCCTCTTCACTACTCCTCGGTTGTGTGCACTGTGTCCAGCACATGTGGATGTGCCCCACCTCTCCGTCTTCTGGAGCCCCTTTCTTCTCCTCTGTGACACTTCATGAATCTCTTGTCCGATTCCTCACAAACTTCACACGGTCCAGTTCTTGTTGTCTCTCCTCCATCCTTCCTTAGGCCTGATTACCAGGTTCTTGACAGTGTGTTTTCCTCCTGATAATGCTTACAACATTTCGGGTCAGATTTGGCTTTCGCTGCTATGTCCATTTTTCATATTGTCTTTGGGCCTCCCTTCTTATATCTGTGCATATCGTTTTTTCTGGCTCTATGACTGCTCTCCTTATTCTCCTGGTCTTTTGCCTTCTATATTTCTTCCATTCCCTAGGCATACACCTTGGTTTTTGCCTCCCTGCACCTTTGGGTAACACCATGGGCTACAATCCTGGCTTTTTCATTATCCAGTTACGCTTGGGGTACAAACCTCCTCCTCCTCAGCCTCCTTGCAATTCGTTGCTACATATTTCCATCATCTCATTAACTGGCTTCCCGCCACTTCTCTGTCCCACTTGAACCCCATTCAGGAAGTACCTCATCCCTGTGTATCCCCTTTCTTGTAGTTTTGGCTTCATTCGTCCTGGGATTCCCTGCTTCTCCCTCCTCTTGGTAAGCTCTATACTGTGTATTCGAAGCTTAAAACCACACATGGTCACTGGCCCCAAGTGGTCATTCATATTTGATGTTCCCTCGATATCTGCACTACTCCAAGGTGAATACTAAGTCAGCCATGCGGTTCATCCTCTCCTCTCCTTCTTGTAGTGTCCCTTACGTGTTGGTACATGAGTTTTCCAGTACCACCTCCATCATCATAGCCCTCCATGTATCTTGGTCCCCCCATGTGGGTTTCCAAAGTTCTCCCAATCGATCTCCTGTTTTTAAAGTTCACCCCAAGATCAGGTAGCTTTGCCTGCATGCATGAACTCTTCTGGACACTCTAGCTAAGCCAGTGTGTCAACCAACCAATCGCCTTTGCTCTCGTGCGTACTCATGCCTTGGCTCTGCTGTTCTGTGGTGAGTTATACATCACTGCTATACCAACCTTGGACCTCCAGAATAAGCGATCTCACGCTAAGTAATCACTTTTTCTTCCCCTTCTCTCCCGCTGGTCTCCTCTCTCCAGCTCATCAAATTCCAGCGATTTTTGATCAGCAATGCCACTCCTACACCCCCCCTGTTCCTCTGTCTTTCCTCAGGATTTGGTATCCCATTGGAAAGATGCATCTGTTATATACCTGTAAAAGCTTGGCTTTCTGTGAGAGCTATGAGTGTCCGTGATGCCTCTTTGACTCTTTCATGATCCACTCTCCTCCCACTTATTTGGTATCCCTTCAGCGTTTTGTGTGTGTGTGTGTTTGTGTGTGTGTGTGTGTGGTGTGTGTACTCGCTCTAAATTGTACTCACCTAATTGGTGGTTGAAGGGTTCGAACTCACTCCTGCCCCGCCTCTCCGATCGCTACTAGGTCCTCTCCCCCTGTGCTTCCTGAGCTTTTGTCATACCTCTCTTAAAACTAATGTATGGTTCCTGCCTAACTCTTCACTTGCTAGGCTATTCCACTTCTGACAACTCTATGACTGAAGAAATACTTTCTAACGTCCCTGTGACTCGTCTGAGGTCTTCCAGCTTCCAGTTTGTGACCCCTTGTTTCTGTGTCCCCTCTCTGGAACATCCTATCTCTGTCCACCATTGACTATTCCCATTCCCCGCAGTATCTTGTATGTCGTTATCATGTCTCCCCTGACTCTTCTTTCCTTCAGTGACGTCAGTCTGATTTTCCCGCAACCTTTTTCCTCAAACGACAATCCCTCCCCTGACTTCCGGACAGCCTTGTTGCAAACTTTTTGTACTTTCTCTAACGTCTTGACGTGCTTGACCAGGTGAGGTTCCAGACAGGTGCGTGCAACTCCAGTATGGGCCTAACATCCACAGTGTACAGTGTCTTGAACGATTTCCATATTTAAGGTACGGAACGCTATTTCTCAGGTTTTGCCAGGCGCACCGTAGGCTGCAGCAGTTATTTTGGTATGTGTGCCTCGGTGAAGTTGCTCGGTGGTTATGGTCACCCCAAGGTCTTTTCTCCCTGAGTGAGGTCTGAATATTGGTCCACCTAGCCTATAGTCTGTCGGTCTTCTTTGCCCCTCTCCCCAATCATTCATGACTTTGCATTTGGCAGGTTGCATTCAAGAATCCAGTTTCTGGACCACATGTCCAGCCTATCCGTCCTCTTTGCAGTCCTGGCCTCATCCCTCATACCGATTTAATTCTTCAAATCAACTTCACAATCACCTGTCAGAATAGGACACTCAGATCTATCCCTTCCATCATGTCGTTTCGCATATATCAAAAATTAGCACGTCTAGAACTGACCCCTGTGGGACCCCGCTCATCACAGGCGCCTACTGTGATACCTCTTCACGTACCATGACTCGTTGTTGCCTCCCTGTCAGGTATTCCCTGATCCAGTGCAGTGCCCTCCCTGTTTATGCGCCTATCCTTCAGCTTCGCAATAATCAGTTATGGGGAACTGTGTCAAAGGCCATCCTGCATCCTAGAAAAACACAATCAAAACAACCCACCCATCTCTCTCCGTGTCTTACTTTCTGTTACCGTGTCATAAAACTCCAGGAGGTTGTGACACAGGATTTAGTCCTTCCATAACCCATGCTGGTTTTCATTTATTAAATCTTTTTTCCCTTTCCAGTGTTCCACCACTCTCCTCTGATAATCTTCTCCATGACTTTGGCACACAAAACATTTCAGAGAGACAGGTCTGTAGTTTAGTGCCTTCATTCTGTTTCCTTTCTTAAATATGGGGACTACATTTGCTGTCTTCCTTTCTGCAGGAGTTGCCCATTTTTCAAGGGATGTGTTTGAAGATTGTGTAATGGGCATGCACAGCATCTCTGGCTCCTTCTCTAAGGACGGTCCATGGGGAATGTTGTCTGGTCCCATTGCCTTTGAGGTATCAAGTCACTTAGCAAGCTTCTGCACCTCCCCTCGTTGTTACGAATGTCATCCAACACTTCTTGGTATATTCCCCCCTTGATGTTCCTTCTTTGCTGTCTTTCCTAAAGCCCTTCCTGTCTCTACTTTAAAAAACATTCCTTAAATCTCGTGTTTAGCTCTCACATACCCCTGAACATTTTTTTGTGAGTTTTTCTCCACCTTCTGTCCTCATCTGATCACCTGGTCTTTGACTGTTTTCATCCTCCTGTATGTGGCCATACGAACAGTTTTGGGTCAGTCCTTATTTTTCGATGCTAAGTTATTTTCCATACTGTCCCGCTGGGCCCCCTCCTTACCTGTGCATACTTCGTTGCTGGCTCTGGACTGATCTCCCATTTTTCATGTGTTTCTCTGCCTTCTGTCCTTTTTCCATTCTCTATTGCACTTTGGTTTTTGCCTCCTTACACCGTCGGTAAACCAGGGGCTCATTCTGGTCTTCCATTGTTTCCTGTTGTCCTTGGGAATAAAACTTTCCAACGCCTCTTTGCATTTTCTGTTGTTACATATTCCATCATTTCGTTTACTACTGGCTTTCCTGACATTCTCTGTCCCACGGAACTCCTGCAGGAAGTTCCTCAACCCTATGTAGTCCCCTCTTTTTATATAGTCCAAGAGGACTTTTCCCATTTCAACTCCTGTTACGTCCTATCCACTTGCAACTCTACTATGTATTCAAAAGCACAGAACCACATGGTCACTAGCTCCTAGGATTCTCAGTGTGATGTCCCATGTCTGAACTGCCCAGTGTGAACACAAGGTCCAATCTTGCTGGTTCATCATCCCCCCCTCTCACTAAGGTATGTCCCTTAACAGTTGGTGCAATGAATGTTTTCCAGCACCACATCCCAACATCATGGCTCTTACATGTTTTTGGGACCCCCCATGGTGGGGGCTCCAGGTTTTTCCCAGTCAATCACCCTGTGGTTGAAAACCCCCATAACCAGCCCAACTTTGCTCTGCTGGAGTGAGCTCTCTGCCACCTCAGCAAGTTTGTCCACCATGGCTCTGTTGCTCTCTTCATATTCTTCTCACTGGTCTCCTGCAGTTCTGTGGTGAAATATACATCACTGCCATGACTCACCATGTCCCCCAGACTGAAGTATACCAACTATGTAGTCCCCCTTCTCCTGTCTCGTCAACTTAGCCTCCCCATTTTCTCGAATTTCCATTTTTTTTATGAGGCAGACAACCCCTCCTCCCCCTCTGCCCTTCTATCTTTCTTCATGATCTGTATCGCTTGGTGGGAAATTTGCATCTGTTTATTGTTCCCTCTGTGAGTTTTGTTTCTGTAACTGCTATGATTCGGGGGACTTCGCATTTTGATTTATTCTTGCCATTCCTCATGTTTATTCGTTAAGTCCATCCGCATATGTTTACCAATCCTCAACTTCTGTCTATACAGTAACTGTGGTGGTGGGTGGTGGGAAACAGAGGAATCGGTGTGTGATGGTTTGGATGGATAGTTTCTTTGTGCCTTGGGGGTGTCATGGCTGGAGTCCTTCTGCAGGTGTTTCTGGGGGTGTTGCTTGTCCTTCCACTTGTTCCTTGGATATTTCTGCTCTCCTTTTTATTTCCTCCCATTCCTCCTTTCTATTTTGCACTTTCTCTTCAGTATCATCTTTCCTCCTGGTTCTGTCTCGATCGAGGTACACACTCATGAACTCCTGTTTGCCTCTCAGCTGTGCATTCTCCTGCAGATCATGGTTCGGGTTTTTTCTGCCTTGAAAATTACTGTTGAGAGGCCGATCCTTTTCTTTGTGAACCACGCCGATTCCCGAAAATTTGCACCTGGGTCATGTCTCCCTTGCCTATCAAGCTTCATGATACCTTCAATCGTTTTTTCTCCTGCTTTCTTTCAATCATAAGTTTCCCCATTAGCGTTGTCTCGCCATAGACAAAAAACTGATCTCTATCCTTTTCCCACCTCCACTGTAGACTCCCATTGCATCCTCCTGAGGTGTTTTAGTTCCTTCCTGTGGAGTGTTCCCTTCCTTCCGTTCACCTTCCCTCTAGGCTATGGCCACTAAGCGCATTGGTTTGCCCTTCCATGCTCACCTGTTCCTGGTCCCCACAAGTGTCTGGTAAAGTCCCTGCACATGTTCCTAGTTCCTTCATGTCATCACCAACCACTCAATCTGTCGCTATGTGTGCTCCCTGTCTTTGTTTGGCCCACATGTGGTTTTGACAGGAGCTCTGCATACAGTTTTAGCTTCCATGCTCCTTCATACCCATTGTCTGGTCCTGAAGTAGCCATTGCTGAGCACTTCTGTAATATCTTTGTCTCTATGCAGTTCAGGATGTCCACTCCTCTTCTAATCTCTGTAATCTTGGTTTCTGCAGCTGTGGCATGTTGCTCCACCTTCTGCATTCTGCTTCCTAACTCTCTCCTCCACTTCCTTGCAAGCTCATCTACCTCCTACCCCCGTCTTCCTCCCTTTTTTTTGACACTTCGCCTCCCAGCCTCCCTCCCAGATTCGATCCTTCGGGCCCCTTGTTTTCTCATCTTGTTTCTAGGTTCCCCCATTGCTCCAAAGAAGGGGAGAGATGGTTTAGGGGGAGGGACTAGATGGTTAGGGGGAGGGGAATAGAATGGTTAGGGGGAGTGGGGATGGATGGTTTAGGGGAGGGGAATAGATGTAGGGGGAGTGGATTGATGGTTTTTATGGGGGAGGGGGAGGATGGCTATTTTGGAGGGGGAGAGGTATTTGGGAGAGGGTTAGATGGTTTTGGGGGAGGGTTAGATGGTTTGGGGAGGGGAGAGGTGGTTAGGGAAGGGGGAGATGTGTTGTGTCCAAGTGTATATGTGCTTTGTATGTGTGAGGTGCATGTGTGGGAAAGAGAGAAATGATTAAGGGGGGGAGGGTGGAGGGGAGAGAAGGATGAGAATGACCCTAGAACAGGGGAGGTGTGGTGTGGGGATTATAGGGAAGGGAGGGAAAGAAGGCTGAGGGGTAAGTGACCCGCTTGATTAACGGTCTCTTACAGGGTGTGTGGTGTGTGTGTGCGTGAGTGGTGCATGTGTGTGTGTGTTTGTGTGCGTGTGTGAGCGTGTGTGTGTGTGAGTGTGTGTACGTATTATCTATGAGTGAATTTTTTAATGTAAGGTGAAAGCATTTTGTGTGTATGTACGGTGTGTGGGCTGTTGTCTAATCAAAGATTTGAGCTTAATCATACCTTTTTCATTACATTCTTTTATGTTTAATGTACAGACATGTGCATGACATCTTTTTTCTAGCAGTCAGTGTACATGTGTGCGTATGTCTGGATAGTTACATATCTTGAGTTTTAATATCCATTTTTTTTTAACTTGGGTTGAAATTGCAACAGACAGATGCTTTTTTTCCCAAACACATAACTGTTTATACTTATAAACAACTTTGACATGTTTCCGACAAAACTTGACTGTTTCTACAACACTTGACTGTTTCTACAACACTGTTTCTACAACACTTGACTGTTTCTACAACACTTGACTGTTTCTACAACACTTGACTGTTTTTCCTCTACAAGTGAAAGTTACTTACCCACACTTTACTATTCTGTAAGTAAATATCAATATTTTTTTAATTTAAAAAGCAATTTATTTAAAACCCTTTTCAGGGTCCGGTCCTGTAGATCAACTACGGCTGGTCCGGTGAGTGTCCCAAACCGTAGATCTATGCCACAATTCTAGCGCCGTCAAATTTAGCGCGAAAGCGCTCATAGCCCTAACATATGAGAGAAATGGGTCAGCGCGGTGGGTGTCGCACCGTAAACAAAAAATCTAGCGTCCTGCATAGCATTGGGGAACCCGGCTCAGTCACCCTTGTTCACCTATTTCTCGTCGCAAGTCAGCACTGCCCCCCATAAAATTGGGACTCTCCCTCTTCCTGTCTGAATAGTTCTGACACTGATGGAAGTGGAAATGAAGACTAATTCTAACGGCTTAGATGAGTTAGTGACCGAAATGATTACCAGGATATCGATAATAAGTGCAGAATACCCCCGACGTTCCCGACTTCTACCTCTGAGTGGCACTCTGACTCACGGTCGTTCTGTTTCCTAATCGTAAGGAAAACTAATATTTTCCCGTGGCTGGCCTCTGACATCGAGTAATGACTATGATTTCTGACGTGGATTGTGATTTTATAGCGCCGACGATCATTTCGAGTATAGAAAGTTGAGAAACATATTCACACCAGTGAAGCGTTGGTATGTGCGCCGCCCGCATGCGCGCGGTGTAGTGTCCCCTATCTATGCCCAGGTCACGGAGTACTCCCGTAGTACTATCGAGAACTCCCCGTGGCCCTACAACCCGATTTTAGGTTTAGTGATAGTGAGGATGATGTGGCTACCTTGGCAAGGATGGGCCACAGAAATCAGTGGATGGGGTTAGTGGGGCTTTTGGTGGTATGCACCTGCCATGCTGACTCGCTGTTGCCACGCGGGAACCCCCGCTGCGACTCGTCAGTTCAAGGACAAAGCGGAGCGTCACCCACCAGCCCGCCACAACCCCCCTAAACCAGCCTATGATGTCCAGTAACCACCAGCAAAACCGATACTGGGATTGGCAGCAAAATCCCAATTTTTGTTCCCAGCCCCTCACCACTTTGATGACTCGCAAAGTGGAATTCTACCTAACCTGCCCCTTTGGAAACCACGCCATGAACTGGGAATTCTTTGAAATATTCTTTGACCAGCATTGATGGAAACTATTGTCAGGGAAAGTAATAAGTATTTTCAGTACAATAAACCATGGCAAATAACGATCTTATCACCACTAGTCCAAGACTACACAGTGGAAAGAGACGACTGTTGCCGAAATGTATTTGGCTTCTTGCAACAATAATGCTTATGCCCATCACGTCTAATAAAGCATAATAAAAAAGCATACTGGTCCCACAGATCGTCTAATTTTGTTACCCAGTCCTTCAGTGAAATAATACCATGATCAGGTTTATCCTATACTCTGTACGTATGTTGCACTTCCTCTGACAACCAGGCCAGACAGAAGGACAGGTTATACAAGATTAGAATTGTTTTCAGTAACTCAAACAAAGGTCAGGATATACTTTTATCCATTCAAGAATCTGGTAATTGACGAGTCTTTGATTTTGTTCAAAGGTAGACCGTCATTCAAGCAGCTATACCGAGCAAGAGGAACCGCTTTGTATAAAATTTTTGTACTCGGTGATTGTGACATGGCCTGGTGTTGGATATTGTTTGTATACACGGGTAATTAAAACATTGAAAGATACCAGGATGTTTAAAAAGGGTATAACCAGGTTGACGTAGGAGAAACATGATGGCACCTTAATCTTGTAAGGGCGATACATTTTAACGATTAACTGGAACACAAGCCCATTACTCAGAGTGATTTCATGCGAGTGAACAAGACAGAATGTGTGTGGGCACAGTGCGTTCCTAATCGTAAACATATGCCCAGGCCTCAACGCAGTGTTCGTGGTGATGACGTGCAGGTGTTTACCTTACTGCCAATGACATCATGGCACTACGGTGGCATGACAAACAGATTTCCCACATTGTTGACAACCATTCACCGTAATGAAATGCAAGGACAGTGTCAAAGTTGATCGAGTGGACTAATGAACGTATTCGAAAACCAGTGACTAGTGAATGATTTATACACAAAACATGCCTTGGTTGACAAGTGTAGACATGCAGATTGGTTTTTGTTGACGTGTTCGTAAGAATTTACAAGTGGTACAAGAAACTTTTCTTCATCTCATGGACATTTCAATCTGAATTCATATAAAAGTACCACATCGAATAACGACTGGTAACAGACCACCGTATGGAGAATTTTGTTTGACTGTTGTCAGACACTCCTAATGAAGTACCAGGTAACAACACCTGCAATACAAACATGTCCTCGAATTCATCGACAATCTACCCAAGCGTTTGAGAAGAGAAGCGTGATCATTTCAATAATACAGCTTCCATCAACTCAAAAGAAATGTGCCTCAGAAGAAGATGCAGTTGTCCGTGCCCAAACAAAACGACGGCAAACAAAGACGCAAAGACCCTCGTTTTATGTGTGAGGAATTAAGGTGCCTCTGTGCAGGAGCCTTGTTTTTCAAGGATTTCCACAAGTACCAGCCATTCTTAAAACCATGTCCAGTGATTGTAAATATGTAAATATATGATAAACATTAGTATTATCAATATTTGTGCATGTATATTTTAAATAAACAACAGTGGTAAACAATAATATGATAATAACTTTAGTGGCGGTTATTGTGTTCAATACAAGTGAGTTTATATATATAAATTAATATACAGTATTGGTCTCTCATGCCCCCAATGTAATAGGAATAGAAAAAATTGGAAAAGAAAAGAAAAAAAACAACTAAAACAACAAAATAATATAATACGCGTATGTTGAATTCGTCGATGTTGCCGCCACCACATCATTTTCTACAAACTTCTTGGCACTGTATCTCGGTAAGTACTGATCAGATTCTAATTTTTTTTGTTTTATTACCTTCACAAAAGTATGCTCTTTAATTCTGTAAGAAAAAATAATTTTTTTTTTTTTTCAAAAATTTTCTTGGACACTGGTGCGTGACTTCAGATTTTGGCCTTGGACCCTGAAAGGGTTAATCTAGCCTGTAAAATTTACCTTCATAATCAAGTCTATTAATAAAGATGCTACTCTTCTGTCTTACTCTCACACATCTCGTATATACAGCAAATCCTTGATTAGTACGAATAATGAATCCTGCTATAGGTCGCAACAATCAAATTCGTACCATCCGAACCTGAAAGAATTTCTGAACAATTCTTTCAACCTCAGATATGTTGAAAATCTATATATTCTTATTTTCATAGACTTGTATTCAGAATTTAGCTTTAAAGGAATAGGCTGTATGACCCTTGTGGGTTTGTACTTCTTTTTGATTGTAATAATAATTTAAAGGAGTAGTTTGTTTGCTTGTTTTGTTTTGTTTGTTAATTATGTAATACCATAGTCAAAGTTTCAGTTTGTGTAGAGTGTCTAAGGCAATACGTACTTACTCTTGATACTCAAATTCACCAACTTCTATTTTCTCTGATTTAGTTGTTATTTTTCAGACAAAATTGGTTTTAAGAAATTAGACTTTGAGACTGTTACTTGGAATAATCACTGCTTCAAGAATCTGAGTTCTTGAATTGAATGTCAACTAATGTAAAAAATTGTTTCTATAAACTTAGACTATATCCCAAATAATTTTTCTCGTAATCATATGCAGTGATATATAGCCTCTCCTAACTTAGTGATGTACTGGTTTACCAACGACTCGGACTTACGACTGGCTCTTTGACCAGTATATATACCTAAATAATGTGTATTAGAGCTGACTTCCTTACAATGTACAGTACACTACTGTATGAACATTGAAAAATATACCAGAAATGTTATAAATGGTGCAAAGGTGACATTCATACAATATCAAAGATGGTTGACACAAACCTACTACCATTATAGTATGCTCCTCGCTTAGCTACGAATTTGTTTACCGATGTGGTCTTAGGAATGGAACTCTTATCGTTAAGTGAGGTCAGCAATTTTACCTGCCTTGAAAGGTGCTGTTAGTGTGCAGCAATATTTCAGCCTAGATAGAACAAGTGACCTGAAGAGTGTCATCAGGGCTTGCCATTCCTAGTTTTGAAGGTTCTCATTATCCATCCTGTCATTTTTCAAGCAGACGCAAGTGATACAATGTTGTGGTCTGACATTATCACTCCCAGGTCTTTTACATTAGTTTTTTGCTCTATTGTGTGGTTGCAATTTGTTTTATATTCCAATGATAGTTTTAATTTCCTCACATTTTCTACATTTTGGCCAGTAATTGAAAATATTCTCACATTTTCTACATTGGAGTAATTGAAATTTCTCATCATTGAACATATTGTTATTGTCTACGGCTCATTTATAGATTTGGTTGATGTTTGCCTGAGTCTTTGCGTGTCTTCAATGGAGGACACTGTCATGCAAATTCGGGTGTCATCTGAATGGAAGACACGTGCTGTGGCTTACATCCTTGTCTATGTCTGATATGAGGTTTGAGGAACTAGATGGTGACGAGTACTGTGCCTTGTGGAAGCAGTGCTTTTCACCATAGCCCTCAGACTGTACTCTGTTTATACTTACTCTTTGTGTTATTTGTTAGGAAAATTATAGTTGATCTACCATCTAAACAAGCCATTCGTTTTTGCGTTTCATATTTGCACTATAATGTATTTCTTCATTTGTCCATATTTGTTAAGGGCAGTTTATCAAACTGTATAAATATAATATAGTATTTGTTTAAGTGTATGAGATAACAGCTGCAGCAGCAAATTTCTGTTACAGTCACCAAAAATTTTGACTCGTATTGTTAATGAGGTCTGGTATTACACTATATTTGTATTACAATGTTAATATTTGTACTATTCAGATTCAAATTGAGGCTTTTACTGTATAATTTGTGTCACTGTAAGTCACCAGTATGTTGTATAATTTATGGCAGTGTTAAATCACCAGTATGTTATACTAATTTTTTAAAATTACAAGAAGAACAAGTTTTGTGAATGTATGTTGAGAATGAAGAAAAATTAATATTTTGTAATTAATCTTGTAACACTAACTACTTGTAACATGTTCCACACAGTGCACCATCAGTGTTGTAACACTAACTACTTGTGTTCCGCACAATGCATCATCAGTGTTGTAACACTAAATACTTGTGTTCCACACAGTGCACCATCAGTGTTGTAACACTAACTACTTGTGTTCCACACAGTGCACCATCAGTGTTGTAACACTAACTACTTGTGTTCCACACAGTGCACCATCAGTGTTGTAACACTAACTACTTGTGTTCCACACAGTGTACCATCAGTGTTGTAACACTAACTACTTGTGTTCCACACAGTGTACCATCAGTGTTGTAACACTAAGTGCTTGTGTTCCACACAGTGTACCATCAGTGTTGTAACACTAACTACTTGTGTTCAACACAGTGTACCATCAGTGTTGTAACACTAAGTGCTTGTGTTCCACACAGTGCACCATCAGTGTTGTAACACTAACTACTTGTGTTCCACACAGTGCACCATCAGTGTTGTAACACTAGCTACTTGTGTTCCACACAGTGCACCATCAGTGTTGTAACACTAACTACTTGTGTTCCACACAGTGCACCATCAGTGTTGTAACACTAACTACTTGTGTTCCACACAGTGCACCATCAGTGTTGTAACACTAACTACTTGTGTTCCACACAGTGTACCATAAGTGTTGTAACACTAAGTGCTTGTGTTCCACACAGTGTACCATCAGTGTTGTAACACTAACTACTTGTGTTCCACACAGTGTACCATCAGTGTTGTAACACTAAGTGCTTGTGTTCCACACAGTGTACCATCAGTGTTGTAACACTAACTACTTGTGTTCCACACAGTGTACCATCAATGTTGTAACACTAACTACTTGTGTTCCACACAGTGCACCATTAGTGTTGTAACACTAACTACTTGTGCTCCACACAGTGTACCATCAGTGTTGTAACACTAACTACTTGTGTTCCACACAGTGCACCATCAGTGTTGTAACACTAACTACTTGTGTTCCACACAGTGTACCATCAGTGTTGTAACACTAACTACTTGTGTTCCACACAGTGCATCATCTGTGTTGTAACACTAACTACTTGTGTTCCACACAGTGTACCATCAGTGTTGTAACACTAACTACTTGTGTTCCACACAGTGCACCATCAGTGTTGTAACACTAACTACTTGTGTTTCCACACAGTGCACCATCAGTGTTGTAACACTAACTACTTGTGTTCCACACAGTGTACCATCAGTGTTGTAACACTAACTACTTGTGTTCCACACAGTGTACCATCATGTTGTAACACTAACTACTTGTGTTCCACACAGTGACCATCAGTGTTGTAACACTAACTACTTGTGTTCCACACAGTGCACCATCAGTGTTGTAACACTAACTACTTGTGTTCCACACAGTGCACCATCAGTGTTGTAACACTAACTACTTGTGTCCACACAGTGCACCATCAGTGTTGTAACACTAACTGACTTGTGTTCCACACAGTGCACCATCAGTGTTGTAACACTAATCTTTGTGTTCCACACAGTGTACCATCAGTGTTGTAACACTAACTACTTGTGTTCCACACAGTGCACCATCAGTGTTGTAACACTAAGTGCTTGTGTTCCACACAGTGCACCATCAGTGTTGTAACACTAACTACTTGTGTTCCACACAGTGTACCATCAGTGTTGTAACACTAAGTGCTTGTGTTCCACACAGTGCACCATCAGTGTTGTAACACTAACTACTTGTGTCCCACACAGTGCACCATCAGTGTTGTAACACTACCTGTGTTCCACACAGTGCACCATCAGTGTTGTTAACTACTAGTGCTTGTGTTCCACCAGTGCACCATCAGTGTTGTAACACTAACTACTTGTGTTCCACACAGTGTACCATCAGTTTGTAACCTAACTACTCTGTGTTCCACTCGTGTACATCAGTGTTGTAACCTAAGTGTTGTTCCACAGTGCACCATCGTGTTGTAACACTAATTTACTTTGTTCACACAGTGTACCTCAGTGTTGTAACACTAACTACTTGTGTTCACACAGTGCACATCAGTGTTTGTAAACTAAGTGCTTGTGTTCCTCACAGTGTACCATCTGTTGTAACTACTACTTGTGTTTCCACCAGTGCACATCAGTGTTTAACACTAAGTGCTTTGTGTTCCACACAGTGCCCTCGTGTTGTACATAACTCTTGTGTTCCAACATGTCCTCATGTTTAACACTAGTGCTTGTGTTCCACACAGTGCACCATCAGTATTGTAACCTAATCTACTTGTGTTCCACACAGTGCACCATCATGTTGTAACACTAAGTGCTTGTGTTCCACACAGTGTACCATCAGTGTTGTAACACTAAGTGCTTGTGTTCCACACAGTGCACCATCAGTGTTGTAACACTAACTACTTGTGTTCCACACAGTGTACCATCAGTGTTGTAACACTAACTACTTGTGTTCCACACAGTGTACCATCAGTGTTGTAACACTAGCTACTTGTGTTCCACACAGTGTACCATCAGTGTTGTAACACTAGCTACTTGTGTTCCACAGAGTGTACCATCAGTGTTGCAACACTAGCTACTTGTGTTCCACACAGTGTACCATCAGTGTTGTAACACTAGCTACTTGTGTTCCACACAGTGTACCATCAGTGTTGTAACACTAAGTGCTTGTGTTCCACACAGTGTACCATCAGTGTTGTAACACTAAGTGCTTGTGTTCCACACAGTGTACCATCAGTGTTGTAACACTAACTACTTGTGTTCCACACAGTGCACCATCAGTGTTGTAACACTAAGTGCTTGTGTTCCACACAGTGTACCATCAGTGTTGTAACACTAACTACTTGTGTTCCACACAGTGTACCATCAGTGTTGTAACACTAACTACTTGTGTTCCACACAGTGTACCATCAGTGTTGTAACACTAACTACTTGTGTTCCACACAGTGTACCATCAGTGTTGTAACACTAACTACTTGTGTTCCACACAGTGCACCATCAGTGTTGTAACACTAACTACTTGTGTTCCACACAGTGTACCATCAGTGTTGTAACACTAACTACATGTACTTGTGTTCCACACAGTGTACCATCAGTGTTGTAACACTAACTACTTGTGTTCCACACAGTGCACCATCAGTGTTGTTTCTGGACGAGGTTGATAGTGTTTGTGGTGGTGGGGAGCGCAGGTCACACACCAGGAGAGACCTCACTCCAGCTGTTATACAAGGCATACAGTCGTTACAGGTATGTATTATTATTAACCTGTATTATTCTATTAATTTTGAAAGCACATGAAAGGAATGATTTTATTTTTATAGGAATAACAACAGTTATTGGGATGTTGGTGCACTTCTGGCAAGACTGGTATTCACTGAACGATGGTTAAAAGGGTTTCTTTTGTTGCATCACTGACTTATTGTGTTGCAAAAATAGTAGGTATTTATTTTTATTATTGTTCTTGTTTTATTATTAAATTTACTTTTGAAAATGTGTGAGATATTATTAATAATGGAACATTAGTGTAGAAATTTTAGAAAGTTCTTAGTTATGTATTTGTGGCAGGCATAGTGTAGGTGTTGATGAGGACTGTGTACTTGTGCTGTGTATTGGTACTGCGTACTGGTGCTGTGTACTGGTGCTGTGTACTGGTGCTGTGTACTGGTGCTGTGCACTGGTGCTGTGTACTTGTGCTGTGTATTGGTACTGCTTACTGGTGCTGTGTACTGGTGCTGTGTACTGGTGCTGTGCACTGGTGCTGTGTACTAGTGCTGTGTACTGGTGCTGTGTACTGGTGCTGTGCACTGGTGCTGTGTACTGGTGCTGTGTACTGGTGCTGTGCACTGGTGCTGTGTACTAGTGCTCTGCACTGGTGCTGTGTACTAGTGCTGTGTACTGGTGCTGTGTACTGGTGCTGTGCACTGGTGCTGTGTACTGGTGCTGTGTACTGGTGCTGTGTACTGGTGCTGTGTACTGGTGCTGTGTGCTAGTGCTGTGTACTGGTGCTGTGTGCTGGTGCTGTGCACTGGTGCTGTGCACTGGTGCTTTGCACTGGTGCTGTGTGCTGGTACTGTGCACTGGTGCTGTGCACTGGTGCTGTGCACTGGTGCTGTGTACTGGTGCTGTGTACTGGTGCTGTGTACTGGTGCTGTATACTGGTGCTGTGTACTGGTGCTGTGTACTGGTGCTGTGTACTGTTGCTGTGTGCTAGTGCTGTGTATTGGTACTGTGTACTGGTGCTGTGCACTGGTACTGTGTACTGGTGCTGTGCACTGGTGCTGTACACTGGTGCTGTGTCCTGGTGCTGTGTACTGGTGCTGTGTCCTCTTGCTGTGTCTTGGTGCCGTGTCTTGGTGCCGTGTCCTGGTGCCGTGTCCTGGTGTTGTGTCCTGGTGCCGTGTCCTGGTGCCATGTCCTGGTGCCATGTACTGGTGCTGTGTACTGGTGCTGTGTCCTGGTGCTGTGTCCTGGTGCTCTGTCCTGCTGCTGTGTCCTGGTGTTGTGTACTGGTACTGTGTCCTGGTGCTATGTACAGGTGCCGTGTCCTGGTGTCATGTACTGGTGCTGTGTCCTGGTGCTGTGTCCTGGTGCTGTGTCCTGGTGCTGTGTACTGGTGCTGTGCACTGGTGCTGTGTACTGGTGCTGTGTAGTGGTGCTGTGTACTGGTACTGTGTACTGGTGCTGTGTACCGTTACTGTGTACTTGTGCTGTGTGCTAGTGCTGTGTTCTGGTGCTGTGTACTTGTGCAGTGTAGTGGTGCTGTGCACTGGTGCTGTGCACTGGTGCTGTGCACTGGTGCTGTGTACTGGTGCTGTGGCTGTGCACTGGTGCTGTGTGCTGGTACTATGTACTGGTACTGTGTACTGGTGCTGTGCACTGGTACTGTGTACTGGTGCTGTGTACTGCTGCTGTGTACTGGTGCTGTGTACTGCTGCTATGTGCTGGTGCTGTGTGCTGGTGCTGTGTACTGGTGCTGTGTACTGGTGCTGTGTTCTGGTGCAGTGTACTGGTGATGTGTACTGGTGCTGTGTACTGGTGCTGTGTACTGGTGCTGTGTACTTGTGCAGTGTAGTGGTGCTGTGCACTGGTGCTGTGCACTGGCGCTGTGTACTGGTGCTGTGTACTGGTGCTGTGGCTGTGCACTGGTGCTGTGTGCTGGTACTGTGTACTGGTGCTGTGTACTGGTGCTGTGCACCAGTACACATACAGAGTCTGTTTGGATAGAATTTTCAGAGGGGCATGAAAAATTAATTTTAGGTGTGATATACCGTCCCCCAAATTTAGATAGGGACCAGGGGAGACTACTATGGTAGGAAATTGTTAGGGCCACAAGGCACGATAATGTAGTAATTCTAGGAGACTTTAACTTTAGTCATATTGATTGGAATTTCTTGACTGGGAATTTAGAATCATACGACTTCTTAGAAGTAGTTCAGGATTGTTTTTTGAAGCAGTTTGTGACAGAACCTACAAGGGGTAATAACCTGCTTGACTTAGTTCTGGCAAACAATGAATCCCTTGTTAATAACTTAGAAGTTTCAGAGGAACTGGGTGCTAGTGACCACAAATCAATTACATTTAACATTGAATGGAAGTATGATAGTAGGGATAACTCAGTAACACTCCCAGATTTTCGCTTAGCAGATTACGATGGGCTTAGAGAACACTTATCATCTGTTGACTGGGGTAACGAAGAGAGCTATCAACATGAGTTTTCTGAACACTATACATCCTGCTCAAAGAATGTTTATCCCTTATAAAGAAATTAGATCAAATAGAAATGACCCAAAATGGATGAATAATAGGCTGAAATATCTACTAGGGCATAAGAAAGGAATTTATAGGCGTATCAAAAGAGGCGAGGGTCATCTTATGAATCAGTATATTGACATTAAGAGGGACATTTAAAAGGGGATAAGAAAAGCTAAAAGGGACTATGAAATTAAAGTTGCTAGGGATTCTAAAACTAACCCAAAAAGTTTTTTCCAGGTCTATAGAACAAAAGTTAAAGATAAGATAGGTCCCCTTAAAAATAACTATGGGCATCTTACTGACAAAGAGAATGAAATGTGCTCGATTTTAAATAATTATTTTCTCTCGGTTTTTACACAGGAAGACACAAATAATATTCCAGTAATTAATTTTTATAGTGGGCCAGAAGAAGATAAATTATGTAACATCACAGTCACTAGTGAAATGGTTGTGAAGCAGATAGACCGACTGAAGCAAAATAAGTCACCGGGTCCTGATGAGGTTTTTTCAAGGGTTCTTAAGGAATGCAAAATGGAAGTCTGTGAACAATTACCTAATATTTTTAATTTATCTCTTCAAACAGGTGTAGTGTCTGATATGTGGAAGATGGCTAATGTAATTCCTATTTTTAAAACAGGGGACAAGTCGTTACCGTCAAATTACCGCCCAATAAGCCTGACCTCAATTGTAGGCAAATTACTAGAGTCAATTATAGCTGAGATTATAAGAAGCCATCTCGATAAGCATAGCTTGATTAATGATACTCAGCATGGATTCACAAGAGGCCGGTCTTGTCTAACTAATTTATTAACTTTCTTCAGTAAAGCTTTTGAGGCTGTTGACCACGATACAGAATTTGATATTATTTACTTAGAATTTAGTAAGGCATTTGATAGAGTTCCGCACCAAAGACTGTTGAAGAAAGTAGCAGCTCATGGCATTTGGGGGAAGGGTGTCTCTCGGGGAAATTGAATCATGGCTCACAGACAGGAAGCAGAGAGTGTCCATAAATGGGGTTAAATCCGAGTGGGGATCAGTAACAGGTGGCGTTCCACAGGGATCAGTCTTGGGCCCGTTGTTGTTTATAATATATATCAATGATCTTGATGAAGGAATTACTAGTGATATGAGCAAATTCGCCGATGTCACGAAGATAGGTAGGATAATTGATTCAAACGTAGATGTTAGGGAACTTCAGGAGGATTTAGACAAACTCTACTCTTGGTCAGAAAAGTGGCAGATGCAGTTCAATGTAGATAAATGCAAGGTTCTGAAGCTCGGGAGTGTCCATAACCCTAGCACTTATAAGTTAAATAATGTAGAACTTAGCCATACAGATTGCGAAAAGGACTTGGGGGTTATGGTAAGCAGCAACCTTAAACCAAGACAGCAATGCCTTAGCGTGCATAATAAGGCAAATAGATTACTGGGATTTATATCAAGAAGTGTAAGCAACAGAAGTCCAGAGGTCATACTGCAGCTTTATACATCATTAGTAAGGCCTCAGCTAGATTATGCAGCTCAATTCTGGTCTCCATATTACAGAATGAACATACATTCGTTAGAAAACATTCAGCGTAGGATGACTAAATTAATACATAGCATTAGAAATCTTCCTTATGAAGAAAGATTGAAGACTCTTAAGTTACATTCACTTGTTAGACGAAGAATGAGGGGAGACCTGATCGAAGTGTATAAGTGGAAGATAGGTATTAATAAAGGGGATATTAACAAGGTCTTGAGGATATCTCTCCAAGAGAGAACCCGCAGTAATGGATTTAAATTAGATAAGTTTAGATTTAGAAAGGACATAGGAAAGTATTGGTTTGGAAATAGGGTAGTTGATGAGTGGAACAGTCTACCTAGTTGGGTTATTGAGGCTAGGACTTTGGGTAGTTTCAAATTTAGGTATATAAGTACATGAGTGGGAGGGGTTGGATTTGAGAGGGACTTGCACATCAGAGCTTATTTCTTGGGTAGCATTGAAAATTGGGTTGGTCAAATGTTTGTTAGTGGGATGAATTGTAAAGGACCTGCCTAGTATGAGCCAACAGGCCTGCTGCAGTGTTCCTCCTTATGTTCTTAAGTTCTTACTGTGTACTGGTGCTGTGTACTGGTGCTGTGTGCTAGTGCTGTGTACTGCTGCTGTGTGCTGGTGCTGTGTACTGGTACTATGCACTGGTGCTGTGTACTGGTGCTGTGTACTGGTGCTGTGTGCTAGTGCTGTGTACTGCTGCTGTGTGCTGGTGCTGTGTACTGGTGCTGTGTGCTGGTGCAGTGCACTGGTGCTGTGTACTGGTGCTGTGTACTGGTGCTGTGTACTGGTGCTGTGTACTGGTGCTGTGTACTGTTGTGTGCTAGTGCTGTGTACTGGTGCTGTGCACTGGTACTGTGCACTGGTGCTGTGTACTGGTGCTGTGTACTGGTGCTGAGTCTGGGTGCTGTGTCCTGGTGCTGTGTCCTGGTGCTGTGTACTGGTGCTGTGTCCTGGTGCTGTGTCCTGGTGCTGTCTACTGGTGCTGTGTCCTCTTGCTGTGTCTTGGTGCCGTGTCCTGGTGCTGTGTCCTGGTACCGTGTCCTGGTGCCGTGTCCTGGTGCCATGTACTGGTGCCATGTACTGTGCTGTGTACTGGTGCTGTGTCTTGGTGCTGTGCACTGGTGCTGTGTCCTGCTGCTGTGTCCTGGTGTTGTATACTGGTGCTTGTTACTTCTGGTGTTTTTCCCGTGCCCCTTTTGGTTTTTTGGGGGGTATAAATATTGAGCCCTATGAAAAATTAAATTTTTCATTTCCAGACCCCGAATTTATTGCATTCCCTTTTAAAAAAAAAAAAATTTTTTTGTTAGTGAAATTTTAGATAATGCCCCAAAGTTAAATTTTTTGGTAAAATTTTTGTTTTAAATGGCGCTTGCTTTCCATGTTTTTTGGCCCTTTTTGCCCTTTTTAGTTTTTTTTTGTGTTCTTTTTTTTTTAGTTTTTGTTTTGTTTGTTTTTTTGCCCCGAACTCGAGAAACGCCCATTCACCTATAAAAAGTACCCTTAAAATGCACACAATTGGGGAAAATTAGCCAGTTTTAGGGAAAAATTTTGCAAAATTGAATTTTAAAATACAAAATTAAGCAGCATAGACATTCCAGCACTAAAACAATTTTATGTTTGTTAATTTAAAAATTTCCCAGATCTCACTAAACATTGTCTCTGTTTTATTACACTTGTTTTGCTATATACACTTGTCCGCTATATTCACTTGTCTTGTTTAAAAACATTTGCCCTTTGTTGAATTCTTGTCGAAAAAAAACAAAGATTTCCCTGTTCCCGGAAATAAAATATATCCATGGTTGATTGGTCATGGTTTTATTTCATTCCAGTAATTGAACGACCTACCTTTCAAAACCATAAAATAGACCAGGGGTTTAGGGGAACCTTACCCATCCTCAGGAAAAATCAGCAAAATTTAAATTTTCTGCTGCTTTGAGCCCAGTTTAAAGTTACTTCCAGTTTGAAACCAACCGAATTATCTTGTTTTATTTTTACGGGAGGTTTACTTCACGTGCTTTGTGTTAAACATTTTGCTAATGCACAGTTTTTAAATTTTCCCTTTTCATTTATTCGAATTTTATTTAATATATTTTTACCATCATTAAAAGGGAAGAACAAAAATGTTTTTTAAGGTTTAAATAGGTGTGCTATACAGCAGGGGGGCCCCGCTTTTTGGCGTTTCCTTTACGGGGGTTCCGCTAATACGGTAATTTTTAAATTTTGACCAAAACTCCTTACGGCTCCCCCCCCCACTTTCTTAATACGGTCACCCGGCCCCCCCTTTTTTGTTTACATTCTTTTGGGGGCTCAGTAAGCACTAAAAATTCCCATTTTTCTGGGAAATCCTTTAAAAAATTTTTAAAAAAAATTTTTTCAATTTTTATTATACTCTGATTTATACTTTTGTATACCTTACTTAAATAAACTTACTACTGTGCTGGATCAGGTACACATTAAAATCAGTAAGAGTGTCTTATGTTCCCGACGTCATATTAGTAAGAATAAAATACGAGTCTTTTTAAATGTCGTTATTTTGTTAAAAACACATTTTTATTAATCCTCTATGTATTTTTTTAAATTTTTATAATAAACATGATACATAAAATAAAAGAGATAAATTTCACCCCCCAATAGAAAAATAAATTTAAAAAGATTTGTAGCAGAGACTTGCCAAAC